>PYWC01000104.1:351753-377084 GCA_003182015.1 Tuber magnatum
GTATGCCGCCTGCTGCACCTTCATCCATTCCACCGCGGCCATAGTGATCTGTGTTCGGAACACCTGCTGCGGCTAGGTGTTCCAGTTCTTCAGCTCCTGCTTCGCTTCCACAATCGACTTGGATACTTCCTGAACGATACAAGGTTCGACGAATTGGAGGGAGAACTCGCTAAAGGGAACCCCATGCAGCGGGGGAGGGAGAATGTTGTGGACTAGGGTAGGGTCCTGAAAAAATGACAGCGCCGCGGTGCGAGGGTCAGTAATCAGGAGGTCAAGACATTTAGCGGGCAACTGAATAGGAGTGGACTCCAAGAGCGGCTGTGGGCTGTCCCAGTCGATACCGTGAACATCCGCAAAAACCGACGTACGAAACGTGTTGGTGGTATTCACATCAAGGTCAAGGTCTGAATCTGGGTTGGATTCCATTCTGGTTCGAAGTTCGGTACTAGCTATTGCCCTTGCCACGCTGGGCTACTTGTCCTAGACAAGCTTACCAGTGTTCTCGCAAGGGCAGTGCCGAGGATCGGAAACAATTAATCATAAGAGGAGTTAAGTGAGTAGCTCGCTTAACGATATACTGTAACGGGGGCACCTCTAGGAAGATGGATCCCAAGGTTGCGACCGCACCAAACAACTTCAAACATATTGCCAAAAGTTCACACAGATGTAAGAGTAAAGTAAGCGGTAAAATTTAATATCGTTAAGCCTGACGCTTCACTTAATTAAGGTCTCGAGAGGATTGATTGTTGGAGTAGGAGAGTTCCCGCATAGACTTTAAGGTAGTTTTATCTTATGCCAGAAACTCCCCCATCAGTTTACTCCAACCATTTGACCACACCCTTCTCCGCTAAGGGTGGTCCGACACATCTCCTGGTACACCCTCTGGGCATGCATGTATCGACACACTCTAGTCAGCATTCACCTTATGTGGTTATCGTTTCTGCGGTGCATTTCCATTTTGCCCGCCGGAGTGAAAACCTCTGCGCATCGGTGTCTTGCCAGTGGCTAACAGTCAAGGTAGCACATGAACTAGACTATCTATGACACTCTTCTCATATGCATTAATCTCTACTTGACTCCAGAAGCTACCGTGAGCAGTTTCTCTATTTACTATTTATGGGTCCCAGGCTTCCGGTGTTTTCTGCAGGACACGGCAGTCCGGGAGTGATCCAATGGGTGCTACCCATGACCACTACCTTGTATCTACCTTACCTGTCATAGGACTCATGCTTTTAGTGTCTCTGCACTTCCCTTTCAGAGCCTATAGCGTTGAGGACACCTTAGGGCTTGGTAGGTGTAAAACTCTCCCAGTCACCCCGGCACCACCCGGGACTACCTTCGGGATCCCCACGGTTACAACCAGTCAACTCCGTCAGTTTTGGTCCGCTTTACTCCGAACAACTTGGAGGGGGTACTCCACCTTCCACCCTATGCCCCCTTGTATTTCCTGCGAACAGCCTATGGTTGACTGGATGGTAGCGACGTATACGGTGTTGCAAGCATGTCTCCAAAGATTCCTCTTTGCTAGGCTGCCCACAACTACACTACCGTTTGCCCATGACATCTGGGCCGCAAGGCGGGGCCGGAGGGGTATGATAGGAATAATGTCTCCAGTTTGCAGCTTCATCGAAGCTACATAGCTTGCCCAATAGCATCCCCTGGAACCCCAGATTCCAGTATCATTCATGGCTTCATGTGACAAACATTCCAGTCAATTTTCCTGGGCTCCCCGAGGGACTTCGTATTGATAGGTAGGGTAACTCAAGACTTTGGGCAGGGTAACCCAAGCCCCAGGGCAGGGTAACCTGATCCCGAGAGTTGGGTAACCTTGTTCAGCGGACAAGATAACTTTTCCCTGTTACCCTATCTCTCCCGTCGCCGGCGACAGACCTTTCAGCCCTTTCTCCAGTTACCTGGCCTAGCTAAGCAACTGCCCCTTCAGAAGTCCCTAAGTACACTGACACCGCTCCGGGGTGTATCCAGGTACCTAAGTCCCACACCAGCTAATTCTATTCATTCTCGGAGCCCGGGCCATCGGGTCTTCGTAGGTCAAGTACTTACTTGCCTGCCAGTTCCTACCAGTTCGCCTCCTGACTACCTGTATGGGTGCAGGTTCCATCTGATATAGCTCATGTATGCTGGGTCGTTATACCGCTCCCGCCGTACCGCCGCCAGGTTGCATATTTCCATCTCCACTACCTCTAGCATTTCCGCCTGGGGTTTTCCGTGGTCTATCGTGCTCATCAAAACATTCCTCCTGGCCATCTTGATTCCTATCCTCGGGGCGGTTAGCACCTGATGGTACTGATGCCGGTGGTGGAACAGGGCATCGCCCACTCTAAGGAGTTGGGTTTGAAGCGGCCTGAGTTATCTTCAGAAATGCCTGAAGCTCTGGACAGCCCAGAGGTTGCATTGAGGAGCCAGCATGCCTCTATGATCCACAATACCTACATCTTGGTCGTCCATCTCCTTTTTTCTGCCTTCTTCTGTGCTTCACTGGGGTCCAGGGTCCCTTCCTGCACCCAAATGAGTGGTAATAAGTCCACCCCATGCGGGTCTCTTCTCATTTGCAGCCTGATAGCCAGAACTCATCCTGGCTATCGGACTTGCCACTCATAATCATGGGGAGCACGGAGGGAAGGGTTGGCTTTGAAGACGCAGAGGGAATCACTGGTGCCAGGGAACAGAGCAGACAGGTGTCCAGGGTCCGGGGATTGGAGTTCCCTGCAATGGACCCAGGGGTCCTCACCCTTGCTGGTGCTGTACCTGTTCAAAAAGGTCCCGACAATGCTGCTCCCAGTGGTCGGAAGGATGCAGTAGGAGAAGGGTCTGTGACGGGCAACGGGACTGGAAGTTGTGTGGGTCTGGGGGCGATGAAAGGAGGAATAGGTCTTGGGGCGGTGATGGAAGGTACGAGAGTTGCAACTGCAGGTGTTGCGGGAGAAATAATAGGAGAGAGTGTCGGGCAAGAGGTAGGGTCAGGCGTATCTGGTGCCGCGATATCCTTCAGCTTTGAGGTGGGTTTCCTAACTAGGCGTCTGTCTGTTGGTCCAATCGCCTGGTTTCCCGAGCGACTGCAGGCGATTGAGCAGGGGATGGGTAGAGATGCCATTGTTGCTCGCGCGAAGGATGAGGTGTAGCTGTAGCCATCACCCTTGAGGCTTTCCAACATGTGTATCCCCACAGGGCTTAGGTATGACCTCCATTGTTCATCTCTGGCTCTCATAGCCAATTCCATCGTGAAGTTCTCAGGCTTGGTATCGATGAGTGAAAGTCGGGGCGCTGCCTCTATCAACAGTACGTCATTTTCAGCATCAATACTATACCTGGTGGCAAAGACCTTTTCCAACCCTGCCATACAATCTTTCAAAGCCTTTTGATTGTTCAGCATCTGCAGGTATGCCTGCTGCTGCATTTTCATCTATTCCACCGTGGCCGTAGGAATCTGTGTGCAGAACACCTGCTGCTGCTGGTTGTTCCAGTTTCTCATTTCTCGCTTGGCTTCATCAAGTGACTTAGCTACCTCACAGACAATGTAAGGTTTGATGAACTTGTAAGAGAATTGACCAAAGGGGATACCTCCTAGCGATAGAGGGCTCATGTTATGAACAAGGGTAGGGTCTTGGAAAAATGAAAGCACTGCAGGGCGAGGGTCTGTAATCATAACATCAACACATTTGTCAGGTAAGTGAATCAGGGCGGTCTCCAAGAGTAACAGGTGGCTGTCCCAGTCAATACTGTGAACATCTGCGAAAACCGAGGCATGAAATGTGTTGGCAGAGTTCATGTCAATGTCAAGGTCTGAATCCTGGTTAGATTCCATTCTGGTTTGAAGTTCGGTACTAGCCATTGCGCTTTCCACCCTTGGCTACTGGTTCTAGACAAGGTTACTAGTATTCACACAAGGTCAGTGCCAAAAGTTGGAAGATAATTAATCAGGAGAGGAGTTAAGCGAGGAGTTCGCTTAATGATATACTGTAATGGGGGCACCTCTATGAAGATGGATCCCAAGGTTGCGACAGCACCGAACAACTTCAAACTCATCGCCAAAGGTTTACACAGATGAAAGAGTAAAGTAAATGGTAAAACCTAATATTGTCAAACCTGACAATTCACTCAATTAAGGTCTGGAGAGGATTGATGGTTGGAGTAGGAGAGTTCTCGCATAGACTTTTCAGGTACTTTTATCTTATGCTAAAAACTCCACCATCGGTTTGCTCCAACTGTTTGAGCACACCCTTCTCCATTAAGGGTGGTCCGACATGTCTCCTGGCACCCCCTTTGGGCATGCATGGGTCGACCCACTCTAGTCGGCGTTCACCTCATGCAGTTATCATTTCTGCAGCGCATTTCCATTTTGCTTGCTGGAGTGAAAACTTCATTGCATCGACATCTTGCCAGTGGTTAACAGTCATGACACCGCATGAACCAGACTATCTATTATACCCTTCCCATGTGCGTCAATCTCTACTTGGCCCCGGAAGCTACCAGGGACGGTTTATCTATCTACTGTTTATGAATCTCAGACTTCCAGCGTCTTCCGCAGAATAAGGTGATCCGGCAGTGATCCAAGGGGCACTACGCATGACCACTACCCTGGAGCTATCTTACCTGTGGTAGAGATCATGCTTTTAGTGTCTCTGTACTTCCCTTTCAGAGGCTATGGCATTGGGGACACTTGTGGGCTAGGCAGGTGTAAAACTCTCCCAGTCACCCCGGCACCACCTAGGACTACCTTTGGGACCCCCACGATTAACACCTGTTAACTCGGTCAGCTTTGCTCCGCCCTGCTCTGAACAACTTGGTAGAGGTACTCCACCTTGCACCCTGTGCCCCCTTATATATCCTGGGAACAGCGTACAGTCGCCCGGACGGCAGCGATGTATACGGTGTTGCAAGCTGGTCTGCAAAGATTCTGCTTTGCTAGACTGGGCACAACCACACCAGCATTTCCTGAGGACATCCGGGCCACAAGGCAGGGCCAGAGGGGTATGATAGAAATAATTTCCCCCATTTACAGCCTCTTCGGAGCTGCGTAGCTCACTCAATAGCATCTTCCAGAACCCCAGATTCCAGTACTATACATGGTTTCACCTGACAAACATTCTGGTCATTTTTCCTGAACTCCCCGAGGGACTTCGTGTTGAAAGGCAGGGTTACTCAGGACTTTGGGCCAGGTAACCTGGTCCTGAGGGTAGGGTAACCTTGTCCGGTGGACAAGATGACTTTTCCTGTTACCCTGTCTATTCTGTTGGCAGAGGTAGACACTTCCGGCCTTCCTCCAGTTACCTGGCCTAAGTGGGTAACTGCCCCGTCAGAGGTCCCTAAGTATGCTGACACTGCTCCCAGTTGTACCCAGGTACTTAAGTACCTGGCCAGCTAATTGTGTTCATCTCAGAGCCCGGGCCATCGGGTCTCCGTAGGTCAAGTACTCACTTGACTGTCGCTTCCTACCAGTTTGTCCCCTGGCTACCTGTATGAGTGTAGGTTCCAACTGCCATAGCTCATATATGCTGGGTCATTACACCATTGGGTCTCCGTAGGTCAAGTACTTCCTTTCCTGCAGGTTCCTACTAGTTTGCCCCCTGGCTACCTGTATGGATGTAGGTTCCAGCTGCCATAGCTCATGTATGCTGGGTTGTTACAATTAGTGTAACCAGTACGGGTACTAGGTTGTTTTATGTTTGGTTTCACAGTACCGTTTGATACTTGTATTGTTCCGCGTGCTGTCGGTTGATACAGACATTGTTTTATGTTTGGTTTCACAGTATCGTTTGATACTTGTATTGTTTCATGTGCTATCGGTTGATACACATATTGTTTTGCAATATCACTCATACTAGAGATAAGAGATATGCTGTATTTAAAGACCGCTGATTTCCGCGATGGAAACAGCAGACTTCGACAGACAGTATTCTTACAATATACTTGGTTGAACGGTTACTTCTTTCATCTCCTATTACACCCCGTTCGAAGCCTCCTTTAGCCAGCAGCGCTCGCTTCGTGTTGACCCCGAAGCCATCTGCCCCTATCATACCGCTACATGACTAGGGCCTGGTCCGCACACGTTACAATTAGCCAGACAGACCCACTACCTTTCTAGAAGTTCACCTTCCAGAACTTGAACCTAAACCTGATTGCTGACTTCTGCTAGTTGTTTTCTAACAGTCTCTGGACCCTTTCTGGTCCTGTGAATGTTGGGAAAGTACTTATATAGCTTTTCCTTTACCCTCCTCCGACCGTGTTTAATTACCTTGAGTTCTGCGGAATTGGGTAGCCATTCCATAATCCGTATATTGTTTTCAGCAAACCAAGCCATAGTATCTCTTGCAGTATGTATCTTTGCAACATCCAGCTGAAAGATAGGATATCCTACTGTATCCCCCACCTCCTGCTAGACATCAACTAAGCTATCCTCTAAAACTCCAATATATACAAATCTATCCACACTCTTCTTAAATAGATGAATCAGGGAACCTTTGTTTCTACCCCAAATACAAGACCAAACAATCAGCTTTACCCCTGCCCTCTTGATAACCCTATGAATACAGTCTTTGTATTACTTTTCTTCAGGTGTTCTGAGTATCCAAACACTCTCAGGATTTATAAACTTTTCAACTATTTATTCATCGCTAAAGATGAACCCTTTAAAGTCTTCCTTTGTCCAATCCTTATACTTTATTGTCTAAGCCAACCTCTTAACAGCATGCTCATCCCTTAGGAGGGCTCTTTTCCTAGCTCTCAATTTTTTTATATTGACTGATGTCAAAGCTCTCTTAACTGTATGACAGGAAGTATGAGGTGCAATATCATTGCCCAATTATCATAAAGTCTAGTGATGTGCCTTCTTCGACTCTCTGACTAGGCAGTAACAAGTTCTGTGAATGATAATTCTTGGTCTTCCTGGTTCTGGGAGAGTGTTTGCATCACCTTTCTTTTGGAAGTAGTTATAGAAACTTTGGACTGTACTCTTAGGATAGCGTAAGAGCTCTCCAATTTCGGAAAAAGAGATCCTTTTTTTCCTCAGAGCAACAACTTGCCCTTTCTCAAACTTCATAAGGTAGTCTGTCTTTCAGGGAGGTATTATAGTTAAGGGGTGGTTAATCGTTGAAGTAGGGTTTTTTGTAGTATTGCTGGGTTACCACTGATAGGATAAATACTTTTGTCCTAGTACTTTACAATTCTCGAATCTCGAATTTCCCACAATCCTATTGGTTGAGATATACAGCTCCGAAGAGGCTGTAACCAAGAGATATTGTTTCTGTCATGCCTCTTTGGCCCTTCCTTAAGTCTAGGTAATCATAGTCAAATAGTTGTATAGTTGTGTGCATTCTAGCAAAAGTGGACTTTTGGAGATACACGCATAATACCGTATGCACTCTGGCTGGCCACCTAACTCTAAGCTGTTCATAGAATATATAAGAGAATATAGGTGAGAAGATGAAATACCTTCTCCAAGTTGTTCACATTAAAAGAGGTCAGAATTGATAGAGATAGTAGAGGCTAACTATTGAGATCCCTGGGGTAGTCTCAGGTGGTACTGGAGATGGCAGAAAGAGTTTTACACCTATCAAGCCTAAACATGCCCCTAAGGTGTAGCCTCTGTAAGAGAAGTTTGAGGACGCTAAACACATGATTCTTATCACAACTAAGGTAGTCTCAGGCATGGGAATCATGGGTAGCACCCATTGGATTACCATACCAAACACTACTATAGGACTCTCCATAGGCCCTTAGCTCAACAGAAGCAGATAGAACTCATAGACCAGAGAAGCCACTAGGGACTTGTATAGATGAATTGCATATAGGAAGCTGTTCATATATTAGTAGGCTCTCCCTAGTATCTGGACTATTAGCTACTGGCAAGACACTAATGGGAAGAGGTTCTCACTTTGGCAGCCACAATTGAGACACACTGCAGAAACTGAACTGTATAAGAAGGTTGTCAAGTAGAGTATGTCGACACATATATACCTATAGGGATACAGAATAAGTGTAGAACAACTCTTAGTGGAGAAGGGTGTGCTTGAAGGGTTGCAGTAAACTGACAGAGGAATTTCTGATATAAATTCTAACTACTTAAATCTATGCAAGAACTCTCCTACTCCAACACAATCAACATCCTCTCAAGACCTTAAGTGAGTGAAGCATTTGGCTTAATGATAGTAGGTTTTACTATTTACATTACTCCTATATTTGTGTATGAACTTTTAGTGATAAGTTTGAAGTTGTTCAGTACAGTCATGACCTTCGGGTCCATCTCCCTTGGTGTGCCCCTATTACAGACACTTAGTATGCAATTCTAGGAATTTTATAAAAGTTCTCTTGAGATACCCTATACTGATATTTTTCAAAATGTTATATGAGTTTTATTTGATATGGATGCTTATAGGGACTAAAGATAGAAATATCAAGTGGCAGTAAGTAATAGCTAGTATGGAGTAGTAAGTAATAGTGGATAATATTTGTACTATGTAGAATTCTAAAAATTCTATACTAACATAGCTGCTGTGGCCATCAAAAAGAAGAAGTTGAAACTTGTTGACTACCTTCTGGGTAAAAGGGCTATCAGGACCAAAGTTTTGTTAGAAGTATTCTTTTACTATCTTTTTATCTGTTCATCTATTATGTGAATAATGAAAGAAAATATTTTTAGAAACTACTTTCACTCTTTTAAACCATTTTGATAGAAACCCCCTAGCTCTGAGTATAATTGTTTGGTTTAATATCATTCTATCAGCACAAATACCTTCAATTACTATTACAAATTTACATAAACCATCTATCCTATCATTAGTATAACTTTCGATTAATATTTGATAGTAAGTTAAAAGACTCACTCTGTACATGATATTTTAATTTTCCATACTTTCTAGATGCTTGTATCACTTCTAATACCTGTTCCAAGTAACCAAGACCAAGCAGAAATTCAATCTCATTGATATTGTATGTATTTTTAAGTTTAATATTGTATTCTTCTACCATATCTTGTAGCTAAATTTGTATTCAATTAATATTATTCTTTAATAAATAATTTACATAAATAGGAAAAAAAGACCCAAAAAACCTATAAATAAAAAGATAATACCTCATCAAAGAAGTGATTCATCAACTGTACATCTTTGCCATATAGGTTCCGAATTAAATCTAACTGCTTCCGGAACCTTGTCTTGACCTCTGGATGTTCCTTTTTGAAAGCAGCTTTCTACTTTTTACACAGGGTCAAATGTGGATCTCTTTGTTGCACAATCGTAGTTAGAGTTCGTTACGGGGCCTCCGGGGCCCCGAAAAACACGGGCCCGTGTAACGGCGGGGCCCCCGTGGGTAAAACCCGCCCCGCCCCGCCCCGTAACGAACACTAATCGTAGTCGTAAAAAAGTAATAATGCTCTAGCACAATTCTCTCTTCTATGGTAAGCTTTTGCCTTCGTTGACTTTCCTCTTCACGGCTTTTCCTTCCCTGTTAGCAATGCATAACTGTCGTAAGTGCCTCTCCAACCATTTCTGCTACGCTTGTCAAACTTGGTACCTTTCCTGTCACTGCCATCTCGATAGCTATTTGTTCACGTATACGGCCTGTGATATTCCTATCGTCAGGGAGCATGCTTGTCGTCTCTCTGGTTAGACATAGGAGTTGATAAAGTATGTATCTGGATGATTGGTTTATTCTGAATTCTATGACAAAATCTACCTTACTAACTATCCTCACCTGCCAAGTTTTGTCGTGCCTCGCTGAGGGTGCCGCCTCGCTGAGCCCTGGCCTTGTCTAGAGAAGTTTATACTCTCGCACTCACATTAGCGATTTGTGGCAGGACTACTTCCTATTATAGAAAGCAAAACTAGCATGTACTGACACGTGCACCGTAGACCTTCGGTGCTGCGGAAGAGGCACCCACTAACTTCCTGCCGGGTGAGCCGGCTACCCTAACACAGGGACTACCGTAGCTCGGAGCTCCAACGCCCCCCAGGGACGGAATTCTCACACCACGTGTTGAGCGAAACAAGTTGTTTCTCGGGTGAAATCCACTATCTCCGTCAGCTTCCAAAAGAATGACTAGCCCTCCCCTAATATAGCATAAAATCCGCCGGCTACTGTAGGCGTGCGTGCTAGATCTCGCTAACCGGTATTCGCAATTGTGTTAACCCATGCAACTACTCGTAAACCCATAGTGGGATGACGGGCCGCCGGAGATAGTGTAACAGATTATGTACTAACTACAGGAGATAGTGTATTTCACGAGATTATACGGTATTGTAATCGCTGCTCCGTGAGCATATCGGGAACGCGAAACTAAGGGTCGCTCTCTCTCTCTCTCTCTCTTCAGTGGTGCGCGGATATCACTCGTAGGAGGGGGTGACCGGGTTGGCCCACGGTAAAAGTGGGGGAATTAAGCATGGAGGCCGGCCGCCCTATATATCGCCGACACTGATTACACGAGAGGTGGCCATTGTGGGGTAAACTCCACCATCTGCAGCCTTGCTGAGTGGATGGAATATATTGCATGAACTCATTGGTTGGGCATTCCTCGACTCGGGTATCATATCATACCTTAGGATGCAGTAAGCCGTGAACTAGAGGAACCCTCTCAATAGCCTCCTGGAAGATGTTTACTCATCGGGATCTAATTCCGGCGACTTGGGTGGAGTTTCGCCGGGACGGCGCGGGCCGTCGGTGAGCCCAACTTATTCCAAGGTCCGGAACTCGAGTACTGTACTTGTGCTACGGTGGCACGATGCCTGTGAGTACAGTACTCATTTATTAGAGGTTCTGGGGTAACTTTATTCCATGGGGCGCATTCTCGTGGTGCAACTACCGGTGCCGGTGCCGGTATTGCAACCGCAAAAGCATCTGACAGCGTGAGCAAGCTGGGTGAAAAGGAAAATCCCGTGTCTTGGACAAATGTAGTCATTGACTGACTAGACTATATAAAAAAGAAAAGGAAAGAAGCTTCACCTATATGGTACAGTACTCGGGTACAGTACTGTACAGTAAAGCACTATCTGAATGCGGACGTTTCCGGTAGACCCCAGAACCAATGACTTATCAAGAAGACCAATATAAAATGCGGAGCTCTTTAAATTGACCGCATCGGGCTAAAGCATAGCCCAATGTACGATACTTTACTATACGAGTATGTCGGAGAAAGGAAGAATCCCTATTATTATTATTTTCAACTTCGCTTGGATTGTCAAGGTCTTTGAAAGCTGAAAAGACGCTATCGTATTGAGGGTGTTTTTGCGGACCATCGGAAAATCAAAAGCTCTGAACACCGAGGCTGGGCACGCTTGAAGAGAGGTATAGTGGTTGTGTTAATATCCAGAACAAATGTTAACGTATAGAGTGGAAATTTGAATAATTTGAACCATGCGCTACGGTGTCGTATGTACAGTACACGTACAGTACAAGCGCGGCGGTCGAGAGCCGCCTTCTCCGGAAAATGGGCGAAAATTACAGCAGACCAGACCTTACCAGGATAGGAAAGCCCAACGACATGTCATAGTACTCATACCGTACACGGCTCAATTGTTCAAGCCTTTGCGGCACTGTGCTAGATATCTGAGCCCGATGCTACAGGTGCCCGTCCTACATTAAGGGCAATATTGTGCTGCCCCACCCGGCTAGGAGGCTAGTATGCTATGCCTTTCGAAGCATATCATACGAAATATGAAATACATTAACCTTCGGCATACCGGTATACCCTAGGAAGGATACGCGAACTAAACCTCTCACCGCCACTCCAGAACAATCGCCAAAGATTGAAGTGCGACAGAATGGGGAGCAGCGCCTACCGAGTGCCAGGACTCTGGTTGGGAAATTATCTTTCCCCCACTCATATCTTTACGATGGAAGAAGTATCTCCAAGGCGAGCCGTCCCTTAAAGCGGCCCACTACCAGTTAATAAAAAAAACTGTGCCGGCACAACTTGCACTGGCAAGTGTTGTGCCGAGGGTAGACTTTCCTCGCTCGAACAAATTGTGGGGCTAACTTTAATAACGGGCGGATAGAAGCCCGAAAGGAGGGATCCCCGGAGGTTCTGGGCTTATTGAAGCGCCCTCCAGTATGGGGTGTCGCCGCGCCGTATTTGAAACACGAGTCCTCAACTTACACTATTGCTCTTACTGCGGAATCGGAGTCAGGCACCAGTGTGAGTTCCCAAGTGCAATACCGGTGTTTTGATAGGAAAGTCACTATTGGTCATGAATAAGCCGTGCTCGTTCCAGGCAGAATATCTCAATCCCATAATGACAAAAGCTCTTCCCTGTTCAGAGATGGAAATGGAACTTGAGCATTGCCTGGAGAGATTGCGATACTTCTTATGCAACGAAGCTCTTTCCCGTGCACTCTCAGATTGTTCTATCTTTGAAGCAGTCTCATCCAATCGTCGTAATATTATACCGGTAGAGATGTGGATTCTTCCGGCACCTGGATATGATACGGTAGCGTGAATAAAGTCCCTGGTTAAGGATCGGGATGATGGATGGTATGATACCGTTCCTGGAGAGCGTCTTACAGGGCTTTCTATCCTTCACCAGGCCCACTTTTCTGGAACTCGCCCACTTTCAAAAGTGGGCGGGTGAGACGAACAGGGTTAATTGGTGGGCAAAAAGCGAGATGGTAAAAGTAGGGTAACAAAATAATAACTCGTTATGATAATAATTATGATACCACACCGGTTCCTGTTCGTAGTCTGTAGTCCTCCCACCCCATGGGGTCAAGTGTGTATCGAACTTTGTCTAACTCTTTCCTTTTATTTCCTTTTCATTTTCTCACCCCAAAGAATGGGTTCCGTGTTGGACAATTCGGCCGGATAGGTCAAAATTGAGCAAGAGCCCGATACTGTGCACTACCTGTATATATGGTGCGGCACTATTGCTAGGGCTTGGTTTTCAAGCTCGGGGCGTGGAAAGATGCTTTGGCTATGGGGGAAAGGCGAGAACAAGGCTTAGGCATGGAAAAGCGATTTTAGTTTGGCGAGAATTGGCGGTATCAGTCCGCCGCAACCAGTGTCTGGGAATACCGGTACTCGAGTACAGACTCGCCTCTATTGGTCGCCAATAGCGAATGGATTATTTTTGATGGATTGGATGGGATGCCGGGTATAGTTCCTCAGTTAATAATTACCCTTACAGTAGTAGCGTTGACTAGAGCAAGAGGAAAAGGAGAGCCTCCCGGGGCCATGTTTCTCGCGTGTACTGTACTGCACCACTGCTACTGAAACTTTCGTTATGCACCGTATTTGTGGTACTGCACAGTACAAGTACCGGTACAGTACTCCAACAGTATCATCCATCATTTTATCCCCGGCCCCCGTATGAATTATGAATCGCCCTAACCCTTGCCTTCTTTGCCGTCTACAAGTACTGTACTTGCGTGCAGGTTTCCTACCAACCGGAACATGATCCATCCGTCATCTCGGTCGATCCCCAAACATCTGCTCGTGTCGACGCGCCGGCTGCACCACTCTCTCATCCTGGTCCTGGCACGAGGAGCCCGGGGCAGAACCTGAGGGAAAGCTTTATCTTGACCTCCTCGTTACCATTAACAAACCCCTTCGGTTCTCGTCATCCTCATAACTACTTTCTAGCAGTACCCTGCACTAAAGCCTCTCAGGATGCTTTATGATTTTCTTGATCCAGGTTTTCGGCGGCCACCCACGGGTCCCGACCCCTTGAGGCGCCAGCTGCCACTGGACATCATGAGTACCATTATCTCATATGTGCGTGTATCTTGTTTGCCCCAGGGTTGCGTTATCGAGAGCTGACCCCTAGCTATCACGAGGGAAGGTTGAATCTGCATCGGATTTATCCCGCGTGTCGCGTGTATCCAGGATACTGCACTTCCTATCGGTCCCTCGACTGTATAGAACTGTGGTCATTAAGGCTCCACGGACAAGGGTAAATAATGAGGATAACGGGAGAGGGAGGAAGCAAAGTAAATCGGCATCGGCGCTGGGCGCGTTGATGAAGCTTGGAATTGCATCCTGTGTTCAAACTTTGCGACTCGAAGGGGAAATACCAGGCGGTTACGAATGGTGGGCTAGTGGAATGTGGAGCGATATGGAAGTGGTTTGGGCCATGGCGCTAGCAGGAGTAATGGGGAATATGACAAGACTGGAAAGGGTTGAGTGAGTCCAAACCACCAATCCTGAGTTTGGGGGTTTACTGATATCGAGTACCGGACATGTCTAGATGGACCTCAGAGTCACATCCTCATCCAGTCCTTTTCGCAGCGATAGCCAAACATCCAACAATTAAATCGCTGTATGTAATTCACCCTCCGACCGAAACTGCTTCGTTGGGTGAGAAACCCCCTCTACGACCTCCACTGGAGGTTCTGCCGGGATTCGCCAATATCCGGGCTCTACATTTTACAAATATCCCTACAACCTCGGCATATCTTGATGGCTACACGAGGGCAATATTTTCGTCGCCGCGACTAGAGGCCCTCTACCTTGGATTTACCTCTCGAGCTTCGGTAGGCTTACGGCCGTTCTTCCAACATCAGAGAATCCGCCCAGCAGGTGGCATGGGGACAAAGTTGAAGTTGAAAGAGATGGGGCTACGGAATGTATCATTCGACTTTCCCGAAGGTGGAGTCATTGATGATTGGCTAGATACGGAAGCGCTGGAAGTATTGAGTCTAATTGATTGTGGGCTCGTTGCAACCAGTTGTTGGTCCGGGCTGTTCGGGAGTCACAACTCTTCACCCGCTGCGTCCGGTTCACCAGCAAGCGTGCGCAGCGCAGGAAGTCCCGCGGGGAAATCGAGTCGCACCGGCACGCCACGTACATCGGCACCATCGGCACCACCTCCGGAAAAGAAGCATAAACTGAAATTGCGCAGCTTGCGAATAAACTCTCGGGCAGAGCTCTGGGCGGGATTCTTAAGCTCCTACGAAGGGTTGGAAGAGCTGTACATCCTTGACTCGCCGGAGGGAGAGGAGGAATCGGGGGCGACTGCTCCCGCCGGGCCGTTTATCGACGCATTGGTGACCAACCACAAGAGTATCAAACGACTGCGATTGTACAGCCGATGGATACTGCACAAAACAGAAGTGCAAAGACTCTTCCGCGCCTGCACACAGCTGCAAGAACTCGGTCTATCATTGGAGCAAAACCAATGGGTATACCCTTCCTCTCTGGTGCCCTTGACATATGCTTGACCGATGAACCCACGCTAACCCACCAAAGCCCTTCATGGAAGTCCTAGTCCTCTTCCTCCCCAATATAAAAGTGATCCACCTCCTCGAAAGCCAACTCGGCAGCAAAGCGGAAATGGAAGCGGAACTCATTTCCAATCGGGAAACTATAGAAACCTCCCTGGCTGTACCAGAGATATTTGGTTTTGGCAGATTTGGTTCCCCACAGGTGTTTATCCGTCTGGACAAGACTACCCTACGCGTCGACGGGAGGGACATTAAGAATTGGCAGATGGTCCCTTTTGAGGAGGTTAGGGATAGCGTGGGGATTTGGAGGGCGGAGACGAGTATATAGAGGTTTTTGACGTGCAATTTCTTTCTCTTCTTTTTTTCTCTCTTCTTCTCTCTCTCTCTCCTTTTTTTTTTTTTTACTATATGTGCTACGGGAGGTTATGCTCGGGCAGAGTATTGTGGGATGGTGAATTTGTAGACTATGGTTATCAGTGATTGAAACGCAATACGTATTGAACTTCAATGGTTTAAGCGTTTCTTCCTGTCTCATCATCTTGAAATGAAGTTTACTCCGGGTGATGTCCATCTCCAGCAGGCTCGGCTCACACATACGGTAACCACCGATGCCGCCCCCTACCCTACCGTACGCGGTCCGGCGTTCCAACATATCATGCCCTGGCTGCGGTGTGCGATGTTGGCTTGTGATAATGGGTGGTTGGTTGGTTGGTTGGCGTGATGTGAGATGGTGAGGGCGTGCTAGTGTTTCCGGAGGCTTCTGCAAGTTCTTATGGCACTGTGGTCCTGGGGAGACTTGGGTACTGGATTGGTGGATGAATGGAGACGGGCTTGCTTTTGGGCATTGCTTGCTTGCTTGATTTCTCTGAAAGGGGGGTGGCAGTGGTGATGGGTTTAAGTAAGTGGTGTAAATTTGGCGATTGGGTGAATGTGGCATGCATTTTTGGTGTTGATGGTATGATTGTGTTCCTATGATCTTGAGGTCTCTGCAGATTCTTGGTATGATACGATATTGTACTTAGGGGGTGAGCATAAGTGAGGCAAACCCTGCTGCTATTGGATGGTAGTTGTATGGGAGACCAAAACAGCTGCAATTGCTATTGGCGCTGAGGTGTTGCCAAGACTCTGATAATGGAGGGGGAAAAAAGTGAGGCGAAGCCTGTCTATACCTATAATAAAAAGTAATTTTCAAGTTGTGAAAGTTGAAAATAAAGAAAGTAAAAAGAAATAAAAATATTTACATCAATGTGGAGTAGCTTCTCTGTAAAGTTTTATGACAGCTTGAAGTCTCTGAGGCACGCTGTCAATTAAACTGGAAAGGTATTTAGGTATAATACTTCTCTGTACAACTTTAATCATTAATGCTAAAGTCTCTGGATTCACTGCTTGCTCAAATACCTGACCCAGTATCACCAACAGTGACAAGAGTAGCTGGTTGGTCATATTATGGAAGACTCAGAACAGTTTGTGGAGAGGTTTTGCACTATAACTTGTATTAAGAGTTATGCAATTTTTGAATAACTCATAGTTGTGAGATGTTAATATGTTTTGACTAGTTGATATGCTAGAGTAACTCAAAGTTGTGAGTTACATAATATTATGACTTTCGCACATGACTCAGGTAGTGAGTTATGGGTTTCACATATATGATGCAGTTAGTACAAATAACTATATTATGAGTAGGATGGATGACTTACAGTTATGAGTCACAGGGTTAGGGCTGCAGGAAGAATAAGTACAAAAGAGGTCAATAGGAGTCAGGAAGATGAGCTCTTCACACTATTATCTTTATACCTTCTTACCTATAGCTTTACTACTTTACTCTTTACCAAAGTGGCTATGTTCTATGAATACTTTCATGAGCGTGTTATCAGATAGAAGCCTTAAGTACTTGTCTATTGATATGATGAATTAGGAATCAGAAGTCTTGGAGACCAAGATGAAAATATTGTTACTCATGTCTGAGAGTACTAACTAGTAGGAAACATTACACCTAATTCAGTTTCAATATCAGCTTATAATATTTCAATTAAGTTTGGATCTAGTGAGTGCAAAGAACAATAAATACAATCCATTTTGCATTCTTCTCTTACTTGATTAGCTTCTCCCTTCTATCTAGATTTATTATTCTCAATGGTAATAGTTTATCTGTATATTTGATATGTTCAGGTCTACAAGAAAAGAAGAGAAACTAAAATATTTTTAGAGTATATTGTTGAATTCAGAGTCATACTCTGTAGAACTATATAGGGCTTGGACTCGAAAGTACACCATAAGCCTTCTCAGGCTGTTATAGACTTGTGACCAGACTTGTAAACACAATCAATATGGTTTAAATACTGCTTTTTACCTACCGTATATAGTACTCAAGATCTGTAGCTAAATTTAACAGTTAAGAGGAAAGATTTATTTCTTTAAACAATTTGCTCTCCTTTCTCCTATGTTCACTGTAGTTGCTCCTGACACTATCCAACTTGTAATAGCTTATTTTTTTCATAAATATACCACTTAAAGTAATTGGAAATAATCAATTATTAGTTTTTATTCTAAATAATATGTGCAACAAAAAGAGAGAGAGAGGAGGGCAAGTAGAAAGTCCTACAGGTATAGATATACTTTTTATATTATAGTCTTTTATGATAACCTATTAAGACTAAAGCATCTTGAATCATTCAAATGAAACAACTATATACTATTTGTATAAGGAGTTTTTTTTATTATAGCTAGCAGGTACATTGATACTATATGATAAAGGCAACTAGTTTTTTATTTATAGCATTATTGAAGGTTGTAGAAGGTCCTTACTAGGGTCAATTTGATAAAGATCTATATATTATTACTTGTCGATATACCTTCTGACAGGTTTGGTAGTAAATATTAACTTACTTTATAATCTTCTAGTTTCTTTTTCTTATTAATCTATTTGTAATATAAAACTGATTAGGGAACTTACTTTTCAACTTGTATCCACTATATTTAGTGGTATAAGTACCGGCTGCCAGGGACTACAAGTTGTTATATATCGACTTTGATCTTCTACTGGAATATAAACTTTCTAGAGGTTTTTCATTTTTGTCAAGATTTTAGTTATTGAGATACTAGTGTAAATAAGTAGCAATTAAGTTATATTATTGATGGTCTTAATGTTATTAAAGCTTTTACTAGCCTTAATAGTAATATTGCAAATATCTTGTATCATTGTACAGCATACTAATCTCTTTTGAGTATAATGGAGGAGATGGTAACTTAATTAAATTTCTTATACCTCACGTACTCTGAACTCCTGGTAGTGCAAAGGTTATTGGTTAGGACTTTAAAGAGGTAAGGACATAAGTGCTAGTATAGTACTCACATATTTTTATTAAGAATACCTTTGTAAGCTAGAATCTTGGTAAGCAAAAAGGTTAAATGTATTACTATAGATAGCAACAATGAAAAGGTTATAATGATATAATAATATTATTGTTTGCTTGCTACTTTGATATTAGCAAAACCTATTGGAATCCAGTAATATTATTAATATTGAACTACTAACTGTAACAGGGCGGGTCCATGGGTGGTTGGGAGCAGATAGTCCAAGGCATACCAGGGTAGGGGAGACAAAATAGAAGGGCAAGTTTACAAACAAGAGATGTTTGTATCAAGGTGTTAGGTGGTAGCCGACTCTAAGAACACGCGAGTGAGAACTAAGGCCTGATACATAACCTAGTAATTGCTAGAAAGGCTAACATTTGGATGTCAAGATAGAAGTAGTATAAGAAGTGTGTCGTGTAATAAATATATTGATAAGATCTCTTCTCTATTGCTGATGATTTCTGTAAAGTGTGGGAGGTACCTCGACATTTACATTCTGCGTCTGGGTATTCATGGCCTATCTATTCCTCCCACTTTTGCCTGTGCGAACTTCGTAGACCCTAGAAATCTTTACCCTGCTGGACTCTGATTTCTTTGAACAGTGGGGAGGGTGTCCCCATCCCTCTCCTCGCAGTGTTCGCTCTAATCATAGGCACTCACACCCTTCCACTATGGCAAGTGGCTACTGGTTCTATCTGTGCATACGAAGTGATCAGCTCCGATGACAGACTTATCAATACTAGTGGATTTCTTATCCAACTGAGTCAACCTGCAGGAGGCATACTCTGGTCTTATCACACCAATAGCGTTTAGGCCTCGTTATGTATAGGGTTAACATTCCACATGGCAGGCCATCATTGGACTCTACCCTATCATGCCTCTGGGTACAGGCGAACAATCGTCTCTTGAGCATTGTCCCCTCGCTAGGATTTTCCTATACAGTCCTCTACCAACGGACTTGAAATTCAGTCTCACTACCTGCATGGCTGCCAGGGACTTCTATTGGAGTAGCCAACCTCACCCCGGTTGGCCTCTATCCGTTAGCACAGTTGAGTGAGCTTTCATGCGTTTATCTCCAAAACCAAATAACTGAGTTAATTCCTTTGACCTTGTGAGGATGGCTGAGAGTTTTCTCTTGCAGACTCAGAGAAAGCCCCGTGGTCGGTGACCTTCGGTAATGGTGCAAATGAGGGTTTGGTGCCAGCGTCACATTGGCAGGAATTAACCCATTCTCCAAATACTCCGATGGACCCTGGGATTGAACACATGACCTTTTGCCAATAGTCACATGACATGTCCATTACAGTATGCCAGTTTGTCTTATGTGTAACATGAGCTCCCCTCTCTGAGGGTTTAGTCAAATCTCCACGATCCATTTCTCTAATTGTTGTACAAACTAAATTCCTTTAAGGACTAGGCAAGATAGGGTAAAAAACCTTTGCACGTTTACTGAGCCATACCCAGGAAAACCTTTCCTTGTCATCCTTTCTCTATATCCGCAGTGTCTTTGAGTTCTCCCTGTAAAACCTTTCTACCAATTCTGCTCCATGCCCCAAATATTCCCCCGTTTCCCAGCTGTTTTCATCCTCCGCACACCAACGCTACTTCCCGAAGTACCTTAGTTCATGGACCCTCCTAGTATGCCCGTAAACCCTGATAGGATAGGAAATGACCGTGCTTTTTACTAACTTTTCAACCTCCCATTCCAAGACACCATCGATCTCCTCAGGTGTCCAGAGAGGCTACCCTCGAGCTGGTCAAACTGATGTCTGATAAGGCTCCCACAATGATATATGGAAGACGGGATGGATCTTCCAGCGTTCTGAGATTTCGAGCTTAAATGCTCGGTTGCTGTGTGGTTCTAGGATTTTGAATGGTCTGTATACCTTTGACCTAAGCTTTTTGCAGGGTTGCTTGGTATGAATATTCTTTGCATTTAGCAAAGCCCAGTCACCTGTCAGAAAGTTTGGCTGTGGCCTAGCTTTGCTGTCATCGTACTGCCCCATTGATTCTCTAGTTGCCTTTCGTATAGCCATCGCCTGACCCTGTATTTCTTTCATCCAGTGAGCATACATGGTATCGCCTGGATTTTATCCTTCTTGCTCCTTTACCTACTCCATCTGCAGATGGTATTCATACTTTGCGTAGAATAGGGTTAGTCCATGTGTACTTGTAATGTAGTTATTGTAGGCATGTGCCGCTACTAGAAGCAGCTGGTGGCAGTCATCCAGACCGTAGTTAATAAACTTCGGAGATAGCCTTCCAGCACTTCGTTGGGTCTCTCCATTTGCCTGTCCATCCAAGGATAGTATGCTGTCAACATTTTTTGCTTCATGCTGAAGAGTTTGCAGATGATTTCCCAAAATTCGCCAGCAAACTTCAAGTCCATATCTGAGATGGTCTCTGTGGGTAGTCCTTGCAACCCCCCTACTTCCGGGAGAAAGGTCTGGGCTACATCCATTGCCGTGGCATTTTTCTTGAGTCCCATGAAGTGGGCCCTCTTGGTGAAGCAGTCGACCACTGCCATGATCTGAGTGTTATCTCCTGATCTCTGTAGCTGCATTATGAAGTCTGTTGAGATAGATGTCCACACCATATAGGGTATTTCCAATTGCTGTAAGAACTCATATATTGCATGTCGTGGCACTTTGTTATGTTGACACTCATCACCAGATTGTACATAGTCATCTATCCATTCTGCAAGTTCTTGCTAGTAGAGGTCCCTTCTTATGATTTCTACTGTCTTTTGCTGACTGAAATATATTGCAACCCTGGAGTTGTGGCTACTTTGAGCAATCATGTAACGTGTTCGGGCCAGGCCCTATTCACGTAGCGGTATGATAGGAGCAGATGGCTTCGTGATCAATACTAAGCGAGCGCTGCTTGCTAAAGGAGGCTTCGAACGGGGTGTAATAGGAGATCAAAGAAGTAACCGTTCAACCAAGTATATTAAAGAATACTGTCAGTCGAAGTGTGCTGTTTCCATTGCGGGAATCAGCGGTCTTTAAATACAGCATATCGCTTATCTCCAGTATGAGTGATATTGCAAAACATTGTGTGTATCAACCGATAGCACACGAAACACTACAAGTATCAAATGATACTGTGAAATCAAACATAAAACCTAGTAACCCGTACCGGTTACAAATCAGCCTTGGTAGGGCTTTGTCCTTTGGAATGAATAGCCATTATTTGTAGCAAAGAACGCTATCTGCTAAGATCCACTGCATCGGCATCTCCTTTCGCTCATCTCGGAGCTTTAACAACTTCTTTCTCCTCATTTTTCAGTCTTAGTCTGTTCTTCCCTTTTCCTCCACCTGTCTCAAGAATTGCTTAACAAATTTCCATGCTGTGGCTTTAGTAACCACTACATTGATTAGCAGCATTTCTTTGGTGGTTTGGGCCTCATGGCTCCCTTGATCGAACTTGTCAAAGTGTTGATTTTGCCCCTTTTCCTCTCTCAGTTGACTGGCTTCAGTTGGGGTCTTGACCACACTCATTCCCATGCTTCCTAACACTTCCCGACCCCTCTCAGTATCATCTTGCTCTATTTCTTCACAGAGCTCCACATCATAAATCCTTTCTGCTATGAGTTGTGCAACTCGTTCGCCATTTCTCACATGATAGTCCTGGTCCTTCAGATTGAATAGCAACACCGTCACCTCTTCTTGGTAGTCCCTGTCAATAACTCCTGCTCCTACATGATCACATGGTGGATGGCAAGGCCACGTTTAGGAGCTACTCCACTGCAGGTTCCCAATTGTAATGCTAAGCATAGTCTGGTGGCCACCATTGCCCGTCCCTGAGCAGGTATTACTCTCCCTTCCAGGATGTAGATGTTATGTCCTATTATCTCGCTTGAGCACCGTGTTGGAATCTGAGGTTCTCCGGGTGATCTTGTAGATCAAGTATATTCCAGCTTGGGTGTTTTCGGACCTGGGCCAGGTTCATCCTTTTCTCCTACCACTATAACTATAACTTCGTTAAAATGTGTAGGGTTTAAGGCTGGGAGCTTCATGCTTTGTGCAGCTCCCCCTTCTGGATGGTACTACAGCCATCTGCTCAATCGGTCTGCCTTTCTGCCACTTGACCCTGGTTAGTACACGATTTTGTAGTTAAAATCGGTTAACTTCTGTACCCAACCCAACTGCCTGGCACTTCAGAGCTTGGTCGTAAGACAGTATTGCAGATTCTTATAATCGGGGAATGCTGTGATGGGTTCCCTTATTCCTGCCAGTTAGTGGGACTATTCTTTAAATTCTTCAACTATGGCCTGTAAGTCCTTATCGTTAATGTCATAGTTGCGTTCGGCCGAGTTGACTGTCCAGGGGTGAAATGCCATTCGGTGTAGTCTTTTCTCAATGTACTGTGACAGTATACACCCCAGCGTAAAATCACTTGCATCTGTTTCCGCCACCGCATTTCCGTCAGGGTGGAAATGTGCCAAAATAGTGGCTGTCACAAACTGTTTTTTTAGAAACTCCAAAGCCTCCTCCTGCTTCTTTCCCTAGGTGAATCGCTTTGGGTCACCTTTCAACAACTCCATTATGGGTTTACATGTTTCTAAGAAATTCATCATGAATCTGTCGTAAATGTTTGCAAATCCCATAGAGATTTGTATATTCATTACGGACACAGGTCTCTTGGATTCCATTATGGATTTGACCTTTTGATCACTCATAGTGATTCCATTTGTCTCTACTATGTATCCTGGAAATTCCACTATCTTGATGTGAAATACTTAGTAATAGACACTGCCAACTGGTATTTCTGTAACTTCCCCAATACTTCCTGAACAAGTTTGATATAGTCTTCCTCAGTCTTGGAGTCGATCAGGACATCATCTATGTATACAACGCCTCCCAAGTCAAGAAACCTTCTTAGAACCATGTGCATCATATCTTAAAAGGTAGTGGTTATGTTTACTAGCCCGAATAGCATTACCCGGTACTCAAAAGAACTGTATCGAGTGCGGAAGGCAGTTTTCTCCTCATCCTTCTTTTTATTGCGTATCAAGAGGTATCTATCCTCAAGGTCCAACTTGGTAAAGATATGCGACCTGACTACTCGATCTCTGAGATCACTTATGCAGAGTAGAGGGTACTAGTTGGCAATCGGAATCTTGTTAAGTTCACGACAGTCCACACAAAGTCACAGTTGCCCATCAGGTTTTGGCACAAACAGTATTGGCGTGCCTGCGGGAGACTGGCTTGGTGTCATCTTCCCTTCTTGCAGTATCTTGGCAAGGTACTCTCGCAACACCTGTAGTTCCCTTTCGGATAATGGGTATATTGGCCCCTATGGGCACTTCTCACTGTCGGCGACCTTGATCTCATGATCAAAGGTGTTGTGAGTTGGGAGCTGTTCTGCTGCCTGAGGCTGGAAGAGATCAGAGTACTCCTATGAGAGCTTTGGCAGGGTTTCCCGGACCACTACCTTTAGGTCCTCTGGGCCTGCAATTTGGCCCAGGTATCTCGCTGCAGGGTCTGAGGCCACTGTCTTGTTCCACTCGATGCAGATTTCTTCATCCTCTGGTTCTAGGTGTTGCTGACAGTGTTCCGCCTGAAATATCCATCCGCTTGCATCATCTATATATGATAGTGGTGTTGGCGATGCCACCAACCAAATGGAATTATCAAGTCATAGATCCTCTAGCTCATGAGCTTTTTGCAATTTTCAAGCAATGTTGGTTAGCCCCAATTTCAAGCATGATAGGTGTTGTATAGCCATTCCCTGCATTTTGGGATTATGCTCCATCAAACCCTGCTATACTAACTCGGTTGTCTGACTGTATAGTCGTCAGTCTCAATCTTTGGACTAGCGCTTCTTGTATGAAAAAGATCTGCGAGCCCAAGTCTAATCATAGGTGAATTGGTACTGGTTCTCCTGGTATTCTCAGGTGGGCCATGCCTTGTAGGCACTCGTAATGTGTAGGGGTTAGGACTTGAGTTTTCGGTCACTTTGGTTCTCCCATAGGGTTACCCTGTCTTCATTTGATAGACATTTCTCTTCGGGGCCTTAAATAACCTTGGGTGTTTGTTATTGTGCTGGCACAATCTTGGCCATTCAGATTACCTCTGACAAACCTGGTCTATACGGTGTGCATCTCTTTTCTTCCTTTCTTTCCCCTCAATGACGATATTTAATCATACCGGTCTATGGCACCAGTGTCTGGACATGGGAGTGACCTTTCTAACCTGGCCTTACGTGTTCAACTCCTGCTATTGCATACAATTTAGGGTAAGCACACTGTCCTTTGTCTCGCCTAGCAACCTACAGCCTACCTACCAACTGTCAGTGGTGGTGCCATCCTGGTGCCTGGGAGAGTGTAACGACCCAGCATAGATGAGCTATGACAGCCGGAACCTACACCCATACAGGTAGCCCGGAGGTGAACTGGTAGGAACTGGCAGGCAAGTGAGTACTTGACCTACGGAGACCCGATGGCCCGGGCTCCGAGATGAGCAGACTTAGTAGGCACAAGTATTTAGGTACATGGCTATACCCGAGATTGGTGTCAGCATATTTAGGGACCTATGAAGGGGCAATACACAGCTAGGCTGGGTAACTGGAGAAAGGCCCAGTGTGTCTATCTCCGGCAGTGGGATCGAATAGGGTAACAGGAGAAAGTCCACTTGTCCACCGGACAAGATTACCCTACCCTCAGGACTGGGTTACCCTGCCTTGAGGCTTGGGTTACCCTGTTCAAGGATCTGAGTTACCCTACCTTTCAACACGAAGTCCCTCGGGGAGTTTGGGAAAAATGACTGGAATGTTTGTCACACGAAGCCATGCAGAATACTGGAATCTGG
>PYWC01000104.1:403561-432602 GCA_003182015.1 Tuber magnatum
CTGTCTGTCGAAGTCTGCTGTTTCCATCGCGGGAATCAGCGGTCTTTAAATACAGCATATCGCTTATCTCCAGTATGAGCGATATTGCAAAACATTGTGTGTATCAACCGATAGCACACGAAACAATACAAGTATCAAACGATACTGTGAAACCAAACATAAAATCCTAGTAACCCGTACCGGTTACACCCTTGTACTAGTGATTTGTATTCCCTTTAGGATTGGATATTTTCTTCATTGCTGTATATGCCTCCTGCAGGATTTGCAAATGTCTCGAGCAGACTTTCACAGTTAACATTCAGCAGTGGGGCCAGCCCTTAAGATCTAAACATATTTCCCCAAGAAGGCTGATTGGCTGCTATTCATTTGGTGTAGTCTTGATAACTGGTGGTGCTAGTACTGAGACTGTAGGGCATATATTAATTGCAGCCTGCTTTTTGTGGAATTTCTGAACTCATAAAGCATTTGCTGTTGGCTCTTTTATTTGTCCTCCACCATTCTAATCACAGTTGCTTACTATCAGTCTTCGATATTTTGAACTATAGAACTTAATTCTAATAATGGAAAGGAGCGCATACCACTATCTGACTTGCTTTGATTTTCTCCCATCTAGCTCTTGATTCAAGAGTTTTGTTATTCATAGAGGATTGTCTATATCGTCAAATTGGGTTACCCTGACTGGTGGGCATGCGCAATGGAGAGGCTGGTTCCATGATTATATCAGCAGGAGCTATCTCAGGGGATTGTAGAAACGTGGTATAAAGAATAGAGGATGTTTGTATCTAAAACCAATTATTTACTTTGTTGTACAATATCCTATGATCTGACTAGAAATGATTAAATAATTATTTTGTAAAATAAGATAAATATATAGCTGAACAGATGCATTGAACATATCGTCTCGAAATCATAAATTTTCAATTAAACTCCCCTAACCCTGCTTATATAAGGCATTACATTTTGAATCTACATAGGTATATGTTCTAGGCGACTGTTACTGTAATGTCTAAGTACAGGTATGAAGAGGAAGTTACTATATTGCGTAAGGAAAGTAAATCTAAGAGGGGCACACCCCTTTATATAACCAAGGAAAATCCTCTGCAGACAAATCCCTAACACCCTTAATGTCCCTAACCCTTTCCTCTTACACAGCTGTAATCTTCTATCAGTTTCCATAAGGTTCTATTAAGCGAAACCTCAGCTCACTACTCCTTTTTCTCATGTTGCAACTATTCTCACTTAGGTTTCTAGGGATATGACCAAAACCCCAACACTATCAATCCCCTGCCAGGTGGCCGTAATACTAACTGAAGTTTCTTATAACCATTCTCTCTTTTATTCTATTTGATGTATAATACTCTAAGGAGTATGCTTCTCATTCCAGTTACTAGGAATAATATATAGTATATGAGTAGATACAAGTATAAGCTATAAGAATATTAGAGCAGTATTGGAGGAAACCATTTGTATAGAAATGGTTTGAAGTATTATTATAGTTATCTGACTGGGGTATGACGGCATTGGGCTTTTGGTTGCATATATGGAAGTCTGGGGTAGAAGGGTTGAATTAGGATTGAGAGGATTGCTTGACTGAGGTTTTGTATAATAGAATCTCATGGAAACCAATGAAAGATCATGGCTGCATGTAAGAAAGGGGTTAGGGGTGTTGGGAGTTGTCAGCCGAGGATTTTCCTTTCTGACATAAAGGGGTATGCCTCGCTGAGGTTTACTTTCCTTACACAACCTGGTAATTTTGTGTCTATACTGGTAGTTAGGAATTACATCTTTGTTTCTTATTCACATTGCTAGAACCTGTGAACCCTGACCCTGAATTCTGAGACCCTGTTTCTGATCACCTTAAGCCTTAGTACAAATATGCCTTATTTGTACAGCTGTACCCATCCCTTATCCTGTTTACCATAGTGTGCCTTGGACTAGCTACTCTTTACCCTACACAGACCATGCCTATTACATTAATGTGTCCCTGCTTTATCAAGTACCAAGTAGAAGCACAGTCCTCTAGGTAGGGTGTCACTAGGTTTCCCATCTCTATATCAGTTAACTTACAATTTTCAAAGTTGTTACAGTTTCCTACTACTCGTTACACTTGGGACAGGTAATACCCTTCTCCCTTCTGACCTGTGCTGTGCTGTGTCCAAGTGCTCCTCAAGTCTCTTGGCTCTATCTTAGTAATCTCATGTAAGAATTGGTTTCTCACTAGTGCGGAGAGTCTCAATCTTGTATATTATTAGCTTACTCTGCATAGTGGATAAGTTCTTGACTCTATGTCTTGTGTGCCTAGCAGAGAGGTATGGAGTGTAAAGGTTTTTCAGTTGTAAAGAGTGTAAAGTTATAGATAGGAAATAACAGTAGATAGCTGAGTAAAGAGTTAACCCAGTTGTGAAAACTGAGGCCTTATATAGACCTCTTCCTGCAACCCGAACCCTGCCTGGATCCGCAGACGAGATCAGGTATAAAATCAATTATAACATCGTATGACCCAATTGAGTCATGTGTACAAAATATAAAACAATTGCATGACCTCTAAATGAGGTCAGGTGCAAAACATAAATCAAACACAAACATAGATCAAAACCGAAACAAACCCCGTAAATTACTGGTGAGATTATGTGTGAAACATAAATGAGTCTGCCTTGCCGGTAAGCCTTAGAGATGAGTCTAGACTTCTCCCATGACGTCAATTGTATATCATGTGCGAAATATCAATTTAAATACAAATGAGCCCCATAACCTGCTAACAAGGCCATGTGCAAAACCTATTCCTCGCTTCCATCACCTGGCTAGTACTTCTCTAGCTAGAAGGTGCCATTTGCCCACCCCTTCAACCAGCCTGAATCCCATTAGGCTAGTCCATACTATCGTCCCCTGCCACTTCCAACATCTGGTGGGCTGTCTTGCTCATGCACCTCTTTGTTTCTTGGAAGAGCAATTCCATGCTCTTGATTCTCCTCTCCTTCTTCCTTATCCCTTCTTGGAGCGAGCTAACTTTCTGTTCTGCCAGCCCGGCTCTCACTCTTTCTGCAATTGCGACTCGTTCCAATTGCATTTGTTGTTTCTTCCTGTCTTTCTACTCCTTTTGCAGTTCCCTGATCTCCACCCTCAGAGTTAGTACTCTGTGCATACTGCATGCTCCCATTCTCATGAGACCTTCTAGGAGTTTGGCTGCAGTGGAGGTTGGACTTCGTTTCCATTCTGGTCCTGACTCGGCAGGGATTGTTGTCTGCTCTGAACGGTTTTCTGTTTTTGCTGCCCCCCCTCATCTTGACACCTTGTTCAAGAAGCAGGTTCTGGGTATTGAACCAACACCACCAATTTGGGCTCTGGTGAGCTCAATGGGCTGGTCTTTGGAGTGGCGCAGTGGCTCTGTTGGGGCCAGTAGCTTGAGCCAAATTTGACCCTTATGTGTACTTGGCACTCATCATCGAAACATCCAGTAAAGGATCCGTAGTTCTGTTCCTTTTATTGTTCTGTAAGGTGCGGTAGTGGCAAGTCCAGGCCCTTCATCCATTCATTCAAACTTTGTGCGGTCTTAATGGTAGTTTTGTACCCCAGACTTGTTGTCATAATGTTAATAGCATCATTTAATTGCTTCACATGCATAGTTACAATTTCTGGCTAGGTACTACTCTCTGTCATGTTCTGATAGGTAATTGGTCCACTTGGCACCATACTGGAGTCTACTGTAATGCAAGTGGTAGTCGATCATTTTGTCGCATTTCTATTCGCCTTCTCCATCCATAAAGATAGAGGGAGGAAGGAGATTTTTTTGGGAGGAAAAAGAGTTTTCTTGACATTGTTCCAGAAGGCACGTGTCGAATGCTGGATGAGTTTGTTTCATCGAGGCGGAGAGGTCGAGTTTATATACCTGTAGTCTGACCTGTTCAATTATCCCCCATGTGCTAAGTTTCTGGTAGTCCACCTACTTCAAAGATCTGGTAGTCTGAATATTGCGTGGCATCAATCACACCTTGTCACTGACTATAAGGTTCAGGTCTAGTTTCCAGTTCCTATCGCTCCTTTCCTTTTGAGTTATTTGCGCTAGAGTGATATCATCTCCCAAGATGTCATATATCTTTATCATATCCTGGGCTTGGATTACATTTCTTGGCACTTGGTATTCTGTTGGGTCAAATGACAGGTCATATCTACAATCGGCAAAGAAGGGTATCATCTTTATTGTTTATTGTTGTCCGGGGCTGTATATGAACACTCCCATGGATAAGAATTCTATGTAGTCATTCCATTGATAGTTGACAGAAACTCATAGATATTGTTCTAATATTGCCTTTGTTCCTGCGGTCTGTTTATCTGTTTGCTGATGAAAAGCTATGCTGCAGTGTCAGCAGAGACTTAATTATCATATGATCTCTTTCCATACTACAATGTGGATAGTGACCCTCTATCAGAAGTAATATCTTTCAGTAGTCTGTCAAGTCTAAACAACTGGTGTTGAAACAGGTTGAAGAATTGTGGTAACATCATATCTATTCTGTGCAGTATAAAGTGTACTATATTGGTAGGTCAGTTGATAACAACCCATCTGGTATCATGACCATTCCATTCAGATAGTCCTGTGATGAAATCCATAGCTACAGATTGTCATGGTCTTCCAGGAGTTTGGAGCATTTTGAGCAGCCTGTAGGGTGTGTGTTTAACTGTTTTTGTTCATTGACATGTGTTACAATTCTTCACATGTCTTTTGATATTGTCACACATCAATGGCCAGTAGTATGATTGTTGAATTAATGCTACTGTTTTAGCTATTCTACCATGTTTTCCTTGTAGTATTTCGTCATTTCTTCTTATCATTTCCATTTGTAAGGTCTTTTCATCAGGGTCCCTTATCTTGTTATCATACTATGGGTGTCTATTTTCTTTGCAGTATAGTCTGAGGGCTACCTTTTTCATGTGTTTTAGGTCTCCCTTCAAGGTCTTTTTTATCTTGTTGATTTCTTGGTCACTGTGCAGACTTCTTTTTATCCATTGTGTGTATTCGTCATCGTTCCTTGTTTTTATAATCATTTTGGTTAGGAATTCATATGGACCCTCTTTGTCCAACTCTTTTGGGAAATACTTTTTCTCCAGAAGAAGCATTCTTTGTCGCTGTAGCTGTCTTTATTTTTTGTCAGGAAGTCCTCTATTCTTTATGTCAATGCGTCTGACTTTCCTTCTTCTTTACCTGGTAGGTATTTGAGTTGGGGATTGTATTGGCTTAATGTCTCACTCTATCTGATCTGTCCTCTATTCAGTTCCTTGGTGGTGGTAAATGCCAGGAGGTTATTCTAGTCCGTGATAATGTAGATCATGTGTTGACTTCCTAGCATGTATTTCAGCCAGTCCTTGAGTGCTTGAATGATAGCCAACAGTTCCTTATTGTAGATGTCCTAGTTTTGTTCCATCTTTGATATAACCTTTGATTGAAATGTGACCAGTCTCCATAGTCCATCATCACCTCATTGGAACAGAATACCAGAGTATACATTGTTGGATATACCCAACTCTACTATGATGTATAGTAAGGGGTTGAAGTGTGGTACTATTAGTGTCATAGTAAGTCATCTTCTCATATTGTCTAATACTGGTTGTTCATTCTCTCCCCATTTGTATTTAATTCCTTTTCTTGTCATATTGTAGCTGGGTTTAGCCACCTGGCAGAATCCTTCTATAAATATCCAGTAGAAGTTGTAGAAGCCCATGAAGCTTGATAGACCTTTAACAGTCTTTGGTGTCTTCCAGTCATCAATAGCTGCCGTTCTGACTAGATCAGTGTGTACCCTGTCTGGGTTTGCAATTCATCCTAGGCATTTGACCTGGTCCATATGGAAGTTGCATTGAGAAGGTTTTAGTTTGACCTTGGCTTCTCTTAATGCCTGCAACAAACTCTGGATATCATGGTGGTATTTTCCATATTGTGTGAAGAGATAAGTATATCGTCTACCTAGACGATGCGGCATACATTCTAGTCCTTGCTCAATTTGGAGTTCATCTACCATTGGAATGTTGCTGGTGCATTGGGTAATCCAAAGAGCATGACTAGGTATTCATATAGTCTAGATTGTGACCGGAAAGACAACTTATATTTGTCTGCTTCAGCCATCCTCATATTGTGATATGTGTCTTTGATATCCAACTTCGCATAGCATTTGGCCCATCCTAGCGGGTACAAGGCGTCATTGATCAATAGTGGAGGGTATTTGTTCTTTCGTGATACTGCCTGCTATTTCAGGAAACACACAGATAGTCTTGGTCTCCAGTCTTTCTTCTTAATGAATAGCATGGGTGCTCCAGGTGTGGAGGATGATAGTCTAATCCAGTGTCATTCCAGATTCTGTTGGAGGTATTCCCCTAGTGATTTCAACCCTTCTTTCCCTAATGGGTAGAGCTTCACGAAAAGCGCTGCCTTTCCTTCCTCTAGCTATATCTTGTGGTCTTCGCTTTTGCCTTTGAGAAGGTTTATTCTTGTATTTTCTTCAAACATGTTGAGGCAATCATGATATTCTTTTGGGATCAGTTGCCTCAAAGTTATCGTTTTCTTTTTGGGTTCTTCCTTTACTCCAAGCTACGTGCTCATTGTCAACCCTTCTGTGATTACTGATCTGTCTTCTTCTTTGTTCTATTTCAGTATCTCTGTCTATTCCCCTCTCTGGTAGAGCTGACTGAAGGCCTTTGCTGATGTGAGAGATATGCACAGGGTTTCTTTTTGGTTGTTTCAGTAGCAAGGCGGTCTTTTGTCATTACTCGGCCAGTGCTGCCGGATCCTTCCTCACCTCTTTTTATCTTCTCCAGGTCCTGCACTTCTCACAGTTCTCTGATATTGATATTTTCGTTAATCATGCATACCATATAATCCCTTCTTCGATCGCATAGTCCTCATCCTTCAGGTTGATCAATAGGACTTGTACCTGGCCCTTTAGTCTGTATCGATCACTGCAGCACCCGTGCTAATTCCATGTTAGGTGGCCATACTACTTGGTCGGATAATTTGTATATAGGTAATGTCTGGTAGTACTATCGGAAGTCGGGTTGGTATTGTTGTTTGTCACGAAGTGGTACCCGTCATACCTTTTATGCTGTACAGGTCATGCCACAGAGCCTTTGTAGAACCTTGGGTTGGTTTCTTGGCATCCAGATGTAATGCTTGTACCCTTCTGCCATCATGTTGTGGGATCATTTCCTCATATTTGGTCTTCATAGGGAGAGTCTGTGTCCTTAGTTTTTCTTCAATTGCTTGTTTTTTGCAGATCATTTCAATCATTAGAGATGTTTCCAGGTACAACTGCATACATAGTTCACTATTGAAGTTGTTTTGGTCTTTTTCTCAATTGTCGTTCGGATTGCATCATTTTAGCCATCGTCTTACTAGTATAACATTGTCCCTGTGCAAATGTGCTACTTGATACATCAATGCTTCATGATGTGACCCTATCTCCATCACTACTTATACAAGGTCAGTGATTGGTCTTGCTTTGCACTTGTCCTCATTGACCACATATATGTCTCTAGTTTTCTTCATCTTTTTTAGAGATAATGCGTAGGTTTCATAGAACTCTCTGTCAACAAAATCCACAGTTGCTCCTGAATCCAGCATGTCTTCACCTCTGTATCCTTGCTCGTTGTACATAGTTGTATCTTAATCTTAAGATGTTTATTATCATTATTGAAACTATTTGTGTGGTTGCTCAAGGTGTCATTATTTTGCACTATTGATATGTGTGCCACACCAGTCGGTGTGCCTTATCTGTCGTCACTTAGACCACCCTTTAGTGGGGACTTTATTTCTTTAAAGTTATTTGCTTATTCCATCTCTCCATAGTATCCATTTCCTGAATCTCGGTTGCCTTTTGTCAATGATCTTGGATAAAATGCTTCTTCGATCTGTCGGGAAGGCATGTATTTTCCTTTCTTCTTTTTGGGTACTCCTGGTCCAATAGTCTTTGTAATCACCTATTCCTTCTCTCTGCCGCATCTAAGTCTGTCAGGTCTGTAGATTGTGATTATCTGTGCTGCTTTATGGGCCAGGGGATGCCAGTGTCATTTCATGGTAGGATCTATCAGATTGCTTCTATCACTCGGGTCAAGCAGTGTTGGACCAGATTGATCTTGTGTTACCTGTAGATGGCGCATCCTGCGAAATTCTTGGCTGTTGGGTCAGTGTAGCTGGAGTTTTTTCAGGCCTCTTGTAGCCTTTAATTGGCACCCTACAGGAGTGGGTAGAACTCTGTATCATTGTCCTATTCTGCCTCCACCACTGTCATGCAGGACTTGTGACACAAGTTGGGTAAGTTATTATTCCCTTCTCTCAGCTTCTCCATTTTGAGTCATGCTGTGTCTTTAGTATTTCTTTCCCCAAACTGGGCCTGGAGGTTAACTTTAAACTACCCAGGTGTTATCCAGACTTGGTCCTATCCTTCTTTCACGTAGGACCTTGTCAGGTGACCTGTGGCTTCTATCAAGAGAGACTCCGTATAGTCAGTCTGTATCATTGTAATGCCCGAGCATACATGGGCTATAGCAGACTGAATATACATGCATGTAGATGGCCCTGAGGCTGACTGCTGGGATAGGAGTGCAAGCAAGGGTTTGACCCTAGGAGGCCTGATGGTGCAGGTTCCATTATGAACGGTAAACTCGATATACTGGGGAGGTGTTAGCGTGCTCAAGGATTTATCAAGGCCAAGTTACTGCGCTTGGCTAGGCAACCGGGTGGGCAAATGGCAGAGATGTCTATCTCCGCAATAGGAATAGACAGTACAAGAGGGTAAAGTTACCTTGACCTGCAGAATTGTTTACCTGTTATGGTTTCCCACTATTCGCGTTATTCGCGGCAGGTAACGACTTTGGTTGTTTCTTCCGAACTGCGCTGCGCTGTGTCGTAGAGCTCAGCGAGTCTCTAGGCCCTATCTTAGTATTCTCACGTAAGAATCGATTTCTCACCAGCGCTGAGAGTATCGGTCTCTGATTTGGTTAATACGGTCCGCGTAGCGGATAGTTTCTTGACTCTACAGCGGATCGGTCTAGCGGATAAGGTTGGAGCGTAAATGTTTTTGTATTGCCAACATCGTAAAGGAGTAGATAGGAAATAAAAGTAGATGGTTGCGGGAAGAGCTAACCCATCTGTGAAAACCCGGCCTTTATATAGGCCTCTTCCTACAACCCTAACCCTGCCCTGATCCTCAAGTGAGTTCAGGTGTGAAATCCATCACCTGACTCTAACAAGTCATATGCACAAACATAAAACATCCCATGACCTCAAAGTGACATCATGTGCAAAAACATAAATCAAATGCAATATAAATAAACTAACCACATGATCTACTAAGGAGGTCATGCGCGAAATATAAAGGAGTCTGCCTTGCCGGTAAGCCTTACCGGCCAGCCTAGACTCTTCCCATGGCGTCAACTGTACGTCATGTGCCAAATGCAATCAACATCATCGAGCCCCATGACCTGCTAACAAGGTCATGTGCGTGGAAGAATCATAACTTAACTGTATAATGTCCAAGCGATGTCATATGCGAAACCTATTTCCTTGCCGCCGTCACCTGGCTAGCGCTCCTCTAGTCAGATTGTGATATGAGCTCCCCTCTCCCACCAGCCTGAGTCCCATCAGGTTAGCCAGAGCCTTCGTCTCCCACCGCTTCCAACATTTGGTGGGCCATCTTGCTCATCCACCTCTTCGTTTCCCCCAAGAGCATTTCCATGCTCTTGATTCTACTCTCCTTCTTTCGTAATTCTTCCCTGAGGGACCTGACCTGCCGCTCCGTCAGTTCCGCCCTCACTCTCTCTGCGATTGCCTCTCATTCCAATTGCACCTGTCTTCTCTCCGCGTGTTTCTTTTCCCATTGTGGTTCCCTGATTTCTGTCCTTATGGCTTCTTCCCGATGTACGCTGTCTGCTGCCATCCTCTGGAGGCCATCCAGGGAGCCCACTTCAGTCGTGGTTGGGCTTGGTTCTTCGTTCCCGTCGTGGCTTTGCGGGGCCTGTCGCTGGTTCGTCGCGGTCTTCCGTTTTTTCTGCTCCCCTGTCTCTCTTTGCTTCGTCCTAGACGCAGGTTCTGCGTATTCAACTAATGCTACCCCTTCTGGTTCTGGGGAACCTAGTGGGCTGGTCTTTGGCGGAGTGCGGTGGCTTTGGCGCGGCCAGTATCTGGAGCCAAATTTGTCGCTTTGGTGCACTTGGAACCCGTCATCGAAGCATCCTGTCAAGGATACGCGATTGTGTTCCCTCTGTTATTCTGTAACGTGGGGCCGTGGCAGGTCTGTCATCTGCATCCACTCATTGTTGCTTGGTTCCTTCTTAATCGTGGCTTCGTACCCAGGGCTTGTTGGGGTAACATTCATGGAATCGCTGAATCGCTTCAGGTATATGGTTGAAGTTGCTGGCGGGGTACGACTCTTGGTCGTATTCTGGCAGGTAATCTGTCCACTTAGTATGGCATTGAAGTCTATCGGGGTGCAAGCGGGGGTCGATTATCTCATCCAGTTCGCATTCTTCTTCTCCGTCTATGTGAATAGGCGGAGGAGAAAGTCTTCTTTGCTAGGGAAAGGAGTTTTCTTGACAGGTTGCGAGGACGCTGATGTAGAACGTTGGATGAGTCTGTTTCACCGAGGCGGGGAGGGCAAGTTTATATGCTCGCAACCCGACCAGTTTAATTATTTTGAATGGTCCAAGTTTCTTGTAGTCCAGCTTCTTGGAGGGTCTCGTGGTTCGGATATTGCGTGGTATCAACCACACCTTGTCACCGACCGTAAGGTTTGGGTCTGGTTTCCAGTGCTTAGCGCTTTTTTCCTTTTGACTGATTTATGCTAGAGTCATTTCGTTTCGTAATACCTCCTGGATACTTATCATATAGTGGGGCTGTGTTATCCTTCGCGGCACTTGATATTGTGCCAGATCGAACACGGGGTCGTATCCGTAGTTCGCAAGGAAGGATGTGGTTTTTATTGTTTCTTCTTGTCCACTGTTGTATGCGAATTCTGCCATGGATAGGAACTCGGTCCAATCGTTCTGCTGATAGTTGATGTAGGCTCGCAGATATTGTTCTAATATTGCCTTCGTTCTTTTGCACTGGCCATCTGTTTGTGGGTGGAAGGCTGTGCTCAAGTGTCGGCTGACTCTTAGTTGTCATATGATTTCTTTCCATACATCCGACGTGAAGAGGGATCCTCTGTCGCGGGTAAGGTCTTTTGGTAGGCCGTGGAGTCTAAAGACCTGCTCTTCTAGCAGGTTGAAGAATTGTGGTATTGTCATATCCGTCCTGTATGGTATAAAGTGCGCCATTTTCGCAAGTTGGTTGATAACGACCTATATCGCGTCACAACCACTTGATTCGGGTAGCCCTGTGATGAAATCCATCCCAATAGATTGCCATGGTCTTCCAGGAGTTTCGCGCGGTTTGCATAGCCAGTAGGGTGCATGTTTAACCATTTTCGTTCTTTGAGGGGTGTTGCAATTCCTCACTTATCGTTTAATATTGTCAGACATTGACGGCCGCTAGTATGATCGTTGAATTAAGGCTGTCGTTTTTGCCGTTCCACCGTGTCCCACTGGTGGAATGTCCTGATTTCTTCTTATCGTTTCTGTTCTTAAGGCTTCTTTGTCTGGGAGCCTTACCTTGTCGTCATACCATAGGTATCTATCTTTTTCCTCCTATAGCCCGAGGGCCACACCTTTTATTTCTTTTAGGCCTACTTTCAAAGACTCCTTTATCTTGTTGATTTCCTGGTTGCTGGCGGTCATTCTTTTTATCCATTCTTTGCATCTGTCATTGTTGCTTGTAGCTATGGTTATTTGATTTAGGGATTCATATCCGCTGTCCTCGTCTTCTTCCTTTGTGAAGTACTTCTCTTAGGGAGCAGTATTCTTTGTGGTTGCAACCGTGTTTCTTCCTTGGCGGGGAAGTCCTCCATCCTCCGAGTCAATGCGTCCAGCTTTCCTGCTTCTTTTTCTGGTCGGTATTCGATTTGAAGGTGGTCTTGGCTTAATGTCTCCCTCCACCTAATCTGTCGTCCCCTGAGTTCTTTGGTGGTAGTAAACGCCAGCAGGTTCTTGTGGTCTGTGATCACTGGGATCACATGACGACTTCCTAGTGTGTACTTCCTCTAGTCTTTGACTGCTTGAACAATGGCTAGCAGTTTTTGGTTGTAAATGTCATAGTTTTGCTCTGCCTTGGACATTGTTTTTGATCGAAACACGACCGGTCTCCATAATCCGCCCTCACCCTCCTTGGAGAGGATACCAGAGCATACGTAGTTGGATGTGCGCGTAGCGATTATGATGGGTAGTATGGGGTCGAGGTGTCGTAATATCGGTGTCGTCGCCAGTCACTTTCTCATAGAGTCGAATGCTTGTTGTTGTTTTTCTCCCTATTCCCATTTGACTCCTTTCTTTGTTGTATGGTAGAGGGGTTTAGCCACTCTGCTAAATCCTTCGATAAACCTGCGGTGGAAGTTGTAGAAGCCCATGAAGCTTTGCACTCCTTTTACACTCTTAGGTGCTTTCTAGTCATTGATCGCCGCCATCTTTACTGCATCGGTTCACACTCCTTCCGGGTTAACGATAAATCCGACGTGTTCGACTTCATCCATATGGAAGTCGCATTTCGAAGGTTTTCGTTTGACCTTGGCTTCTCTCAATGCCTGTGAGACATTCTGCATTTCTCCGTGGTGTTGCTCTATGTTGTCTGAACAGATGAGGATATCGTCCAGGTAGACGATACAACATATGTCCTGGTATTTGCTCAACATAGAGTTGATCCACCATTGGAATGTGGCTGGTGTATTAGATAATCCAAAGGGCATGACCAAATATTCGAATAGTCCGGATCGCGTCCCGAAAGCCATTTTCCATGCATCTCTTTCGGCTATCCTTATGTTGTGATAGTTGTCCTTGATATCCAACTTCGCATAGGGCTCAGCCCATCTTAGTCGGTCCAGCGTTTTGTCGATCAATGGCAGAGGGTACCTGTCCCTTTGTGATACCGCATTCAGTCCCCAGAAATCCACGCAAAGTCTCGGTTTCCTATCTTTCTTTTTGACAAATAGGTTGGGTGCCCCCACTGAGTAGGACGATGGTCTGATCCATTGCCTGGCCAGGTTCTGTTGGTGGTATTCACGCAATGCCTTCAACTCTTCTTCCCTTAAGGGGTAGAGCTTCCTGAAGGCGGCTACCTTTCCTTCCACAAGCTTGATCTGGTAATCTTCTCTCTCGTGTGTTGGAAGATCCGTCCTTTTGTTTTCTTTCAAAATCCCATGATAGTCGCGATATTCTTTTGGGACCAGTTGCCACCGAGTTAATTTCTTCTTCTGGGCTTCTTCTTTCACCTCTAGTCGCGTGCTAATCGTTGACGCTTCCGCGATTGTTGGTCCGTCTTCTTCTTCATCCTATCTGAGGATGCCGGTCTGTTCCCCTCTCCGGTAGAGTTGATCAAAGGCCTATGCTGATATGAAAGATATGCTTCGGGGTTTCTCTTCTGTCATTTCGGTGGGGGTGTTGTCCTTCGGGGTTCCTCGTCCAGTGCCAGCGAATCCTTGCTTGCCTCTTTTGCTCTTGTCTAGGTCTCGGACTTCACGGAGCTCCCTGGTATCGATATTTTCGATAATCATCTGCCCTACGTGGTCCCCTTTTGGGATCGTATAGTCCTCATCCTTCAGGTTTATTAGTAGGACTTGTACCTGGCCCCCGTTCTCTGCATTCATCACTCCTGCACCTGTGGTAATCCCATGTTGGGTGGCCATACTACTGCGTGGGGCGATTCTTACATAGGTGCCGTCAGGTAGTCCTATTGCAATTCCTGTTGGTATTATCTTTTGTCCTCTTGCGGGGACCATCGTGTCTTCTGTGCTGTACAGGTCGTGACCTGCACCTTCCTCGATCCTCGTGTTGGTTTCATAGCATTCGGGTGGAACACCTGTAACCTTATGCCTTCATCGTGGGGGATCGCTTCTTCGTGTTTGGTGTGGATGTACATGATCTGCGTCGTCGGGTTCTCTCTCATTGCTTGTTCTTTGGGGATCGTTTCAATTGTTAGCGAAGTTTCCAGGCACAACTGTGTGGAGAGTTCCCTGTTTAAGTTGATTCGGCCTTTTTCCCAGTTGATATTCGGATTGTGTTGTTTTAGCCAGGGTGTTCCTAGTATGGTACTGTGTTTCTGCAAGTGCGCTACTTGGAACGTCATGGCTTCCTGACGTGACCCTATCTCCGTTACTGCTTGCGCTGTATGGGTGATGGGTCCTGCTTTGCTTTTTTCCCCATTGACCACATATATGTCTCTTGGTTTCTTTAGCTTTTTGAGAGGTAGTCTGTGGGTTGCACAGGCGTTTCTGTCGATGAAATCCTCGGTTGCTCCGGAATCGAGCATCATGTTCATTTCTGTCTCGTTGTCTGTTGGGTATACTTTTATTTTAACCATGAGATGTTCGTTGTCATTCTCGTAACTGTTCGTGTTGTTGATTGTTGCCTTATTGCTTTTTTCGCTAATGGGGGTGTCTTGGATTTTCTGGTTGATATATGTGCGATGCCGGTGGGTTTGCCTCATTCCTTGTCCAGCAGACCACTCTTTGCTGGGGACTTTATTCGTTTAAAGTCTCTTCCCCTTCTCTTCTCTCCGTGGCTTCCATCTCTTGGAGTTTGGTCTCTTTTCGTCGACAATCCTCGATGAAGTGCCCTTTCAGTCCGCATCTGAGGCATGCATTCTCCTTTCTTCTTTTCCGGTATTCCTGGTCAGACAATCATTGCAATCGCCTGCTCCTTCTCCCTGCCGTGTTCAAGTCCATCGGCTATCCTGCTGTTGGCGGTCTTGGTGTGTTGTTCGGTCGGTAGGTCCCGTTGTTGTGGCATGGCGGGGTGGGATGCTGTATCCCCTTGGTCCTCTTCTGAGTGTGTCTAACCAGATTGATTTTGTCTTCTTTGTCAACGGCCCATACTGCGAAGCCTTCTGCCCTTCGATCAGTCTGGTCCGAGCTTATCCAGGCCTCTGGAAGCATTTCGCTAGTACTGCCTAGGAGATGGCGGTACTCCATGTTATCGTCGTATTCTGCTTGGACGGATATCATGTGGAACTTGTCCCAGTAGTCGGAAAAGTTGCCCTTTGCTTGTCTCATCTTCTCCAGTTTGAGCCTCACCGTTTCCTTGGCAGTTTTGTCCCTAAACCGGGTATGAAGGGTTTCCTTAAATAACTCCTACGAGGCACATATCTGGTCTCATTTTCCTTCCACGTAGGGCATCATCCATTGCCCTGTCAATTCTCTCAAGATGGACTCAGCATAGTCCACCTTCATCATGTCTTTTGCGGCTCCATACCCTTTGACCTTGAAGTACAGTTCCAACTTACTTAGGAATTGTCCTTGTTTTTCGTGGTCTCCCTCATAGATGTCCGCTTCCTTTGCTTTCGGTCTTGACTCCGGGTGGGCCTTGATTGCTCCCAGGAACCTCGTCATCTGGTCCTCCGTCATCATCAGGGCCTGCACCGTAGATCCTGGCGGGGGTGCTGGTGTTGCGGCTGCGGACATCATCCTTGGTTGCGGTGTTCTGTCGCAAAAACTATCTGGGGGTAAAGATTGTTCAGGTCTAACCAGACTTGCTGCTCGTGAGGGTTGGCTTGCTGCTTCGCCTGAGGTGTTTCCTACTCGTCCTAGGTTGAGAGTATCATCTGTGAGATCGATATCTCCTTTGTGGTCTTGGCTGAACTCCAAGTTCTCTGGAGTTGCCGTTCTGTCGTGGTCAGGTGTCGCAGGAGACACAACCTAATCTTATAGTTTCCCAATATTCATGTTACTCGCGACAGGTAACGACCTTGGTTGTTTCTTCCAAACTGCACTGCGCTGTGTCCTAGAGTTCCTCGAGTCTCTAGGCCATATCTTGGTATTCTTGCGTAAGAATCGGTTTCTCACCAGCGCAGAGAGTATCGGTCTCTCATTTGGTTAATACGATTCATGTAGCAGATACATTCTTGACTTTACAGCAGATCCCTCTAGCGGATAAGGTTGCAGCGTAAATGTTTTTGTATTGTAAAGATCGTAAAGTAGTAGATAGGAAATAATAGTAGATGGTCGTGTGAAGAGCTAACCCATCTGTGTATACCCAGCCTTGATATAGGTCTCGTCCCGCAATGCTAACCCTGCCCTGATCCTCAAGCGAGGTCAGGTGCGAACTCCATCTCCTGACTCTAACAAGTCATATGCGCAAACATAAAAAATCCCATGACCTCTAAGTGACGTCATGTGCGAAAACATAAATCAAATGCAACATAAATAAACCAACCACATAACCTACTAACGAGGTCATGCGCAAAACATAAACAAGTCTGCCTTGCCGGTAAGCCTTACTGGCCAGCCTAGACTCTTCCCATGATGTCAACTGTACGTCATGTGCGAAATGCAATCAAGATAAATGAGCCCCGTGACCTGCTCACAAGGTCATGTGCGTGAAAGAATCATAACTTAACTGTATGACGTCCAAGCGACATGATATGCGAAATTTATTTCATTGCTGCCATCACCTGGCTAGCGCTTCTCTACCCAGATCATGACAATACCCTACTCAGAGATCGCAGTTTCCTCTGCCTTGGAACTTGGACTGCCCTGTTTAGGAACTTGGGTTACTCCACCTGGCAATAGGAAGTCACATGGGAAGTATAAAGGAAATGGCCTCGATGTTTTCACACGAAGCGATGGATAATACTTGAATCTGGGATGCGCGGAGATGCTATTGGGTGAGCCCCGGAGCTCCTAAGATGCTAGATATTGAACACACCATTCCTATCACACCCCTCTGGCCCTGTCCTGCAGGACAGATGTCATGGACAAACAGTTGTATAGTTGTGTGCTGTGAACTAAAAGGAAATCATGGGAGGCCTGCATGCAACACCGTATGCATCACTCCTGTCCAGTCAATTGCAGGCTGTTCGTATGATATCCAAAGTCGCATATTATGGAAGCTGCGGTTCCTCCTTCAAGTTGTTCCAAATAAAATGGACTAAAACTGATGGAGTTAGCAGGAGTTAACCGTGTAGGTCCTGCATGTCAGTCCTGACTGGTGCCAGGACAACTGGGAGAGTTTTGCAAACCTTGAACATGAACATGTCCTCAATGCTATAGACTATGCAAGGGAACTGTGGAGGCACTAAAAGCATGATTCCAATGACTGGTAAGATCCATTCAAGATAATAGTCATGGATAGCACCTATTGGAGTCCTGCAAGACAATCATATACTGTGGAAGACAGCAGAAGTCCAAGAGTCATAACGAGTGGATGGATCCCTAGTAGCTTCCAGGGTCATACAGGGATCAATGCATATCTGTAGAGTGTTATGGATAGTCCAGTTCGTCTGGTGTCTTGAGTGTTCACTACTAGTGAGACACCAATGCTGAAAAGGTTTTCACTATGGCAGACAACCTGGAGATACACTGCAGAAACCATAACTATATGGGGTAAATGCCATTTTGAGTGTGTTGACACATGCATGCCTAGAAGGTATACAAGGAGACGTGTTAGATCATCCTTACTGGAGAAGGGTGCGTTTGAATAGTTGGAGTAAACTGATCGTAAAGTTTCTAGCATAAGACAAAACTGCTTCCAGACTTATGCAAGAACTCTCCTGCTTCAACAATCAATCAGTAACGGGGGCACTACCCAGAAGATCAATCCCACCATTGCAATTGTGCTGAACAACTTGAAACCTACAGTCAAAAGTTCACACCAATATAGGTATGAAGTAACAGGTAAAACTTAACATCGTGCACTCTAACGCTTCAGTCAATTAAGGTCTTGTGATGATTGATTGTTGGAGTAGGAGAGTTCTCATATAGGCTTTCAAGTACTTATATATTATGCCAGAAACTCCCCTATTAGTTTACTGCAATTGTTCAATGATACCCTCCTCCATTAAGAGGTGTCGGACATGTCTCTGGGTGCACCGTCCAGGTGTGCATGTGTGGACATATGGTAGTGAGCATTTACCACATGTGGTTATCGTTTCTGCGGCACATCTCAATTTTGCCCACTGGAGTGAAACCTTCTTTGTATCCATGCCTTACCAGTGCCTAACAGTCAAGATACCTGATGTACTGGACTATCTATGACAGCCTTCCCATATGCATTGATTTCTATGTGACCCCAGAAGCTACAGTTAGCAGTTTATCTATCTACGATTTAGGACTTCTCAGACTTTTAGTGTCTTCAGCACAGGTTGGTGGCTGTTAGGCGGTAGCCAACTCTAAGGACAAGCGAGTCTGGACTAAGGCCCGATAGGTGACCAAGTGATTCCCTAGGGAGGCTCACGTCGGATGTCAAGAGGAAGTGTACATTTCTATCGTAGAACCAATATATTGATAAGATCACTTCCCCGTTGCTGATGTCTATAGAGCATGGGAGGCACCTCGACATTTAGATTCCGCGTCTGGGTGTTCACGGCCTTTCTATTCCACCCACCTTTCTCGGTGTGAACTTCGTAGACCCTGAAAACCTTTACCCCACTTGACTCTGAACTCACTGAGCAGCCGGGAGGGTGTACTACCTCTCTCCTCGCTGCCTTGGTGCTAATCATAGCCCCTTGAACCCCTGCACCATGGCAAGCGGCTACTGGTCCTTTCTCTGCATATGGGGTGATCAGCTCCGACGACAGACTTATCAATGTAGGAGTATTTCCCATCTGTCTTCAGCAACCCGCAGCACGCATGCTCCTATCTTATCGCGTCAATGGCGGTTAGGCCTCGCTACACTCCATGTTGATTTCTTCATGCGGTAGGTCCTCAACTGACTCTACCTTGTCATGCTTCCGGGTGTGGGTGAACGATCGTCTCTTGGGCGTTGTTCCCTTATCAGGATTTTCCTCCGCATTCCTCCACCAACGGACTTGAAATTCGGTCTTATTGCCCTCATGGCAGGCGGGGACTGTTATCGGAGTAGCTGACCTCCCCCCGGTTGCCATCCATCTGTTGGCGCAATTGAGGGATCTTTGCATGCGTTTATCTCCACAACCAACCAACCGATTTAGTTCGTTCGACCTTGTCAGGATAGCTGCGAGTCCTCTCTTGGGAATTTAGTGAAAACCCCTCCCTCGGCGACCTTCGGTGGTGGCGTAAATGCGAGTTTTGTGCCGGCGTTGTATTGGTAGAAATTAACTCATTCTCCAACTACTCTGACGGACCCTGGGATCGAACATGTGACCTTTTGCCAATAATCACATGACATGCCCATTGCACTATACCAGTTCGTCTTCTCTGTAACACGAGCTCCCCTCTCTAAGAGCTCGGCCCGAATCTCTAAAAATTTATTCTTCTAATAGTGTACAAATTAAACTCCTTTAAGAACTCGGCAAGATAGGGTGCAAAACCTGTGCCCGCTTAGTTGGCCACGCCTAGGAAAACCTTTCCTTGTCATCCTTCCTCTATATCTGCGGCATCTCTGGGTTCTCGCTGTGGAACCCTTCCACCATCTCCGCCGCATGCCCCAAATGTTCTGGTGGCTCCCAGGTGTTTTCATCCTGCGAGCATCCTCGCCACATCACGAAGTACCTGAGTTTACGGATCCTGCTAATGCGTCCGTGAATCCTGCGAGTGTACAAAATGACCTCACTTTTGACTATCTTTTCAACCTCGCATTCCAAGTCGCCATCCATCTCCTCTGGCGCTCGGGCAGGTTGTTCCCGAGCCGGTCGAACGGACGTCCGATATGCTTCTAACAATGATACATGGAAGACGGGGTGGATCTTCCAGCGTTCTGAGATCTCCAGCTTGAATGCTCGGTTTGTGCGTGGCTCCAGGATTTTGAAGGGCCCATATAGTTTTGGGCCAAGCTTTTTGGACTGTCGTTTGGTACGGATGTTCTTGGCCTTAAGCATGACCAAGTCGCCCATCTGAAAGTTCGGCTGTGGCCTTACTTTCTGGACATGGTACCGTCCCATTGCTTCTCTGGTTGCCTTCAAGGTTGCCATTGCCTGTCCATGTATTTCCTTTATCCAGTGAGCATACGGGGTGGCTCCTGGGCTTCGAGCTTCTCGCTCCTTCACCCACTCCCTCTGTGGGTGGTATCTATAGTTCGCGTAGAACGAAGTGAGTCCGTGCGCACTCGTAACGGAGTTATTGTAGTCATGCACCGCCAATGGGAGCAGTTGATGTCAGTCATCCTGATCATAATTGACCAAGCTTTGGGGATAGCCTTTCAGCACTTGGTTGGTTCTCTCTGTCTGCCCGTCTGTCTGAGGATGGTATGCCGGTGACACTTGTCGCTTAATGCCTAAGAGTTTGCAGAGGGATTCCCAAAATTCTCCCGTGAACTTTGCATCCATATGCGAGATGATTTCCGTTGGCAGCCTATGTAGTTTCCACACTTCCCGGGGGAACACCAGGGCTACATCCTTTGCCCTCGCATTTTCCCTTAGTCCTATAAAGTGGGCCATCTTGGTGAAGCGGTCGACTACTACCATGATTTGAGTGTTCTCTTCTGACTTCGGTAACTGCCTTATGAAGTCAGTAGAGATAGAGGTCCACGCCGCGTAGGGTATTTCCAATGGCTGTAGAAACCCCCATTTTGCGTGCCGTGGTGTTTTGTTATGTTGACACTTATCACATGACCGCACGTAGTCATTGACCCATTCCACGAGCCCCTTCCAGTAGAAGTCCCAGGTTATGATTTCCACTGTCTTTTCCTGGCCAAAGTGCCCAGCGACCCTCGAGTCGTGGCTGCTTTGAGCAATTAGCATTTGCAGAGCCTCGTCCTTGGGAATGAACAGCTGTCCCTTGTAATACAGGAGGCCATTCTCCACAGACCAATGTGTTGGCATGCTTTTGCCTGCATCTTGGAGTCTTTCCAACCCCTTCTTCCTCACCTTCCAGTCCTGGTCCGCCTCTCCCTTCTCCTCCACATGTCTTAGGAATTGGGCGTCAAACCTCTTTGCCGTCGTCTTGACCACTACTGCATTGGTCAGCATGGTTTCTTCCGTTGTCAGGGCCTTGTGTCGTCCCTGGTCGCATTCATCGAAGTATAGGCTTAGCCTGCTTTCTTCTCTTAGTTGACTGGTTTTGGTCTGGGTTTCGACCACACTGGTTCCCGTGCTTCTAAAGCCGTCCTGGCCCCTCTCAGTGTCTTCCAGCTCCATCACATCGTGGAGTTCCCCATCATGAATCCTTTCTATTACAAATTGTGGAACCCGTTCGCTCTTCCTCACGTGGTAGTCCTGGTCCTTCAGGTTGAACAGTAACACCTTTACCTCTCCTCGGTAGTCCCTGTAAATGACTCCTGCCCTAACCATGATGCCATGGCAGGCGGCAAGGCCACTTCTTGGAACTACTCGGCCGTAGGTTCCCGCTAGTAATGCTAAGGCTATTCCGGTGGCTACCGTCGCTTGTCCGTGAGCAGGCACTACTGCTTCTTCCAGCGTGTAGATGTCGTATCCTGCCGCTTCGCTTGAGCCCCTTGTCGGACTTTGAGCTTCTGTGTGTAACAGTATAGCGTGGGCGTACTCGGTTTCAGGAGTCTTCTGACCTAGGCTAGGTTCGTCCTCTTGTCCTACCACTATAACCATAACCTGGTTCAAATGTGCGGGGTTTAAAATTGAGAGCTTTACGCTTTGCGCAACTCCCCCCATGGCACAGTACTCCGGCCGTCTGCTTAGTGCATCCGGCTTTCCGCTACTCGACCCTGGTCGGTACACGATTTTGAAGTTGAAATCTGCCAACTTCTGTGCCTACCTTATCTGTTTGGCACTCTAGGCCTTGGTCGTGAGGAAGTATTGTAGATTCTGATGGTCCGTAAATAGCGTGATGGGTTCGTTTGTCCCTGCGAGGTAGTGATGCCATATCTTCAACACTTCAACTATGGCGAGCAACTCTTTATCGTGAACATCATAGTTGAGTTCCGCCGAGTTGAGCTTTCGGGAATGAAAAGCAATTGGGTGCAATCTTTTTTCGCTGTATTGCGATAGAATGCACCCGAGTGCGAAAACACTTGCGTCTGTTTCCACCACGGTGTTTCGGTCTGGGTGGAAATGTGCTTGAATAGGCGCCGTCACGAACTGTTCCTTTAGGAATTCGAAAACCTCTTCCTGTTCTTTCCCCCAATCGAATCCCTTGGGGTCGCCTTTTAACAACTAGGTTATGGGTTTACAAGTTCCCCAGAAACTTTTGATAAATCTGCGGTACAAATTTGCAAAGCCTATAAAGATTTGTATATCCTTTACGGACTCAGGTCTCTTCCATTCCCTTATGGCTTTGACCATTCGATCACTCATGGTGATCCCATCCGTCTTCACTATGTATCCCAGAAACTCCACCGTCTTAGTGTGGAATACTGATTTAGTGATAGACACTGCTAAGGGGTATGTCCGCAACTCGGTTAATACCTCCTTTACTAACTTGGTGTGGTCCTCCTCCATCTTGGAGTAAATTAGCACGTCGTCTATGTATACGACTACTCCCAAGTCCAGGTATCTCCTCAGGACCACATGCATCATGTTCTGGAAGGTGGCAGACGCGTTTACCAGCCAAAATGGCATCACCCGATATTCGTAATGACCGTACCGAGGGCGGAAGGCCGTCTTCCACTCGTCCCCTTCTTTTTTGCGTATCAGGTGGTACCAGTCCTTTCGGTCCAACTTGGTAAAGATACGCGACCTGACTACTCGGTCTCTGAGTTCACTCATGAGTGGTAGGGGGTACTTGTTGGCGATAGTGACCTTGCTCAGCCCATGGTAGTCCACACACAGCCTCAACCTTCCATCAGGTTTCGGCACAAATAATATTGGTGCACCTGTGGGTGACTGGCTTGGGGTTATCTTTCCCTCACGCAGCGTTTTGTCTATGTATTCTCGCAATGCCCGTAATTCCTTTTCGGACAACGGGTATATTAGCCCCCATGGGGGCTTCTCGCCTTTAACTACCTTGATCTCATGATTGAAGGTATTGTGGTTTGGGAGCCGTTCCGCTGCCTGAGGCACGAAGAGATCGGCGTACTCCCGGTATGGTTTTGGCAGAGTCTCCATCACTACTGCCTCGGGGTCTTCTGGGCCTACGATTTGGCCCACGTATCTTGCTGCGGGGTCTGAGGCCACTGTCTCGTCCCACTGAATACAGATTCCTTCATCTTCGGGTTCCAGGTGTGCCTTGCACTGTTCTGCCTGGAACGCCCATCTGCTCGCGTCTTCAATGAATGATAGGGGATGTTGGTGATGCCACCAACCAAAAGGTATTATCAAGTCATGGATCCCCTGGCTCATGACTTCCCAGGTAATTTCCGAACAAGGTAGGTTGGCCCCTATTTCTAGCATGATAGGGGTTGTATAGCACTTTCCCGCATTTTGGGACTGTGCTCCGTCAAACCCGGTTATACTAACTGGCGTATCTCGTTGTATCGTTGCTAGTCCCGGCTTTGGGACTAGCGCATCTGATAGGACAAAGATCTGCGAGCCCGAGTCTAATAACACGCGAATCGGTACTCGTTCTCCTTGTATTCGTGGGTATGCTGTGCCCTGAAGGCACTCGTAGTGTGTAGGTATTGGGACTTGAGTTTTCTGTCTCTTTGGTTCCCCCGTAGGGTTACCCTGTCTTTGTTTACTGGACATTTGCGGGGTATTCAATAATCTTGGGTGTTTGTTCTTGTGCCCGCACAATTTCGGCCATTTCGGCCTCCTCAGACAAACTCGGTCCCTTTGGTGTGCAGCTTCTTTCTTATCTTCATTCCCCTCAATAACAATATTTAATCATACCGGTCTATGCCACCAGTACATAGATGAGGGAGCGACCTTTCTAACCCGGCCTTAGGTGTTCGACCCCTGCCTTTGTCTACGATTCAAGGCGAGCACGCTATCCTTTGTCTCCCCTAGCAACCTGCAGGCCACCCACTCGCTGTCGCCGTTGGTGCCTTCCTGTGACCGGGTGAGCACCTTCAGGCAGTCCTGCACTATCCTTCCTCATTTCCCGTCCATGACCTTTGGAGGAAAGAGTTAGGGCATCCTGAGTTGCCCCCCGCAACAGTCCCATCTTCACACATGCCGGGTTTGGACCTTCTCTATCCAGGGAGGAGTATAAAGTCTTGCTGTCCCGCGTCCAGGTCGGAGGTCATTCTTGATTTCATCCCCCTGAGATGGGTTACCTTTCTCCATTATACACGCTTTCTCATGCCTTTCACACTTCTGTCCCCACCCACGCTCAGAACCCAGTGAGTGTGGTTGGCCTTCATTCTTGACTAAGCCGTTGCCCTAGCTCGAAACGTAGGTCGTGGTTTTTATACAGGGTTCCCAGTTGTCCGATCTATGCCCCTTCTTGATCCGACAACTCCCAAAGTCTAGGTGCTAGTGGCACATGGGTTTGGTTCACCGCTAGCCTTGGGGCGGTATTCCGAACCTCCTTGTTTCGGGGCCTAAACTTTGCCGCTTTCCGCTGTCCTATCGTTACAACAACGGCTCCATTCCTACCAGCTCCCCACTTGTGGTTGGTGAGTCTGCACCGGGTGCAGCTTTTATTTTCCTGGTATTGGTCGACCAAGTTTTGGGGTATGCCTTCGTGAGCCTTCTTCCAGTCGGTGTGCTCTGCCCCTTGTGTCCTGGTCACTTTGTTGGTTTGGGCGAATCTTGCTAACTTGAAGTTTCCAGGTGCCGTCTTCCTCTGGAACTTGCTAGGTCGCACTTCTTCCTTTCCTCGCTTCAGCTCCTTTTCTCTATCCTCCCGGCGTCGTTTTAGGGGCCCGGCAGAACTCGACAAGCTGCACGGGTTGTCTCGTCGTTGCTGTTCGCTGTCGAGGAAAGCCTCCTCCTGGTTTCTGACTGCTGGAAGGTGCTCCAGCCATTCGGCGTTAGTGTCGTATCGCTTATGAGACAACTGTCTCAGTATTGCCTCTGGTAGTCGGTCCTCGACTATCTTCCTCCACGCTATCCCTTGAAGCTTGGCCTTGATGTTCAAGTTCTCCATCTGGAGAAGATACTTATGGATGTCCTTCTCATACTTGATCTTTCCCATCTGTGCCAACACTTTTCAGTCCTCATTGATCGGTGAGAATCGTACGATGAACTCAGACCGAAACTGTTCCCACGTCAGCAACGCAGAACAAGCGGCATACCCTTCAAGCCCTTCCATGCTCTTCCTATACCAATTGCTGAAGGGTGTCACATCAGTACCCTTCGTCCTTCCCAAGGCGTATATAATCCTATCTTTATCCTCCACCCACAGCATGGGATTTCAGCTAAAGTAGTCCTGGCAGGCGTGCAGCCAGGTCTTAATATCTTGGCACGACTTTGCTTCGTATACGATTGGTGGGTCAGCAGGCTTCTTCTGATGCAATGCAGTTTGTTGGGCCAACTCCTTGGCCAACTGCCACATCATCTGATGTTCCTCCTCTTCCTTAGCCGTCCTTGGCCTTCCCAGGGCCAGCGGCCCAGGCTGGCGGCCTGGTCCTTCTCCTCTATTATCCGACCCGTCGTCTCTCGGGTTTGGGTCTCCCGCCGCTCCGGCGACATTGGGAGGTGTCGCAGTGTCCCTTCTGCCACTCTGTATGGTCTCTGGCCGGGTACTTTGTTCCTCGCGTCCCTTCCACTTGTCTTGTTCGGATGGCCCTGATCGTCCTCGCCTGGTTTCTGCGTCATGGGTCGACCCCCCCTCATGCGAGCGTAACGCTGTCTGCACCAGTGCCGTCATTTCCCTTGTTGATTGGGCGAATATCTGGGTCATGCTTTATTGCATGTCCCTAAGCCCAGTTGTTACCTTTTTATCGAGGGTCTGTAGTTCGGTAACAAACTGCAGCTGTCTGGGTCCCCGACGTCTCCGTTCCTCGTCTAATGCCTTCCAGAGTCTATCTAGGCCTGTGTAGAGCTCTTGGTCTCTACTCACCGATTCTTGGATGGTGCGTCCCAGGTGCTGGTGCAGCCATCCGCTGACCGGTGCTTGCTGTTCCGATCGCTCACGCATGCGAGCCAGTGCCGCTTCGATCACTCCTTTAAACCGCGTGATCTCGGCCACTACCTCTCCCTCTAGTTTCCTACTCTTGGTTTGCCAGAGCGCCAATTCCTCTCTGACCAACCTCTTCCCGTTCAGCAGTCACTCTCTTACTTGAGCCAGGCCTTCTGCCATCTCTTTCCCCTCGTCAGACCGGGTCCCATATGCGACCATCTGGTCATTCTGGCTTTGGGTGATACTGCGGTCCAACTGTCCGATCAGTGTCCCCATGTATGTGGTGAAAGCACACAAATCCGTAGTGCCTGAGGGTGTTGGGATCCCAGAGCGTGACCTTTGCCCACTTCGTCTTTTGGTCACACTTTGAGTTGGGCCTCGGGGCACTGATGGCTCCGACGGGTTGCTTGGTGTGGGTGTGGAACCTAGCCGTAGCAGTGGGATATTATCTCCTGGAGGTGGTGGTGGGAGTGGAGAGGGGCTATCTTGGTCTGGTCCCCATACGGAGATTAGCCACTGCTGTCTCTCAGCATGCAGCATATCGGTATCGCTAGAGTCCTCTGGCCCTTCTTCAATCCTTGGTTGCGACATCTTCCTTCTCCTTTCTATGAGTGTGAGGTGTTTAAGGGCCCACTTGATCCTGTGATCAGTGAACCAGAAGGGAACGTTTTCCTCGTCAAAGACTTCGCTTATAGTGAGATCAAATTCGATCTCGTGGATGGGTGGGTTTCGTTGGAGGTAAATTTGAGATAGGTGGTTGAGGGCTTTAGATAACCAGTCTTTCAGGCTCCTCGCAAGAGGTGGTTTTGAGCCTCCGTAGTGTAGAAGATATCAATATAGTGTTAGGCGGTAGCCGACTCTAAGGACAACCGAGTCAGGACTAAGGCCCAATAGGTGACGAAGTGATTCTCTAGGGAGGCTCACTTAGGATATCAAGAGGAAGTGTATGTTTCAATGGTAGAACCAATATATTGATAAGATCTCTTCTCCGTCGCTGATGTCTATAAAGCGTGGGAGGCACCTCGATATTTATATTCTGCGTCTGGCTGTTCGCGGCCTATCTATTCCTCCCACTTTTCCCAGTGCGAACTTCATAGACCCTGAAAACCTTTGCCCCACTTGACTCTGATCTCCCCGAGCAGCGGGGAGGGTGTACTAGCCCTCTCCTCGCCGCCTCAGTGCTAATCATAGCCCCTTGAACCCCTTCACCGTGGCAAGCGGCTACTGGTCCTTTCTCTGCATACCGAGTGATCAGCTCTGACGACAGACTTATCAATGTAGGAGCATTTCTTATCTGTCTGTATCAACCCGCAGCACGCATGCTCCTACCTTATCGCACCAATGGCGGTTATGGCTCGCTGCGCTCCATGTTGATTTCTTCACACGGTAGGTCCTCAACTGACTCTACCTTGTCATGCTTCTGGGTGTGGGTGAACGCTCGTCTCTTGGGCATCGTCCCCTCATCAGGATTTTCCTTCATATTTCTCTACCAACGGACTTGAAATTCGGTCTTACTGCCCTCATGGCAGCCGGAGACTCCAATGGGAGTAGCCGACCTCCCCCTGGTTGTCATCCATCCGTTGGCGCAGCTGAGGGATCTTTGCATACGCTTATCTCCACAACCAACCAACCGATTTAGTTCTTTTGACCTTGGCAGGATAGCTGAGAGTCCTCTCTTTAGAATTCAGGGAAAACCCCTCCCTCGGCGACCTTCGGTGGTGGCGTAAATGCGGGTTTTATGCAGGCGTTGTATTGGTAGAAATTAACTCATTCTCCCAATACTCTGACGGACCCTGGGATCAAACACGTGACCTTTTGCCAAGAATCATGTGACATGCCCATTACGCTATGCTAGTTCGTCTTATATGTAACAGTGGTCCTGTAGTGTACCAATAGGCACTACCTATGACCATTATCTCAGATCCACCTTACCTGCAGTAGGAGCCATGCTTTTAGTACCTCTATACTTCCCTTACAGACCCTATGGTGTTGGGGACACGTTTGGACTTGACAGGTGTAAAAATGCCCTGGTCATCTCCACATTATCTGAGACTATATTTGGGACCCCCATGGTTAACTCCTGTTAACTCAGTCAGTTCTGATCCACTTTACTCTGAACAATGGGGAGGGGGTACTCCACCTTGCACCATATGCCCCCTCATATATCCTGTGAACAGTGCATGGTTGACTGGATGGTAGCTATGCATACAGTGTTGCAAGCATGTCCAGAAAGGTTGCCTTTTGCTGGATTGCGCATGGCTACACAACCATTTGCCCCTGACATCTGGGCCTTCAGGCGGTGCCCGAGGGGTATGGTAGGAATAATGTCTCCAATTTACAGCCTTCTCAGAGGTGTATAGCCTGCCCAAGTGTATCTCTTGGAACCTCAGATTCCAGTATTGTCCATAGCTTTAGGTGACAAACATTTGGGTCATTTGCTGGGAACTCCCGGAGCAACTGCATATTGCTAGGCAGGACAAGTCAACTTCCTAGACATGGCCACCCAAGTTTCAAGGTGGGGTAACTGCGATCTCTCAGTAGGGTATCCTACTCCGAAGGTCCGGATAACTTGCACCTATTATACTATCAATTCCTATGCTGAAGATACACTTCTCACCCCTTTGTCGCCCCAGTTACGAATCCAAGCAGGCTAACTTGTCCATGGCCAATCCTTAACTATGCTAACACCTCCCCCGTATATTAGCCTCACCATTCATAATGGAACCAGGACGATTGGCTTCTATAGAAAAAATCCTTCCTTGGCCTCCTGTATCTTCCAGTTGGTCCCCAGGCCACCTACAGAGGTGTAGGTTAAGTCTCTCATAGCGCATGCTATCTGAGTTATTACATTACTCTTCTTATCTCCACGGTCTGTCGCAGGTGAGGAACAGGGAGTTTTATTTCCACACCTCAATTCCCCTGAGACACTATAGTCACTGGGCTTGGAATGATGTCATTGGTGGAAATCCAAAGTGGCCACTAAGCATGTCCCTTCTAGCATCTCCTATGGCTCCCATGGGTTCTCCTCAGCTCCATAGCTGTAACGGGGGCACCCCTAGGAAGATGGATCCCAAGGTTGCGACCGCACCAAACAACTTCAAACTTATCGCCAAAAGTTCACACAAATGTAAGAGTAAAGTAGA
>PYWC01000104.1:433773-463731 GCA_003182015.1 Tuber magnatum
ACCCAGCCTAGCTGTGTATTGGCCCTTCATAGGTCCCTAAGTACGCTGACACCAACCTTGGGCGTAGCCATGTACCTAAATACTTGTGTCCACTAAGTCTGCTCATCTTGGAGCCCGGGCCATCGGGTCTCCGTAGGTCAAGTACTCACTTGCCTGCTGGTTCCTACCAGTTCGCCTCCGAGCTACCTGTATGGGTGTAGGTTCTGGCTGCCATAGCTCACGTATGCTGGGTCGTTACAATCGCCTTCCGATGATACCAGGTACTGGACAAGTTACAAGGGAAATTTCTGCTTTGATCTCCGATATTATCAACTGTCTACTCCACCTGGGATAACTTAACCTCCCTCCTTGTCCTTAAGCTTTGGGGCTGGGGTATCCTCGACCCTTCGTGGTACAGGTTCCTTGTGATAGGGCTCCCGCAACGTGACATTGAAAACTGGGTAGAGACCGCATCTGGCAGGTAATTGGATCTTGTAAGTTGTAGTACCCAGCTGATGTTGCACTACAAAGGGGCCAAATATCAAGTGGTCCAGCTTCTCTATTGGACACCTGGTACAGATATTCTTTCAGTTTAATAATGCACAGTCTACTTCGTTAGCCTGCCCGGAGGCCACATCCTCGTAGGTGTAACAACCCAGCATACATGAGCTATGGCAAACAGAACCTATACCAATACCGGTAGCCAGGAGGCGAACTGGGAGGAACCTGCAGGCAAGTAAGTACTTGACCTATGGAGACCCCATGGGCCGGGCTCCGAGATGAGCAGACTTAGGAGGCACAAGTACTTAGGTACATGGCTACACGTGAGACTGGTGTCAGCATACTTAGGGACCTAGGAAGGTGCAGTTACACAGCTAGGCCGGTAACTGGAGAAAGGCCCAGTGTGTCTATCTCCGGAAGTGGAATAGATAAGGTAACAGGAGAAAGTCCTCTTGTCCGCCGGACAAGATTACCCTACCTGGAGGCTGGGGCTACCCTGTTCAAGGACCTGAGTTACCCTACCTTTCAACACGAAGTCCCTCAGGGAGTTTGGGAAAAATGACTGGAATGTTTGTCACACGAAGCCATGCATAATATGGGAATCTGGAGTTCTGGGAGATGCTATTGGGTGAGCTACGCTGCTACGAAGAAGCTGTAAATTGGAGACATTATTCCTATCATGCCCCTCCGGCCCCGCCTTGAGGCCCGGACATCATGGGCAAACGGTTACGTGGTTGTGTTCAATCTAGCAAAGAAGGATCTTTGCAGACCTAGTGGCAACATTGTATACATTGCTGCCATCCGGTCGACCGTAAGCTGTTCGCAGGATATATGAGGGAGGATAGCGTGGAGGGTGGAATACCTCCTCCAAGTTGTGGGGAGTCAAACGGACCAAAACTGGCAGCGTTAACGGGAGTTAACCTTAGGGGTCCCGCAGGTAGTCCCGGGTGGTACCGGGGCGTCAGGGAAAGTTTTGTTCTTACCAAACCCGAAAGTGTCCCCAACACCAGAGGCGTGGAAAGCGAAGTGCAGAGACACTAGAAGCAGGATTCCTACCACAGGTAAGGAGGATCCGAGGTGGTGGTCATGGGTAGCGCCCATTGGACCACTCCCGAACCACCCCATCCTGCGGAAGACACCGGAAGCCCGAGACTCGTAAACAGTAGATAGATGAACCGCTCACAGTAGCTTCTGTGGTCATGTAGAAATCAACGCATCTGGGAAGGGTGTCATAGATAGTCTGGTTCAGCAGGTGTCTTGACAGTTAGCCACTGGCAAGTCAGCGATGCCCAGAGGTTTTCACTCCGGCAGGCAGAATGGAAATGCGCCACAGAAATGAGATGTGCATATGGTGAACACCGACTAGAAAGTGTCGACACATGCATGCCTGAAAGGGGTGCCAGGAGACGCGTTGGACCACCCTTAGCAGAGAAGGGTCTGCTCGACTAGTTGGAGTAAAGTGATGGGGGAGTTTCTGGCATAAGATAAAAGTACTTGAACATCTATGCGAGAACTCTCCTACCCAAAAAATCAATCCTCTCAAGACTTTAATTGAGTGAAGCGTCAGGCTTAACGATATTAAGTTTTACCGCTTTCTTTACTCTTACATCTGTGTGAACTTTTGGTGATAAGTTTGAAGTTGTTCGGTGCGGTCGCAACCTAGGGATCCATCTTCCTAGGGGTGCCCCCATTACAGATGGAGATTCTCTGCCGGATTTGACCCCCTTCCTAGTTGCTCGAAAGGATAACTGGAGCTATGAGAAGAAATGACGGTGGGATCGCCCGGCCAAGCAGCTGGCGAGAGCCCGGAGGGGTACTGGTTCGGCTTCTTGGCCAACACTAAGATAGGGGCAGAAGAAGCCGGAGAGGCTGAGTGGTATCCCTCCATTTAAGGGCAAAGCTACAGAACTCGCGAGCTCCTTGACCTTGGTAGAGGTCAAATTTGACTAGTTTATGGATTGCAAGTTTATCGACATGGATGAGGCAAACTTGGTGATCCCTCTTCTGGAAGACTCCGCCTGGGCATGGTATCTGGGGTTGTATGGGCACATTAACAAGCAAGCCACCAAGGGCACTGGCGTCCCTGTCGAAGACAGCAACCCCTTACAGACATGGAAAGGGTTCCAAGAGCGGCTGGAACAAGGTTTCGGTGGAGACCAGGCCGAGCGAGATCCATCCCTTCACCTGTGGCGAGACCTTGTAATGAAGCCCCTTCACATCGATGAGTAACTGCATAAGATAATTGCTTATATATATAAGCTTAGCTATACAGATCCAGTACAGGTACAAGAAAACATTCGATCAGGCATCACACAGGAGGTTCGGAAAGCGTGGGCACTGAAGGAGCCCCATCCAACCCACCTGCACCAGTACCTTGATCTTCTCCGGAAGGTTGGGCACACGCGCGAGGACGACAACTGGTTCAGTAACCGCGTTATCCACCTGGACCCCCGGTCTCAACCTACTGAGAAGAAGGAGGCTAGACCTGCGACATCGAGCAGGTATAAGAAGAAGGAAAAAGGTTTGAGCCGCCCAAGCCAGAGGGCTGCAAAACCTACTAATTTCAATGCAGGGAAACAGGCAAAGCCGGCGACTTCTGAGTATGCAATAGCAGATAAGGAAATCCCGTCGACTTTGACTGAATATCGGAGAAAGCACAACCAGTGCACAAAGTGTGGGCAAAGTGCTCACTTCTGGAGGAAGTGTACCTCATCGTCCCCAGTCGTTAGTTCATCCAAACAGGCTGGTGGGTTGAAACGGTCAGCCTCGGTGTAATGTGTTCGGGCCAGGCCCAAGTCAGGTGGCGGTACGATAGGAGCAGATGGCGTCGTGATCAAGAAGAAGCGAGCGCTGCTTGTTAAAGGAGACTGTGAATGGGGTCTAATAGGATATCAAAGAAGTAACCATTCAACCAAGTATATATTAAGATTACTGTGTGTCAAAGTCTGCTATTTCCATGGCGGAAATCAGCGGTCTTTAAATACGGCATATTGCTTATCTGGCGTATGAGTGATATTGCAAAACAAGATGTGTATCAACCGATAGCACACGAAACAATACAAGTATCAAACGATACTTTGAAACCAAACATAAAACGATTTGTGTATCAACCGATAGCACGTGAAACAATACAAGTATCAAACAATTCCGTGAAGCCCAACATAAAACAATGTGTGTATCAACCAATAGCCCACAAAACAATATAAGTATCAAACGATACTGTGAAACCAAAGATAAAACAACCTAGTACCCGTACCGGTTACACTCCCAAAATAAAATAACAATGTCAGCAAATAAAACAACCTAATGAAATCCTAATAGCCGGTAATTCCGCTATTCTCGGGAAAGTCCACTTAGGACCTATACTCCTCATCATCGCTAACCTGCAATAATCTCATGTCGTCCTACAACATCCATTCCGCATCTTCCAACCATCTCTCCAAACACTCTCCACATGGCGCTCCAGGCACAAAGCAACCTAACTTCCAGTAGTGTGTCAGGTCCACAAAGTTCCGCACTATCTGGTCTTCCCATTCCTCCCTCTCGCCATCGATTCCACTGCAATCCTCGCAGTGATCAATGTGGAATATTTTCCAGTATGCGCTTTCTGGGATGATCTCGCGGTATAGCAGGTATCCCAATATGAGGTCTCGTCCCTTTATGCTGACTTCTTCGCAGTTTGACCTTTTGTTTCTTTCGCGTAGGGATAAGTTCGTAGCAGGGTAAAGGTTTCGAGGTCTAGTAGTTTGCTCTGTTTTCTTCAACGTGTTAGAGGGATGGTGGGTGGTGTTTATGTTTCCATGGTGACCTCGCTTAGGTGTTGGCCTCGCTGAGGTGTCGGCCTTGCTTAGGTCTTCAGGGGAAGGGGGTGCTGCTCAATTTCAGTTTCTTCCGTCCCCATGAAACCAACACATTATTCTGTGCTCAGGTAGCACCCGCTACCGAAGCAGAAAACGTCTGACACTGATCCTCCCCACATTCGTCCCGCCGATTCTGTTGTTATTTCTAAGGATTTGTTTGCAGATGTGTATGAGTAGTCAGTATGTAAGGTATCGTCTAGAGATAATATCATGGTTCACCAACCGTCCCATTAGCTGATGGCACAATCTCCAAGGCACTTGCTCCTAGTTTGACATCGTAAGGCTATTGTATGGGGTGTTTTTTCCTTTCGCTATTGCCAGTACTCCGCCTCGGCCAGCCGGGTTAGGTATGCTGCTTCATCTTCCATTACCCGATTTTCATCTTCGCTGCTTTCGAAATCGCTCTCGAAGTGGGCTGATCAATATCCGTCCTGTATCCCTTGGTCCATGTCTGCGCGCAGGTGTTGGATTTCTGGTAGGATTGGGCTCCACGCCACCGTCACATGGTTTATCGCAGGGGGTAACTCGTCCTCCAGTTTGTTGTCTTCCCACCATTGATTAACCAATTCCATGGCATTTTCCAAGGGTTTAAGGGGTTTCCAGCGATTCTCTGTTTCTGGGTACCCCACCCATGTCAATGGGAATTGGTCACGGTCATATCACCTTCTATGGTCTCGTATTGTCTCTGCTTCCCATTCCGGCTTCTCGTTAACCACAATTGGCGCTGGTTTCGGATGGCTCCTGCCAGGGAAGGAGATATTATCGTTACGGTGGTATCTTTTCATGGTGGATGCATAGAATGTCGCTTCCTGGTTTCTATACATTCTGCCATCCATTTCTACCATGTAATTTTGTGTATGCTCATCATATTCGATTATCTTGAATGGTCCACGCTAGCGCGGTTGCAATTTCTTGTGGTGTCTGGACTCTGTTGCGAATAAACTTCCATATAGCAGTAACAGAGTACCCTTTCCTATTGGTGTATGGTGTCTGCATCGTTTTGCTGCCATTCTCGTACTTCTAAATCTTGCCAATTTAATCATATTGAATGCCACGTTCCCGATCGCTTTGTGCCTATTTAACAATTCATCACCAGCTGGTACTGCAGAGTTTGTGAACTTTGGTGCGGAAGTAGTGGGTAATTCGTTCCAAAAATGGCCTTATATGGTGACATACCGAGACTTTCTGACCACCCTGCATTCAGCTATGCCGCTATCTCTGGTATAGCATCAAACCAATTATTTTATCTTGCGTTGACTAGGTTTCGGAGAGCCGTCTTCACTTCTCGAATTTTCCTTTCGACTTGTCCATTGGTTTCATGATGGCCTGGTGCCGCCTTGATATGCGCAGTGCTTAACGATCGACACTGTTGTCTCCACACATGTGACTCAAATCGTGGGTCCACATCGCTTATTGGAGATGTTGGGTAGCCATGGGGTGTAAATATTTTGTTGCGTAGAAGTGTAATGACCCAGCATACGTGAGCTATGGCAGCCGGAACCTACACCCATACAGATAGCACGGAGGCGAACTGGTAGGAACAAGCAGACAAGTGAGTACTTGACCTAAGGAGAACCGATGGCCCGGGCTCCGAGATGAGCAGACTTAGTGGACACAAGTATCTAGGTACATGGCTACGCCCAAGGTTGGTGTCAGCGTACTTAGGGACCTATGAAGGGCCAATACACAGCTAGGCTGGGTAACTAGAGAAAGGCCGAGTGTGTCTATCCCCGGAAGTGGGATAGATAGGGTAACAGGAGAAAATCCACTTGTCCACCGGACAAGATTACCCTACCCACAGAACAGGGTTACCCTGCCTTGAGGCTTGGATTACCCTGTTCAAGGACCTGAGTTACCCTACCTGCCAATACGAAGTCCCTCGGGGAGTTTGGGAAAAATGACTGGAATGTTTGTCACATGAAGCCATGCATAATACTGGAATCTGGGGTTCCGGGAGATGCTATTGGGCGAGCTACGCAGCTACGAAGAAGCTGTAAATTGAAGACATTATTCCTATCATGCCCCTCCGGCCCCGCCTTGAGGCCCGGACGTCATGGGCAAACGGTTGCGTAGTTGTGTGCAGTCTAGCAAAGGAGGATCTTTGGAGACCTGCTTGCAACACCGTATACATTGCTGCCGTCCGGTCGACCGTAAGCTGTTCGCAGGATATACAAGGGGGCATAGGGTGGAAGGTGGAGTACCTCCTCCAAGTTGTTCGGAGTAAAACGGACCAAAACTGACGGAGTTAACGGGAGTTAACCGTGGGGGTCCCGAAGGTAGTCCCGGGTGGTGCCGGGACGACTGGGAACGTTTTGCACCTACCACGCCCAAGGATGTCCCCAACGCCATAGGCTCTGAGAGGGAAGTGCAGAGACACTAAAAGCATGATTCCTACCGCAGGTAAGGTGTATCCGAGGTAGTGGTCGTGGGTAGCGCCCATTGGATCACTCCTGGACCACCGTACCCTGCGGAAGACACCGGAAGCCCGAGACTCGTAAATAGTAGATAGATAAACCGTTCACGGTAGCTTCCGGCGTCAAGAAGAAATCAACGCGCATGGGAAGGGTGTCATAGATAGTCTAGTTCAGCAAGGGGTCTTGACAGTTAGCCACTGGCAAGTCCCCGATGCGCAGAGGTTTTCACTCCGGCGGGCAGAATGGAAATGCGCCGCAGAAACGATATGCACATATGGTGAACGCCGACTAGAGCGGGTCGACACATACATGCCCCAAGGGGGTGTCAGGAGACGTGTCGGACCGCCCTTAGCGGAGAAGGGTGTGCTCGAACAGTTGGAGTAAACTGATGGGGGAGTTTCTGGCATAAGATAAAACTACCTGAAAGTCTATGCGAGAACTCTCCTACTCCAACAATCAATCCTCTCGAGACCTTAATTGAGTGAAGCGTCAGGCTTAACGATATTAAGTTTTACCGTCTACTTTACTCTTACATTTGTGTGAACTTTTGGCGATAAGTTTGAAGTTGTTTGGTGCGGTCGCAACCTTGGGATCCATCTTCCTAGGGGTGCCCCCGTTACAGTATATCGTTAAGCGAGCTCCTCGCTTAACTCCTCTCCTGATTAATTGTTTTTCGACCTTCGGCACTGACCTTGCGTGAATACTGGTAACCTTGTCTCGAACAAGTAGCCCAGGGTGGAAAGCGCAATGGCTAGTATCGAACGTCGACCCAGAATGGAATCCAACTCGGATTCAGACCTTGACCTTGACGAGAACTCCGCCAACACATTTCGTGCTTCGGTGTTCGCGGACGTCCGCGGTATTGAATGGGACGGTCACCAATTGCTCCTGGAGGCCGCCCCTATTCAACTACCTGATGAATGTGTTGATCTTATGATTACAGACCCTCGCGCTGCGGCGCTTTCGTTCTTCCAAGACGCCGCCCTCGTCCACAACATGCTCCCTCCTCCACCGCAAGGAGTACCCTTTAGCGAGTTCTCCCGCGAGTTCGTCGAACCTTACATCGTCCGGGAGGTATCCAAGTCGATTGAGGATGCGAAGCGGGAACTGAAGAACTGGAATGCCCAGCAGCAGCAGGTGTTCCGTAAACAGATTACTACGGCAGCGGTGGAATGGATGAAGGTACAGCAGGAGGCATACCTGCGAATGTTAAGAGACCAGAAGGCATTGAAGGATCGTATGGCAGCGCTGGAAAGGGCCTTCGCGGGAGGTTATAGTATTGATGCTGAGAATGACGTACTGATGATAGAGGCGGCGCCCCCACTCCCACTTGTCCACACGAAGCTGGAGAACTTCGGGATGGAACTGGCTATGAGAGCCCGGGATGAACAGTGGAGGGCGTACCTAAGCCCCGTGGGCATACGGATGTTGGAAAGCCTCAAGGGGGAAGGATACAGTTATACCTCGTCCTTCACAAGAGCATCAACAGGCTCGCTGTCTGTCCCCTCCTCGATCGCCCGCAGTCGTTCAGGAAGTCCGGCGATTGGACCAACCGATGGGCGTCGGGTTAAGAAAAGGACGTCCAAGCCAAAGGGTATCACAGCACCAGATACACCTGACCCTACTCCTCGGCCGACCCCCGCTCCCATTAACCCCCCTGCAACACCGTCGGTTGCAACTCCCGTACCTCCTATTGCTGCCCCAAGACCCACACCTTTACCAGTTTCATTGCCCCCTCCTGATACCTTCCCTGTCGCAGCTTTCCCGCCAACAGTATCGGCTACCCCAGGGTACCGACCGCTGCGTGCGGCTTCACCTGGATTCTTTGAACAGGTCAGGCGCCAGGAAGAGCGAGCACCCATGGCTCCATCACGAGGGACTCCGATCCCCGGACCTGGGACACCCGCTCGTTCCGTTCCTTGGGCACCCGTGATTCCCTCTGCCCCCTCAAAACCAACTCTTCCCTCCATCCTCCCCACGATCACTAGTGGTGAGTCGGACAGCCAAGACGAGTACTGTCTGTCGGGCTGCAAATCGGAAGAAACCCGTATGGGGTGGATTCATTACCACACGTACGGGTGCAGGAAGGGACCACGGACCCCGGTAAGGCACCGAAGAAGACAGAAGGAGGGAGACGGACGACCAACATGTGGGTACTGTGGGTCATGGAGACACGCGGGGCCCCCAATGCAACCTTTGAGTTGTCCAGAGCTTCAGTCGTTTCTGGCGACAACTCAGGCGGCTCCGAACCCAACTCCTGAGAGTGGGCAACGACCTGTTCCACCACCGGCATCAGTACCATCAGGGGCTAACCCCCCCGAGGATGGGAATCAGGATGGCCAGGAGGAAAGGTTTGATGGGTATGATAGACCCCGCGAGACCCCAGGTGGAAATACCGGGGGTAGTGGAGGTGGAAATGGACCACCTGTCGGTGGTACTACGGGAGCAGGTGGAGATCCTGGGGACTCTGACCATGATAGCTCGGATGATGATGATGCCGATTCTCTCCCCGACTTGACCCCTTTTCTCGGCGCTCGCAAGGATGACTGGAGCGACGAGAAGAAACGACGGTGGGACCGCCGTGCTAAGAAGCTGTCAAGGGAACTACGGAGCAGGGCGGCTGCACGACCATCATCCAGACAGCGGCAGAAGAAGCCGGAAAAGCTGAGCGGCATTCCGGCATTTAAGGGAAAGGTCACTGAACTCGCCAGCTTCCTGACGCTGGTAGAGGTTAAGTTCAAGTACTTTGCTGGGTGCAGGTTGACCGATATGGACAAGGTAAACCTGGTGATCCCCCTTCTAGAAGATACTGCCCGAACATGGTATCTTGGGCTGCACTCCCACATCAATAAGGAGGCAGCCAAGCGTACCGGAGTTCCAGTTAATAACAGTAACCCGTTAAGAACGTGGAAAGGATTCCGGGAACGGCTTGAACGGAGTTTCGGCGGTGACCAAGCGGAACGAGACCGATCCCTCCTTGAGTGGCGAGACCTAGTGATGAAGCCACATCACATCGATGAGTACCTGGACAAGATAATTGACTATATGTATAAGCTTAGCTATACAGACCCTGTGCAGGTACGAGATAAGGTACGGTCGGGCATTACTCAAGAAGTGAGGAACGCGTGGGCACTGAAGGAGCCCCATCCTACCGACTTGAACGACTACCTTGATCTTCTTCGGAAGGTTGGACACACACTGGAAGACAACACCCGGTTCAGCAACCGAGTTATCCACCCTGTCCAACGGTCTCAACCAACGGACAAGAAGGAGGATAGGTCCTCAACTTCCGGAAGGTTTAAAAAGAAGGATAAAGGTTCGGGCAGACAGAACCAGTGGTCTGCCAAACCTACTAATTTCAATGCGGGGAAACAGGCAAAGCCGGGGACTTCTGAGTATGCCCTGGCGCATAAGGAAATCCCGTCGACTTTGACCGAACGTCGGAGAAAGCACAACCAGTGCACCAAGTGTGGACAAACGGGTCACTTTTGGAGAAAGTGCACCGCGACGTCCCCAGTCGTTAGTTCGTCCAAACAGGCTCGTGGGTTGAAACGGTCAGCCCCGGTAAGCGAGCCCTCAGGTATGGACAAGCGACTAAAGCGCATCGAAGCGCCACCTCCGGCTACCTCGTCAAAGATACTTGAAGTCCGACAGGCATCACCTCAGATTATGGAGGTTGATACTGACGGCTCAGAATAGGTAAGACCCCATTCTGTGAAAGGTATAACCTTAATAACCTGTATCCATAGACCCCTGCGGGATGGATGAAAAGGAGCCCCGGAAGTGGCTTCTGGGATGGGTAAGTACCCCTCTACTGCATGAACGACCCTGATGCTGACTACACCCAGGTGGTGTGGGCAGATAGATGTTGAAGGCCGTGTGCGGTGGACAGGGTGATCTCTCCTTTGTGGGTTTTCAGGTTATTTCCTTTGTTCTAGTTATTTGTATTTCTTTCAGGATTTCTTTACTGGGACGGACAAGTCATAGGACATTATTTTCGGTTGAGGCTGGGAGAGATCTCGCTCGCGGAGACGCTCGACATTGGGGAAGCAAGGTTGCTTCACTTGGAACCGGTCCAACAGCGGACTTCTACCCACCTCGGGAAAATTTGTTATGTACAAGCGGGATTAGTTCAGGCTGGACTTGATTGAATAAATGATACTATGATCAAGTTTACCTGAGGAGGGTTTAGTACCCGAAATCATGCTGGCGTGATAGTAAACACCCTAGCTATTGATAAAACGAATCCCAATCCCTTAACGTTTACCGACCCGTTGTGGCCGCTCTTGTGTCGAAAGGCAAGAGATCAGAATTAGTAAGCCAAGATGACTAAGTCCCTAAGACAAGTGAAGAGGCAGAAGCGTGATAACTTGCCTCGCCATACCAAGTCTATCCACCTGAGGGTAAGGCTAGACTGGAAGATTGGAGCTAGACAGGTAAGCGCTGAGGCGCTCCTGCTACTCGACAGTGGAGCTACTGGGCCAGTGCTTAGTAGCCGATGGGTTAAACAAACGCAGGCACCATGTGTCCGACGAAAGGTACATGTGCCGATAAGCGACGCAAGCGGTAATCACATTCCGGGGTCAGGTCTGCACTATACCAAATCATTGGACATGAGAATAGGCGACCACCATAACGAAATGCGGTTTGAAGTCGCGGACATGCCCGACACCAAGGTGGACGGGTACCTACCTATGTCTTGGTTGAAGGACCATAATCCCGACATAGATTGGAAGACAGGATCACTAACCTGGCGCTCAGATTTCTGCAAGGCTAATTGCCTGGCAGAGCAGGGGCGGTTAGTGTTCATGACCGATGAAGAGTTGCTAGCTGAAGACCCTAGTAATGTGTACCTGTTGGGAATTGTACAATTCTCCGATGAGGAAGGTGCTGACATTACTGTCAAGCTACTCCCTGAGTATAAGGACTACGGGGACATCTTCAGTCAAGAACGGATTGAGGCCTTGCCGGAGCACTCAAAGTATGACCACACGATCGAGTTGCTACCCGGGACTCAACCTCCGTTTGGGCCTATCTATCCGTTATCGGAAAAGGAGCTTAAGGCACTCCGGGAATATCTCAATGACATGCTGCGAACGGGGAAGCTACGGCGATCCAGTTCCTCAGCAGCAGCCCCTATCCTCTTTGTGCCAAAACCAGATGGTACATTAAGACTGGTAATAGATTACCGAGGGCTGAACAAAATCACGGTGAAGAGCAAGTACCCTCTACCGCTGATGAATGAACTGCGAGATAGGTTAGGAAAAGCCGTTGTGTTCACTAAGTTGGACTTGAAAAACGGCTACTATCTTCTGAGGATGGCAGAAGGTGAGGAATGGAAGACGGCCTTCCGGTGCAGATATGGACTGTATGAATACACGGTCATGCCGTTTGGGTTATGTAATGCCCCGGCAACTTTCCAGAGCATGATAAATGAGGTCTTTCGAGATCTCATGGATGAAGGAGTCATCGCGTATATGGATGACATCCTGATCTACTCCGAAACTATGGAAGAGCACGTCGCGATGGTAAGGCGTGTAATGGAGAAATTGCGGAAAGCTAGACTATGTGTAAGTATGAAGAAGTCCAGTTTCCACCAACGGGAGGTTGAATTCCGCGGATATAGGATCTCCGATATGGGGATCTCTATGTTGTCGGAAAAGGTGCAGACAATCAAAGATTGGGCACCTCCGACATGCGTCGTCGACGTTCAAAGCTTTATGGGCTTTGCCAACTTCTATCGTCGGTTCATAGAAGGGTTCAGCAAGATAGCGAAACCCCTCACGGACTTGACAAAGAAGGATGTCCGATGGGAATGGACACCTGCATGTGAGCAGGCCTTCAATCATTTAAAGGAAGCGTTCACGTCCAAACCTATCCTAGCACATTTTGACCCTGAACGGCCAACACGGCTAGAAACCGACGCTAGTGACTTTGCATTAGGAGCCGTTCTCTCCCAGTTATGTGAGGATGAGAGATGGCATCCGGTGGCCTACCATAGTAGGAAGTTTCACCCAGCGGAGATTAATTATGATGTCCATGACAAGGAAATGACAGCCATCGTGGCGGCGTTCAAGGAATGGGATCATTTGCTACGCTCGGTAACGGACCAGTTGGTGATCTATACGGATCATAAGAACTTGGAGTACTTCAATAGTACCAAGGTCCTTAACCGAAGGCAGCACCGCTGGGCTGAATTCCTGCAACCATTTAACTTCAAGGTGGTTTACCGAGAAGGACGGTTGAATGAGAAGGCGGATGCTTTGTCGCGGCGTAGGGACTACCGCCCTGAAGGGGGGAGTGATTTTCCGCCACAGTCGTTTTTTCGCCCCGGACAGTGGGTTGGGAGCCAGGAACGGGACATCTTGCGACCACAGGTGTTGCAAGTGTGCCAGGGATTTCGGCTCCAGTCTTCCTTTTTGGATCAACTGCGGGTAGCGATAACCGAAGACCAGGAGTACTTAAGGATCCTGAAGGCAACAGCTGCAGGTGACAAAGAGGTCGACCGACATTTCACGACGGAAAAGGGCTTACTCCTGTACAAGAACAGGTGGTATGTTCCCAAGGGTCAGAATCTGAAGCAGACAATCATGAAGGCAGAACATGACTCCCGAATCGCGGGACACTTCGGGACTTACAAAACCATTGGCAGGGTGAGGGCTAACTTCTACTGGCCTAAGATGGATGAGCATATCACTGACTATGTGCGGACATGTGATGCATGCCAAAGAAATAAATCCATCAGGCACAAGAAGTTCGGGCTGCTGGAACCTATCGATGTTCCTATGCGGCCTTGGACAGCAATTTCAATGGATTTCATTGTCGCGCTGCCAGAGTCCGAAGGGTATACCAAGATCTGGGTCATAGTAGACAGGTTTTCGAAAATGGCCCATTTCATACCCCTGACCACTGAGGTACCTATCAAGGAGCTTGCCTTGATATTCCTGAAGGAGGTTTGGCGCCTTCATGGACTGCCAGAGTCAATCATCTCCGACCGAGATAGCCGATTCACATCCAAGTTCTGGATGAGTCTGATGCACTTGCTGCAAGTGAAACTAAACGTTTCGACTGCATTCCACCCAGAGACTGATGGGCAAACCGAGAGGGTTAATCAGACACTGGAGCAGTACCTGCGTAGTTACTGCTCCTATCAACAGGATGACTGGGTCTCGCTGCTACCCCTTGCGGAGTATGCGTATAACACCTCAACATCAGAATCCACCAGGTTGTCACCATTTGAGATCAACTATGGGTTCAACCCACGAACAAACTGGTCGGGTGTTGTGTCTGACAACCAAGGGATACACCCAAGTAGTGAACTCTTGGTTAAGGAATGGGAAGGAACCTGGCAACAGATTCGAGAAACGATTAAACGGGCACAGGAAAGGCAGCGGAAATGGCATGACCAGAAACGGCTGCCATCCCCGGACTATGTTACCTTGGAAGATGTGGCTGCTGGGCGGGCTAAGAAAGCGGACCGCGTGATGTTGAACCGGAAGAACATCCGCACCAAGCGTCCCATGGAGAAGCTGGACCACCGGATGTTTGGCCCTTTCGTGGTCAAACGTCGGGTGGGTACCCGAGCATACGAACTCCAATTGCCCACCCGATGGAGCATCCACCCGGTTTTCAATGTCACGCTGCTGGAACCCTATCGCGAGGATCCGGAATCGGGTAGGATCAAGGAGATCCCTACCCCCGAGCTCGTGGACAATGAGCCCAGTTACGTCATCGAAGCTGTTGTGGACAGTCGCTGGTATGGTGGAACAAAGGCGAAGTTTCCGTCGCGCTTTGTCCAGTACCTGGTTTCATGGGAAGGCTATGGAGCTGAGGAGAACTCATGGGAGCCCTATGAGATGCTAGAAGGGACAGGCTTACAGGCCATGCTAGATTTCCACCAAAGATATCCGTCCAAGCCCAGGGACCATCGGGTCTTGGGGGAATCGAGTCGTGGAAACAAAAGACGACGCTAAACGGTCCGGGACGGACCGTAGAGAAGAGGGGAGTGATGTAACGACCCAGCATACGTGAGCTATGGCAGCCGGAACCTACACCCATACAGGTAGCTCGGAGGCGAACTGGTAGGAACCGGCAGGCAAGTGAGTACTTGACCTACGGAGACCCGATGGCCCGGGCTCCGAGATGAGCAGACTTAGTGGACACAAGTATTTAGGTACATGGCTACGCCCAAGGTTGGTGTCAGCGTACTTAGGGACCTATGAAGGGCCAATACACAGCTAGGCTGGGTAACTAGAGAAAGGCCGAGTGTGTCTATCCCCGGAAGAGGGATAGATAGGGTAACAGGAGAAAATCCACTTGTCCACCGGACAAGATTACCCTACCCACAGAACAGGGTTACCCTGCCTTGAGGCTTGGATTACCCTGTTCAAGGACCTGAGTTACCCTACCTGCCAATACGAAGTCCCTCGGGGAGTTTGGGAAAAATGACTGGAATGTTTGTCACACGAAGCCATGCATAATACTGGAATCTGGGGTTCCGGGAGATGCTATTGGGCGAGCTACGCAGCTACGAAGAAGCTGTAAATTGAAGACATTATTCCTATCATGCCCCTCCGGCCCCGCCTTGAGGCCCGGACGTCATGGGCAAACGGTTGCGTAGTTGTGTGCAGTCTAGCAAAGGAGGATCTTTGGAGACCCGCTTGCAACACCGTATACGTTGCTGCCGTCCGGTCGACCGTAAGCTGTTCGTAGGATATATAAGGGGGCATAGGGTGGAAGGTGGAGTACCTCCTCCAAGTTGTTCGGAGTAAAACGGACCAAAACTGACGGAGTTAACGGGAGTTAACCGTGGGGGTCCCGAAGGTAGTCCCGGGTGGTGCCGGGACGACTGGGAACGTTTTGCACCTACCACGCCCAAGGATGTCCCCAACGCCATAGGCTCTGAGAGGGAAGTGCAGAGACACTAAAAGCATGATTCCTACCGCAGGTAAGGTGTATCCGAGGTAGTGGTCGTGGGTAGCGCCCATTGGATCACTCCTGGACCACCGTACCCTGCGGAAGACACCGGAAGCCCGAGACTCGTAAATAGTAGATAGATAAACCGTTCACGGTAGCTTCCGGCATCAAGAAGAAATCAACGCGCATGGGAAGGGTGTCATAGATAGTCTAGTTCAGCAAGGGGTCTTGACAGTTAGCCACTGGCAAGTCCCCGATGCGCAGAGGTTTTCACTCCGGCGGGCAGAATGGAAATGCGCCGCAGAAACGATATGCACATATGGTGAACGCCGACTAGAGCGGGTCGACACATACATGCCCGAAGGGGGTGTCAGGAGACGTGTCGGACCGCCCTTAGCGGAGAAGGGTGTGCTCGAACAGTTGGAGTAAACTGATGGGGGAGTTTCTGGCATAAGATAAAACTACCTGAAAGTCTATGCGAGAACTCTCCTACTCCAACAATCAATCCTCTCGAGACCTTAATTGAGTGAAGCGTCAGGCTTAACGATATTAAGTTTTACCGTCTACTTTACTCTTACATTTGTGTGAACTTTTGGCGATAAGTTTGAAGTTGTTTGGTGCGGTCGCAACCTTGGGATCCATCTTCCTAGGGGTGCCCCCGTTACAAGAAGTTCCCAGGTTGTTACTGCTGTTACCTCCTGCATTGTAGGTATCGGCCACGTGAATCCTGAAAACCTATCCATCGCGACTAGGATTATGTCGTATCCCCATGAATTGTGGAAGGGTCCCGCAAAGTCAATGGCTATCGATTCAAAGATTTCCGATGGCAGGGTAATTGGCTGAGCCTTTCCTTCTGGCAATTTTGTAGTCTCCTTATTTACCTGGTATGTGTGCCACTGGGTTACATAGGCTCTAAAGTCTTTCCGCATTTCAGGAGAAAATAGGTACTCCGTTGTGTACCGTAAGTTTCGTTCACCACTGTGGTGGCCTTTGTTGTGAATTTCACTAACAACATATTCTCTTAAGGCCGTATTTGCGTATGCGGGGCCTTTTGGGATATACAGGCAGTCTTCCCCGTATCTCGTTTTTGCGTATAGCATTCCGTTTGCAACCTTTTAGAAGGACTAGTCTCCTGTGGAGTCTATACTCTCATTGACCTTTTTCCAAATTGGTTCTTTCCGGTATGCTGCTATCATGTGTGCTCAGAACGTTCAGATCATTTCATTGACTCTTTGTAAGTTGACGTGTTCGTCTTCTATCCCGCTTCCTGTTGTTGTCTCAGGTAGGTCTTCCTCCTTGCTGTCTTCCAACACATCCTATAGCCCGCACCGGTATTCTGTCATCCTCGCAGGCATCACTGAGACTATTTTCTCATTGCTAAGCCTTTCTGGCCTTTCCGCTCGTGTAATCGGTGGTGGGCTATCAGGTCCCGGCATTCGGAAAGCAGCTATTGTCGTGGCCGTAAGGTTCTCTATTGGTTCTGGCTCTGGCATTTGGAATGCCGGGGCTTCCCAGTTTCGCAGCGTCGGAATCGTACAAGATCTGGGTGTCGGCTGGCCAAGGGTGTATGGTGCTTCTCCCGCACTTGTTGTTCTTCCACCGGTCGTGTGTTACCATTCCCAGTTATTGATTTCGGGGGACTCCGGAGAGCTCAGGTGGATTTCTGTACTTGGGGGGTGTGGTCCTTCACTCGGCGGGTGAGGGGTCGATTTTCCACGTTGTCTAGGGTGGTTGTTCGTGAATTTGATCTTGGTTTGGTGATACGGGCAATGATCGAGGTAACAGTGTGAGTAGTGTAACATGCTATGTTGGAGTTCTTCCAGTGGCGTATATCGCAGGGTACACTGGTCACCCCAATCGTTTCCTGCAGTGATCGAGCAGGGGCTTTCAGGGGGTATCGGGACCGACTTAGGGTACTCAGAATAGGAGTAAAGAGAGGACGTGGGGGAGAACTCATGCATGGGCTCCATTGTGTTTGATTCTTGCTCGTAGATTGTGTTATCTGAGATGTCATCTGCGTGCTTCATATAATCGTGGACATGGAGTGGGTTTATGTCTGATTTTCTCTTGTAAACTCAGGAAAGGGTATCAGCTAAAGAGTCCCCGCTTGCTGGTACGTAGACTATTCTCGCGTTGTATTTTCCCAAGGCACTTAGCTATCTCACCTGCTTTCTGCTAGGGTCATTTGCCGTTCGCAGGTGTGTTAAGGATTGGTGGTCTGGAACTATCGTAAAGGAATTTCCCCTAAGCATATTGTGGAATCTGTTAAGCGCTTCCACTATTGCTAAGGCCTCTTTATCGGTTGTCCCATAGTTCATCTGAGCATTAGTGAACTTCCTGCTGTGTAACGTGGCTGGACGCGCCGTCTCATAAGCGGGTCCCTGTCGCACCCACGCTCCAACTCCTAAGTCTGGGGCATCCGTAACCAACCAAATTAGTTCCTCGCTCCGTATGTCTATTGGTCGCATGACTTGGTGATCGATATTTCACTTTTGGCTCATATCAAATGCGGTCGGGTGGGTCGTTGTCTATACGAATTCGTCATTTCCTGTTAAGTCAGTTAGCGGTGCGGTCAATGTTGCATCGTGCGGGGGAAGCTGGGCCACACAATTCACTATTCCTGGTAATCGTTGTAATTCCTTCTTGTTTTTTGGTGTCTCCCATCCTGCAATGGATGATATTTTCTGAGTGGAAGCATGGATTCCCTCGCTGGCCACTATGTGTCCTAATACTTCCACCTTGTCCGCAAAAAGTACTGACTTCCTTTTGCGCGCATAGAATTTTCCTTTTCTGAGTCGATCGCATACTGGGCGTATGTGTTTCTCGTGTTCTTCTGATGTGTCTCAAAATATGACAATATCATCGATGTATACCCATACAAAATGATGTGAATATTCGCTTAGGAGGTCCTCCATTATCCGCATAAAGGTTGTTGATGCATTCATGTCTCCTTGGAGCATTACTTTGTTCACAAATCCTCCAAACAGGGTTTTGAATGAGTTGAACTTAACACTGTCCTTGTCCACCGGTGTATGGAAGTATGCGTCGCTTAGGTTGATCTTACCCCTGAATTTCGCTTGTCCTATTCGGTTAAGAATCTGCAGTTGATTTGGAATTGAGGGACTATCCATGATCGTGTTATCGTTTCTTACTTTCAGGTCCACCAGGGGGTGGATCCTTCTATCTGATTTCGGTTGTACAAACATAGTTGCCACTCCGGGAACCTCCTGTCAGGCAATTACTCCACTGCGTAGTTTCTCGTGTATCCAGTTCATGAGTTTTCCCTTGTACGCTTCTGGGATCCAGTATGTCAGTTGGTTTCCTAGCTCGATTGGATCTTTTAGCCGGATGTGGTGGCTAATTTTACGCACAGGGGGTAGCGTTTCAGGGACCTTGTCCGGGAATACATCCCGCTATTCTTCCAACAATGTTTTTGTGGTGGTGTCTGACACAGCGGCTGGGAATTCCCCACTTGTTGGTTTGCATAGCATACATAGTTTGTCATTGGGAAATTCCACTGTGGTATCCCCACACCTGATAAGTGCATTATGTCTTTTCAGGAATAGCATTCCAATCAGGGCGTCGTACTTTGCCAAGTTCCCTACCAATATCTCCTGATTTGTCCATTTCTTTTTCCCGATTTCTACGCTCAGTCCACATTTCTTGTGGCTTGAAGAGAGGGATCCTTTCATAGCCATATTGACTGGTATTGGTTAGGGTAGAGGCTCCTTAGGGATGCCATGGGTAGAGATGAAGGTGGCCCTAATTATCTCGCAGCAGATTGTTCCCGTATCGAATGGTACCTTTGCTGGGTGGCCTTCTATGTGAATCGTTCCTTCAAGAGCCTCGCGGGGTCTGATTGCCAACATTGGTAGCGTTCGCAGGCTTTCCATCTCCGCTGAGTTAATTTCCACTTCATCATATTCCGTTGCTTCCATGTAGTTTGTGCTAGCCTCTTGCGTAGTGGCCTGTCCTTTTCCCTTTTTGGAATAACAATCCATTGGGTAGTTCCCCTTTTTCCAGCATTCAAAACATGTGCCTTCCTCACGTCGCTTCTGCTTCTTGTCTTTCTTGTCCTTTGAATCCTTGCGGTATGGTTTATCATTTCTCGTATTATCCCGCGATGATGATACTTTATTGTTCTTTTGCTGCAGTATGTGAGTCCAGTAAACTCCTGTCTCATACAAGATAGCGTCCTTCCGTTTGGCCTGCTTGACTATCATGTCAAAGGAATCACCCTCCTCTTCCATGGGTTTTCCCTCCTGTCATAGTCTGGGATGCATTGCTTCATACAATCTTTGTAGCAGCATATACTGAGACACCGTCCCAGTAGGTAATCGTTCATGATACATTAAGAGATCAGTCGCGACCAAGGTTACTCTTTCTGTTTTGCCATTTCGTACTTGCTGGATATCCGCGAACCCTTTGTATAGTTCTTGCATGTTTTGCGAGAATTGGCATCTCTCTCGCAAGTATTTTATCAGGGTCGTTCCTCAGATCTTTTCCCCATTCTCATAGTGGTTCACTGCTTGGTGGTATGCTTCCTCTGCCTTCCCTGTACAGAGGCTTCCAATGTATGCTCCGCTTCCTTCATTAGTTTTGTCCACTCCTTGTAGTGCCAGGTAGTGAGAGGTTGTGATAACCCACCGGTCGAATACTGCAGGTTTTAAGTCATCCTTTTCGCCCGAGAACCAGGATGGTGGCGGAAGTTTGACTTTAGGTCCTGTTCACGCGGCCCCTGGGCCTGGCGGTCCAGCAGATTCACATTCAGACATATTGTGTTCGGACTCTTCGTTACTCGAGCTGTCGTTTGACGAGGTTTCTGGAGAGTCGCTGGGGGAGTTGGTGTGGTGGCTGCCTTACTACCAAGTGATCTGATGCTTCTGCGCCGTCTTCTTCCTTCTTAGGTGTCCCAACAGGTATGCTATACTTCTTTGCTGGTTGCCCCGGTGCCTTTCCTTTGCTAGGCTGGGGGGAAAGAGTCCAGGAAGGCTAGTTGCTGTCTTGGCTAATTCGTCAGTCGATTCGCTAAAGGTCTGCTGGGCCAAGTCTCGCACTAGTTGTCGTTCTGCTTCGTCGATCGAGAATTCGCGCTTTGGCCCTTTTGGTTTCGTGGCTTGCCTTTTCTAGGTAAGGACTTCTCGTGCATCCTGCTTCCCACTTCGAGTCTCCGGTGACTCAATGGTGTCGCGTTGGCGGAGCTGAACCCTTCGTGGTTCTGCTGCTCCCCGATGCTAGCTTCGCGGTTGGACATTTCGCAAGTTGATCAGACCAGGTCGCTCTAGGTTTCTTAAGCACTTGCTGAGGTTGAAAAGGTGTAACGTGTTCGGGCCAGGCCCTAGTCACGTGGTGGTACGATAGTAGCAGATGGCTTCGTGATCAACAGGAAGCGAGCACTGCTCGCTAAACGAGGCTTCGAACGGGGTGTAATAGGAGATCAAACAAGTAACCCTTCAACCAAGTATATTTTAAGAATACTGTCTGTCGAAGTGTGCTGTTTGCATCGTGGAAATCAGTGGTCTTTGATTACTGCATATCGCTTATCTCCAGCATGAGCGACATTGCAAAACAAGGTTTGTATCAACCGATAGTACACGAAACAATACCAGTGTCAAACGATACTGTGAAACCAAACATAAAACAAGTGGTGTATAGACCGAAAGAACCCAAAACAATACAAGTATCAAATAATAGTGTGAAACCAAAGATAAAACATCCTAGTACCTATACTGGTTACACCTGGTAAGCGAGCCCCCAGGGATAGACAAGCGGCTGAAGCACATTGAAGTGGCACCTCCGGCTTCCTCGTCAAAGATACTTGCAGTCCGCCAGGCATCACCTCAGACCATAGAGGTTGATACTGGCGGATCGAAATAGGTAAGAACCCATTCTGTTTAAGGTATAACCTTATTAACCCATAGCCACAGACCCCTGAGTGATAGATGGACATGAGCCACAGAGGTGGCTACGGAGATGGGTAAGTACCCTTCTACCCCATTAACGACCCTGATACTGGCTACACCCAGGTGGTGCTGGCAGGTAGATGTTGCGGGCCGTGTGCAGTTGACTGGGCTATCTCTCCTTTGTTGGGTTTCTGGTTATTTCCTTGGTTCTAGTTATACGTATTTCTTTCAGGATTTCCTTAGCTGGATGGGCAGGTCATAGGACATTTTTTCGGTTGAGGCTAGGTGAGGTCCTGCTCGAGAGGACACAAGACATTGGGGAAGCAAGGCTGCTTCACTTGGAACTGGTCCGACAGCGGACTTCTACCCACAGCGGGGGAAAATTGGTTATGTTTAGTACAAGCGGAATTGGTTCAGGCTGGACTTGATGAAATAAATAAGGCTATTTTCAAGTTTATGTGAGAAGGGTTCAGAACTCGAAATCATTCTGGCGTGATAGTAAACACCCCTCTTATTACTAAAAAGATGAATCCCAATCCCTTAACGTTTACCGACCCGTTGTGGCCGGTCCTGTGTCAAAAGGCAGGAGACCAAAGGGCATTACTAAGCCAAGATGACTAAATCACTAAGACAAGGGAAGAGGTAGAAGCGTGACAACTTGCCTCGTCATACTAAGTCTCTCCACCTGCAGGCCAAGTTAGACTGGAAGATAGGAGCAAGACAGGTTAGCGCGGAAGCGCTCCTGCTACTCGATAGTGGAGCTAATGGGCTGGTGCTTGGTAGCCGATGGGTTAAGCAAACTCAGGCACCTTGTGTATGACAAAAGGTGCACGTGCCCATAAGCGACGCTAGCGGTAATCAGCTTGCTGGGTCAGGTCTACGCTATACCAAGTCCTTAGAAATGAGGATAGGTGACCACCACAATGAGATGCGCTTTGAAGTTACAGATATGCCCGACACCAAGGTGGATAGGTACCTACCTATGTCTTGATTGAGAGACCATAACCGCAACATAGATTGGAAGACCGGATCACTAACCTGCTGCTCAGATTTCTGCGAGGCTAACTGCCTGGCAGAGCAGGGGGGGTTAGTATTCGTGAGCTATGAAGAGTTACTAGCCGAAGACCCTAGTAATGTGTACCTATTAGGAACTGTGCAATTCTCTGATAAACAAGGTGCCGACATTATGGTTAAGCCACTCCCCGAGTATAAGTTCTATGGGGATATCTTCAGTCAAGAACGGATTGAGGCGTTACCGGAGTACTCGAAGTATGACCATACAATCGGGTTGCAACCTGGGACTCAACCTCCCTTTGGGCCTATCTATCCGTCATCGGAAAAGGAGCTTAAGGCACTCCTGGAATATCTCAATGACATGCTGCAAACAGGAAAGCTACAGTGATCCAGTTCCTCTGTAGCAGCCCCTATCCTCTGGGTGCCAAAACCAGATGGTACATTCAGACTGGTAATAGATTACCGAGGGCTGAACAAAATCACGGTGAAGAGCAAGTATCCTCTACCGTTGATGAACGAAGTGTGAGACAGGTTAGGAAAAGCCGTTGTGTTCACTAAGTTGGACTTGAAAAACGGCTACTATCTTCTGAGGATGGCAGAAGGTGAGGAATAGAAGACCGCCTTCCGGTGCAGATATGGATGATATGAATACACGGTCATGCCATTTGGGTTGTACAATGCCCTGGCAACCTTCCAAAGCAGGATAACTTAGGTCTTTCGCGATCTCATGGATGAAGAAGTCATCGCGTACATGCATGACATCCTGATCTACTCCGAAACTATAGAAGAGAACATCGCGATGGTAAGGCATGTAATGGAGAAATTGCGGAAAGCTAGACTATGTGTAAGTATGAAGAAGTCCAGTTTCCACCAAGGGGGGGTTGAATTCCGGGGATACAAGATCTCCAATATGGGGATCCCTATATTGTCAGAGAAGGTGCAGAATATCAGGGATTGGGCACCTCTGACATGCATCGTCGACGTTCAAAGCTTTATGGGCTTTGCCAACTTCTATCGTCGGTTCATAGAAGGGTTCAGCAAGGTAGCGAAACCTCAGACAGACTTGACAAAGAAGGATGTACGACGGGAAAGGACACCTGCGTGTAATTAGGCCTTCAACCATTTGAAGGAAGCGTTCAGGTCCAAACCTATCCTAGCACATTTTGACCCTAAATGGCCAACCCGGCTGGAAACCGACGCTAGTGACTTTGCGTTAGGAGCCATTCTCTCCCAGTTCTGTGAAGATGGGAGATGGCATCCAGTGGCCTACTATAGTAGGAGGTTGCACCCAGCGGAGATTAATTATGGTGTCCATGACAACGAAATGACAGCCATCGTGGCGGCGTTCAAGGAATGGGATCATTTGCTACGCTCGATAACAGACCAGTTGGTGATCTATACGGATCATAAGAACTTGGAGTACTTCAATAGTACCAAGGTCCTTAACCGAAGGCAGCACCACTGGGCTGAGTGCCTGCAACCATTTAACTTCAAGGTGGTTTACCGAGAAGGGCGGTTGAATGAGAATAGAGATGCTTTGTCGCGGCGTAGGGACTACCGTGCTGAAGGGGTACGTGATTTTCCACCACAGTCGTTTTTTCGCCCAGGACAGTGGGTTGGGAGCCAAGAACAGGACATCTTGCGACGACAAGTGTTGCAGGTGTGCCAAGGATTTTGGCTCCGGTCTTCCTTTTTGGATCAACTGCAGGTAGCGATAACCGAAGACCAGGAGTACTAGAGAATCCTGAAGGCAACAGCTGCGGGTGACAAAGAGGTCGACCGACATTTCACGACGGAAAAGGGCTTACTCCTGTACAAGAACAGGTGGTATGTTCCCAAGGGACAGAATCTGAAGCAGACAATCATGAAGGCAGAACATGACTCCCGAATCGCGGGACACTGCGGGACTTACAAGACCATTGGCAGTGTTGGGCTAAGTTCTATTGGCCTAAGATGGATGAGCCCGTCACCGACTATGTGCGGACATGTAATGCGTGCCAAAGAAATAAATCCATCAGGCACAAGAGGTTCGGGCTGCTGGAACCTATTCATGTTCCTATGCGGCCGTGGACAATGATCTCAATGGATTTCATTGTAGCGCTGCCAGAGTCCAAGGAGTATACTAAGATCTGGTTCATTGTAGATAGATTCTCGAAAATGGCCCTTGTCATACCCCTGACCACTGAGGTACCTATCAAGGAGCCTGCCTTGATATTCCTGCCGGAAGTTTGGCGCCTTCATGGACTCCTAGAGTCAGTCATCTCCGATCGAGATAGCTGATGGACATCCAAGTTCTGGATGAGTCTAATGCACTTGTTGCAAGTGAAACTAAATGTTTCGACTGCATTCCACCCTGGGACTGATGGGCAGACCGAGAGGGTTGATTAGTTATGGGAGCAGTACTTGCGTAGTTACTGTTCCTACCAACAAGATGATTGGGTTTCGCTGTTACCCCTTACGGAGTATGTGTACAACACCTCGACATCAGAATCCACCAGGTTGTCACCATTTGAGATCAACCATGGGTTTAACCGAAGGACAAACTAGTCGGATGTCGTGTCTGATACTCAAGGAATACACCCTAGCAGTGAGCTCTTGGTCAAGGAATGGAAAGGAACCTGCGAAGAGATGCGAGAAACGATTCAACCCGCACAAGAAAGGCAATGGATATGGCATGACCAGAAAAGGCTGCCATCACCAGACCATGTTACCTTGGAGGGTGTGACCACGGGGCAGGCAAAGAAAGGGGACCGTGTGATGTTAAACCAAAAGAACATCCGCACCAAGCGTCCGATGGAGAAGCTGGACCACTGGATGGTTGACCCTTTTGTGGTCAAAGGTCGAGTGGGTAACCAAGCCTGTGAACTCCAACTGCCCACCAGATAGGGTATCCACCCAGTTTTCAATGTCATGTTGCTCGAACCCTGTCGTGAGGATCCGGCAGGAGGTAGGGTCAAGGAAGTCCCTACCCCGGAACTTGTAGACAATGAGCCCAGTTACGTTATGGAAGCTGTTGTGGACAGCCGCTGGTACGGAGGAGCGAAGGAGAAGTTTGCGTCGCGCTTCGTCCAGTACCTGGTTTCATGGGAAGGGTACGGGACTGTGGAGAATTCATGGGAGCCCTATGAGATGCTAGAAGGGGCAGGCTAACAGGCCATTCTGGATTTCCACCAAAGATATCCGTCCAAGCCCAGTAACTAAAGGGCCCTGGGGGAATCGAGTCGTGGGAATAAGAGACGACACTAGCGGTCTGGTACGCACTGTAGAGAAGAGGGGAGTGATGTAATGACCCAGCATACATCAGCTTGGTAAAGGGAACCTAGACCCATTCAGGTAGCCAGGAGTCGAACTGGGAGGAACTGGCAGGCAGGTAAGTACTTGAGCTACGGAGACCCGATGGCCCGGGCTGAAAGAATGAACAGAATTGGTTACTCAGGGACTTAGGTACCTGGATATACCAGGGAGCGGTGTCGGCGTACTCAGGGACTTCTGAAGGGGCTGTTACTCAGCTAGGCCAGGTAAGTGGAGACAGGTCAGAAAGGAGTATCGCCGGCGATGGGATAGACAGGGTAACAGGGAAAAGTTATCTGGTCCACGGGACAAGGTTACCCTACCCTCGGGATCAGGTTACCCTGCCCAGAGTCCTGAGTTACTCTACCTTTCAATACGAAGTCCCTCCCGGAGTTTGGGAAAATTGACGGGAATGTTTGCCACGTGAAGCCACGCATGATACGGGAATCTGGGGTTCCAGGGGATGCTATGGGGCGAGCTACGTAGCTTCGATGAAGCTGTAAATTGGGGACATTATTCCTATCATACCCCTCCAGCCCCGCCATGAGGCCCGGACGTCATGGACAAATGGTTGTGTAGTGCTGTGCAGTCTAGCAAAGAGGAAGCTTGGGAGACATGCTGGCAACACCATATACATCGCTGCTGTCCGGTCAACTGTAAGCTGTCGGCAGAATATATAAGGGGGCATAGGATGGAAGGTGCAGTACCTCCGCCAAGTTGTTCAGTGTAAAACGGACCAAAACTGCCAGAGTTAACGGGTGTTAACCATGGGGGTCCCGAATGTAGTCCCGGGTGGAACCGTGGTGACTGGGAGAGTTTTACACCTACCAAGCCCGAATGTGCTCCCCACTCTATAAGCTCTGAAAGGGAAGTGCAGAGACACTAAAACCGTGATTCCTACCATGGGTAAGGTAGATCCGAGGTAGTAGTCATGGGTAGCGCCCCTTGGCTCACTCCCGGAGTACTGTGCCCTGCAGAAGACACCGGAAGCCCGAGACCCGTAAATAGTAAATAGATAAACCGCTTACGGTAGCCTTCAGAGTCAAGTAGAGATCAATGCATATGGGAAGGGTGTCATAGATAGTCTAGTTTGTGAGCTGCCTTGACTGTTAGCCACTGGCAAGACACCGATGAGTAGAGGTTTTCACTCCGGCGGACAAAGTGGAAATGCACCACAGAAACGATAACTGTATCCGGTGAACACCGACCAGAGTGTGTCCACACATGCATGCCCGAAGGGTGTGCCAGGAGACATGTCGGACCACTCTTAGCGGAGAAGGGTGTGCCCAAATGGTTGGAGTAAACTGATGGGGGCGTTTCTGGCACAAGATAAAACTACCTGAAGGTCTACGCGAGAACTCTCCTACTCCAACAATCAATCCTCTCGCAACCTCACTTGAGTGCAGCATTAGGCTTAACGATATTAAGTTTTACCACTTGCTTTATTCTTACATTTGTGTCAACTTTTGGCGATAAGTTTGCAGTTGTTCGGTGCGGTCGCAACCTTGGGATCCATGTTCCTAGTGGTGCCCCTGTTATACTAGGTTACAAAGTCCGGCAATGGCAATGTTTTCTTATTGTGCCATTTCGGCTGCCTTGTCTGTGTCTGTTGCATCATTTCTCAAATCTCTTGCCAGGTTCCTTTCCATTCCTTCACCAAGGCCTGGCTGCCCAGGTGGATCTCTAGATTCTCGGACACAATGCGCAACCAGTTTGTCCATAGATTAAACTCATCGTTCATCTCAAACAGTGAAAACCTGGTGCATCCTGATGTTGAGGTACTGTATGCATACTTCACAAGTGGTAGTAGCTATGCAAGTACTGTTCCAGGGTCCGATTAATGCTCCCAGTTTGCCCATACGTCTCGAGGTGAAAGGAACTTAAAACCTTTAGTTTCACTTGCAATAACCACATCAGACTTATCTAGAACTTGGATGTAGATCGGCTCTCTTGGTCCACGATTATTGTTTCTGAGAGTCCATGAAGGCACCAAACCTCCTGCAGGAATATCCTGGCCTTCTCCATGATCAGTACCTCAGTGGTCAGGGGTATAAAGTATACCATTTTGGAAAATCCATCTATTTTGACTCAAATCTTGCTATACCCTTTGGACTCCGGCAGTGCTACAATAAAGTTTATTGAGATTGCTGTCCAATGCCATATAGGAACATTAATAGATTCCAATAGACCAAACTTCTTGTGCCTGATGGACTTGTTTCCTTTGCCTGTATCACATGTTCACAAGTAGTTATTGATATGTGCATCTATCTCAAGGGAAGAGAAGTTAGCCCTAACCCCGCAAGTAGTCTCCTAAGACCCAGAGTGTCCCACGATTTAGGAGTCATGTTCAGCCTCCATGATTGTCTGAATCAGCTTCAGACCCTTAGCAACATACCACCTGTTCGTGTACCGCAGCAGGCCCCTTTCCATCGTAAAGTGTCAGTCGACCTCTTTGTCACCTGCAGTCATTGCGCTCAGGATCCTAAGTACTCCTGGTCCTGCTTTATCGCTATTCACAGTTGATCCAAAAGGAAGATTGTAGCCAAAGACCTTAGCACACATGCAACACCTGTGGTTGCAAGGTGTCCTGTTCCTACCTCCTAACCCACTGCCCAAGGTGAAAAAATGACTATGGCAGAAAATTACTCCCCCCTTCAGGGTAGACATCTCTATGCCACGACAAAGTATTGGCCTTCCCTTGGAACAATCCTTCTCAATAAACCACCTTGATGTTAAACAGTTGTAGGAACTCAGCCCAGTGGTGCTGCCTATGGTTAAGGACCTTAGTACCATTCATGTACTCCAAATTCTTATGATCTCTATAGACTACCAATTGGTCCATTACCGAGCATAGAAGATAATGCTTCTCCTCGAATGCCACTACAATGGCAGTCATCTCCTTGTCATGGACATGATAATTAATCTCTATGGGGTGAAACTTGTGACTATGATAGACCACGGGATGCCATCTCCAATGCTCATGGCACTGTGAAAGGACAGCTTCTAATGCACAGTCACCGGGGTTCGTTTCCTGGCAGGTTGGCCATTCAGGGTCAAAATGTACTATGATAGGTTTGGACATAAACGCTTGCTTCTAATAATTGAAGGACTGCTCACAAGCAGGCGCCTAGTCCTATTGGGCATCCTTCTTTGCTAAGTCCGTTAGTGGTTTCGCTATCTTGCTGGAACCCTCGGTGAACTGATGATAGAAATTGGCAAAGCCCACCAAGCTTTAAATATCGATCATGTATATTGGAGCTGCACAATCTTTAATTGTCTGCATGTTCCACTACACTATAGAGATCTCCATGTTCAAGATCTTATGTCCTAGGAATTCTATTTCCCATTCGCAAAAACTAGGCTTCTTCATAGTTATGCATAGTCTTGCCTTCCACAGTTTTTCCATCATATACCTCATGCATGCCACATGTTCTTCCATGGTCCCACAGTAGATGAGAATATCATCCATGTATGCAATGACTGCTTTATCGAAGAGGTCACAAAAGACCTCCCTTATCATGCAGCCGAAAGTTGTCAGTGCATTACATAACCCAAATGGCATGATTGTGTAGTTGTAGGGTCCATATCTACAGTGGATGGCAGTCCTCTATTTCTCACATTTTCTCATTCTCAGAAGGTAGTAGCTGTTTTTCAGGTCCGCCTTAGTGGACACAGCAGCTTTTCCTAGCATATCACAGAGTTCATTCATCATCGGTAGAGGGTATTTACTCTCAACGATGATCTTGTTTAACCCTTGGTAGTCTATTACCAATCTTAAGATGTAGTCCGACTTTAGCAGGATGAGGATGGAGGATGCTGCAGAGGAACTAGATCGCCATAGGTTTCAAGTTTGCAGCATCTGGTTGAGATATTCACGGAGTACAGTCGTGTCCATTAAATAATTACACCCCTGCCCGGCAACGGTGCAACGACACCTCTCCCCCACCTCATCACCCACCATGGCACCACCACATACCCGAAGAGAAAAAGAAGACAGGAATCAGCAAATCTATGCCCTGTATAAGCATACCAATATGGGTTATAATAAAATAGCTAAGGCTATCGGGGTCTGCAAGGAGA
>PYWC01000104.1:465207-508457 GCA_003182015.1 Tuber magnatum
AGGTCAGAAAGGTCTATCACCGGCGACGGGATAGGCAGGGTAACAGGGAAAGGTTAACTTGTCCGCTGGACAAGGTTACCCTACTCTCGGGATCAGGTTACCCTGCATTGGGTCTTGGGTTGCCCTGCCCAGAGTCCTGAGTTACCCTATCTTTCAATATGAAGTCCCTTGGGGAGTTCGGGAAAATTGACTAGAATGTTTGTCACGCGAAACCATGCATGATACTGGAATTTGGGGTTCCTGGGGATGCTATTGGGCGAGCTACGTAGCTTCTAGGGAGGTGTAAATTGAAGACATTATTCCTAGCATACCCCTCCGGCCCCGCCTTGAGGCCTGGATGTCATGGGCAAACGGTTGTGTGGTTGTGTGCAGTCTGGCAAAGAGGAATCTTTGCCGACCTGCTTCCAACACCGTATACGTCGCTGCCGTCCGGTCGACTGTAAGCTGTTCGCCGGATATATAAGGGGGCATAGGGTGGAAGGTGGAATACCTCCTCCAAGTTGTGGGGAGTAAAACGGACCAGAACTGACGGAGTTAACGGGTGTTAACCGTGGGGGTCCCGAAGGTAGTCCCGGGTGGTGCTGGGGTGACTGGGAGGGTTTTACACCTACCAAGCCCAAACGTACTCCCAACGCTATAGGCTCGGAAAGGGAAGTGCAGAGACACTAAAAGCATGATTCCTACCCCAGGTAAGGTAGATCCGAGGTAGTGGTCATGGGTAGCACCCATTGGATCACTCGCAGACTATCGCGCCCTGCGGAAGACACTGGAAGCCTGCGACCCATAAAGAGTAACTAGATAAACCGCTCATGGTAGCCTCCGGAGTCAAGTAGAGATCAATGCATATGGGAAGGGTGTCATAGATAGTCTAGTTCATGAGGTGTCTTGACTGTTAGCCACTGGTAAGACACCGATGCGCAGGGGTTTTCACCCCAGTGGGCAAAATGGAACTGCACCGCAGAAACAACAACCGCATAGGGTGAACTCCAACCAGAGTGTGTCGGCACATGCATACCCGAAGGGTGTGCCAGGAGACGTGTCGGACCACCATTAGCGGAGAAGGGTGTGCTCAAATAGTTGGAGTAAACTGATGGGGGATTTTCTGGCATAAGATAAAACTACCTGAAAGTCTATGCCAGAACTCTCCTACTCCAACAATCAATCCTCTCGAGACCTTAATTGAGTGAAGCATCAGGCTTAACAGTATTAAGTTTTACCATTCACTTTACTCTTACATCTGTGCTAACCTTTGGCGATAAGTTTGAAGTTGTTCAGTACGGTTGCAACCTTGGGATCCATCTTCCTAGGGGTGCCCCCATTACAGCTTGACTGTAATATCACCACCTTCTTCCTCTGGGAATTGTACAATTCTCAACTGGTACACATTACTAGGGTCTTTGGCTATTCACTCTTTATCAGTTATGAATAGTAACCATCTCTGCTCTCCTATGCAGTTAGGGTTGCAGAAATCTGAGTGCCAGGTTAGTGATCCTGCTTTCCGATTTATGTCTGGGTTATGGCCCTTCAGATATGACATAGGTAGGTACCTATCCACCTTTGTATCAGTTAGGTCTACAACGTCAACATGTATCTCATTCTGGTAGTCTTCTATCCTTATATCCAATAACTTGGTATAGTGCAGACCTGACCTAGGAATATGATTACTGCTTGGATCCCTTATCAGCACATATACCTTTCCCCATACACAAGGTGCCTAAGTCTTTTTAACCTATTGGCTACTATGCAATGGCTCAGTAGCTCTACTATCTTGTAGCTGGAGCGCTGCTGCGCTTGCCTGACTTGCTCAAATCTTCCAGTCTAACTTGACTCATAGGTGAGTAGACTTGGTATAACGAGGCAAGTTACCATCTTTTTGCCTCTTCATTTGTCTTGGACACTTAGTTATCTCGGCTTCCTAATTTGGGTCTCTTGCACTTTGAGACAAGAGCGGCTACAACAGGTCGGTAATCCTTAAGGGGATTGGAGTTCACTGTATCACAATTGCTAGGGTGTTTACTATTACACCAGCATGATTTTGGGTACTAAACCCTCCTGAGCTAATCCTGAAGACAACACTTTCTATTCGATCAAGTCCTGCCTGAGCTAATTCCTCTTGTACTAAAGGTAGCAAATTTCCCTGAGGTTGGTAGAGGCCCACTATTGGAGCAGTTCGAAGTGAAGCAATATTGAGCTTCTGCACTGTCATGCGTCTCCTCTAGCGAGACCTCACCCAGCCTCAAATAAATCAATGTACTAGGACTCGCCCATCCAGTCCAGAAAATCCTGAAAGATATGCTTATAACTAAAACAAAGGACAAAACCAGCAATTTAACAAACCAAAGATAAACCAGTCCGTCTCATGCAACCCGAAACATCTATCTACCAGCGCTCCCTGTGTGTAGTCAGTACCATGCTGGTCTAGGTAGTAGGTTGGTACTTACCCATCCTAGAACCTCTTCCTGGATTCTTCCATCTATCACTTGTGGGTCTATAGATTAGTATTAGCCAAGTAATACCTTGAGCAAAATGGGTTCTCACCTATTCCGAGCTATCGGTATCAACCTCAATGACTTGCGGTGATACCTATTAGACTTCAACTATTTTTGGCGAGGAAGCCAGAGGTGATACTGCAATACACTTGAGCCACTTGTTAGTACCAAAAGGCTTTCTTACCAGAGCTGACTGATTCAACCCAAAAACCTGTTTGGATAAAGTAATGGCTGTGGACACTGCAGTGCACTTTCTCCAGAAGTGTCCGGTTTGTCTGCACTTGGTGCACTACTTGTACTTTCCGCGACGTTTGGTTCAAGTCAACGGGATTTCCTTATATGCTATTCCATACTTCAAAGTCACAGGCTTTGCCTGTTTCCCGATATAAAAATTAGTAGCTTTCACTGCCCTCCAGTTCTGTCTGCCCAAACCTTTCTCGTTCTTTCTAAGCCGTCCCCAAGTTGAGGACCTATGTTCCCTTTTGTCTTTAAACTAAGACGGTTGGACTAGATAGACAACGTAATTGCTATACTGGTTGTTGTCTTCCAGCATATGTCTGACCTGCAGAGGAAAATAAAAGTACGCATTCAAGTCAGTTGGATGGGACTCCTTGAGTGCCCACTCATTCCGCACCACCTGTACAATGCCAGACCTTGACTTATCCTGTACCTTCACTGGATCCGAATAGCTAAGCCGATACATAGAAGCAATTATCTAGTCCAGGTACTCGTCAATATGATATAGGTTCATCACAAGGTCTCCTCACTGGAGAAGCAATTGGTCTCGTTCTCTACCATCACTACCAAAACGTTGTGCAAGCCATCCTCAGAACTCTTTCCATGATTGCAATGGAGCACTCTTGTTATCAGGAATTCCAGTATACTAGACTGCCTGGTTATTGATATAGGAGTGCAGTCTGTAGCACAATTGGGATGTCAGAGTTTTCGAAAAGGGGTATCACTAGGTTTACCTCATCGATATTGGTCAACCTCCACCCAGCAAAGTGCTCGAACATGACCTCCACCATTGTCAGGATGTAGCAGAGGAACCTCTAGGAGGATGGATCCCAAGGTTGCGACCGCACCGAACAACTTCAAACTTATCGTCAAAAGTTCCCCAAGATGTAAGAGTAAAGTAAACAGTAAAACTTAATATCGTTAAGCCGGACGCTTCACTCAATTAAGGTCTTGAGAGGATTTATGGTTGGAGTAGGAGAGTTCTCACATAAACTTTTAGGTAGTTTTATCTTGTGCCAGAAACTCCCCCATCAGTTTACTCCAACCATTCGACCAGACCCTTCTCGGGTAAGAGTGGTCCGACACGTCTCCTAGCAGACCCTGCGAGCATGAATGTGTCACCACACCCTAGGCGGCATTCACCTTATGCGGTTATCGTTTCTGCAGTGCATTTCCATTTTGCCCGCCGCAGTGTAACCTTCTGCACATCGGTGTCTTGCCAGTGGCTAACCGTCAAGACACCTCATGAACTAGACTGTCTATGACACCCTTCCCATATGCATTGATCTCTACTTGACTCCGGAGGCTACCGTGAGCGGTTTGTCTAGTTACTATTTACAGGTCTTGGGCTTGCGGTGTCTTCCACAAGGCACGGTAGTCCGGGAGTGATCCAATGGGCACTACCCATGACCACTACCTCGCACCCACCTTACCTGTCGTAGGAATCATGCTTTTAGAGTCTCTGCACTTCGCTTTCAGAGCCTATAGCGTTAGAGCACTTTCGGGCTTGATAGGTGTAAAATTCTCCCAGTTGCCCCAGCACCACCCAGGACTACCTTTGGGACCCCCACGGTTAACACCTGTTAACTCCGTCAGTTTTGGTCCGTTTTACTCTGAAGAACTGGGACAAGGTACTCCACCTTACACCCTATGCCCCCTTATATATCGTGCGAACAGCTTACAGGCGACTGGACGGCAGCACCGTATACGGTGTTACAAGCATGTCTACGAAGATTCCTCTTTGCTAGACTGCACACAACTACACAACCGTTTGCCCATGACCTCCGGGCCTCCGGGCGGGGCCGGAGAGCTATGATAGGAATAATGTCTCCAATTTACAGCTTCATCGAAGCTACATAGCTCGCCCAATAGATTCCCCCAGAACCCCTGATTCCAGTATCATGTATGGCTTCGCGTGACAAACATTACAGTCAATGTTCCCGAACTCGCCCAGGGACTTGGTATTAAAAGATAGGGTAACTCAGGACTCTGGGCAAGGTGACCCGAGGGCCAAGGCAGGGTAACCTGATCCTGTGGGCATGGTAACCTTGTCCCGCCAACAAGATAACTTTTCCCTGTTACCCTGTCTATCCCGTCGCCAGCGATAGACATTTCTAACCTGTCTCTAGTTACCAGCCCTAGCTGAGCAACCGCCCCTTCTGAAGTCCCTAAGTACGCTAACACCGCTCCCTGGTGTATCCAGGTATTTAAATCCCGGACCAGCCAATTCTGTTTATTCTCGGAGCCCGGGCTATTGGGTCTCCTTAGGTCAAGTACTTACTTGCCTGCCAGTTCCGACCAGTTTTCCTCCTGGCTCCCTGTATGGGTATAGAGTCTGTCTGCCATAGCCCATCTATGCGGGGTCGTTACATCACTCCTGTCTTCTCTACAGTCCGTCCCGGACCTTTAACGTCGTCTCTTATTTCCACAACTTGTTTCCCCCAAGACCCTTCTGTCCCTGGGCTTGGACGGATATCTTTGGTGGAAATCCAGAATGGCCTGTAAGCCTGTCTCTTCTAGCGTCTCATTGCGCTACCATGAGTTCTCCTCAGCCCCTTAGCCTTCCCATGAAACCAGGTACTGGATGAAGTGCAACGGAAACTTTGCCTTCGCTCCTCCGTACTATCGGCTGTCCACCACAGCTTCGATAACGTAACTCGGCTCATTGTCTACAACTTCCGGGGTAGGACCTTTCTTGACCATACCTGCTGCCGGACCCTCAGGATAGGGTTTGAGCAACTTGATATTGAAAACTAGGTGGCTGCCCCATCTGGTGGGTAGTTGGAGTTGCTAGGCTCGGTTACCCACTCGACGTTGGACCACAAAAGGCCCAAACATCCTGTGGTCCAGCTTCTCCCTCAGACGCTTGGTGCCGATATTCCTTCAGTTTAACATCACGCAGTCTGCTTTCTTTGCCCGCCCAGCGCTGACATCCTCCAAGGTAACATATTCCGCTGATGGGAATCTTTTCTGGTCTTGCCATTTCCGTTGCCTTTCCTGTGCCTATTGAATCATTTCCCGGATCTCTTCCCCGGTTCCTTCCCATTCCTTGATCAAGAGCTCACTGCTAGGGTGTATTCCTTGAGTATCAGACATGACACCTGACCAGTTTGTCCCTGGGTTAAACCCATAGTTAATCTCAAATGGTGACAACCTAGTGGATTCTGATATCCAGGTGTTGTATGCGTACTACGCAAGGGGTGACAGCGAAACCCAATCATCTTGTTGGTAGGAACAGTAACTACGCAAGTACTGCTCCAGTGCCTGATTTACCCTCTCGGTTTGCCCACCAGTCTCAGGGTGGAATGCAGTCGAAAGGCTTTGTTTCACTTGCAACAAGTGCATTGGACTCATCCTGAACTTGGATGTGAATCGGCTATCTCGATCGGAGATGATTGACTCTGGGAGTCCATGAAGGCGCCAAACTTCCTTCCGGAATATCAAGGCAAGCTCCTGGATAGGTACCTCCTTGCTCAGTGGTATGAAAGGAGCTGTTTTCCGGAATCTGTCCACCATGACGCAGATCTTGGTATACCCTTCGGACTCTGGCGGCGCTACAATGAAGTCTAATGCAATCCTGGTCCACAGTGGCAAAGGTACATCAATAGGTTCCACCAGCCAGAACCTCCTGTGCCTGATGGACTTATTTCTTTGGCACGCATCAGTTGTCCACACGTAGTCAGTAATGTGCTCATCTATCTTAGGCCAATAGAAGTTAGCCCTAACCCTGCCAATGTTCTTGTAAGTCCCGGAGTGTCCCGCGATTCGGGAGTCCTGTCCTGCCTTCATGATTGTCTGCTTCAGATTCTGACCAGCGGGATCATACCACCGGGTCTTCTACAGGAGTAAGCCCTTTTCCGTCGTGAAATGTCGGTCGACCTTTTTGTCAGCAGCAGCTGTTGCCTTCAGGATCCTCAAGTATTCCTGGTCTTCAGTTATCGCTACCCACAGTTGATCCAAAAAGTAAGACTGCCACCAAAATCCTTGGCACACCTGCCCCCCCTGTGGTCGCAAGACATCCCGTTCCTGGCTCCCAACCCACTGTCCATGGTGAATAAATGACTGTTCTGGAAAATCACTCCACTCTTCAGGGCGGTAGTGCCTACTCCGCGACAAAGCATCTGCCTTCACATTCAACCGTCCTTCATGGTAAACCACCTTGAAGTTAAAGGGTTGAAGGAACGCAGCCCCGCGGTGCTGCCTACGGTTAAGGACCTTGGTACTGTTAAAGTACTACAATTTCATATCCTTCGTATTGATCAGCAATTGGTCTATTACTGAGCATAGCAGATGAACCCATTCCTTGAATGCCGCCACGATGGCAGTCATTTCCTTATCACGGACATCATAATTAATGTCCGCTGGGTGAAACTTCCTACTATGGTAGGCCACTAGATGCCATCTCTCATCTTCACAGAACTGGGAGAGGACGGCTCCTAATACAAAGTCACTAGCATCAGTTTCCAGCCGGGTTGGCCATTCAGGGTCAAAATGAGCTAGGATAGGTTTGGACGAGAAAGCTTCCTTCAAATGGTTGAAGGCCTGCTCACACGCAGGTGTCCATTCCCATCGGACATCCTTCTTTTTCAAGTCCATTAGAGGTTTCGCTGTCTCACTGAAACCTTCTATGAACCGACAATAGAGGTTGGCAAAGCCCATAAAGCTTTAAACGTCAACGACGCATGTCGCGGGTGCCCAATCCCTGATTGTCTGCACCTTCTCTGACAACATGGAGATCCCCATATCGAAGATCTTGTATCCGCGGAATTCAACCACCCGTTGGTAGAAACTGGACTTCTTCATGCTTACACATAGTCTAGCTTTCCGCAATTTCGGCATCAGATGTCTCACTGTCATGACGTGTTCTTCCATAGTTTCCGAATAGATCAGGATGTTATCCATATACGCGATAACTCCTTCCTCCTTCAGATCCCGAAAGACCTCATTTGTCGTACTTTGAAAAGTTGCCGGGGCGTTACACAACCCAAACGGCATGACTGTCTATTCATACAGTCCATATCTGGGGCGGAAGGCCATCTTCCATTCCTCACCTTCTGCCATCCTCAGAAGTTACTAGCCATTCTTCAAGTCCAACCTGGTGAACAAAACGGCTTTTGCGAACCTATCTCGCAGTTCATTCATCAACGGTAGAGGATACTTGCTCCTTACCGTGATTTTATTCAGCCCTCGGTAATCTATTACCAGTCTTAATGTACCATCTGGTTTTGGCACAAAGAGGACAGTGGCTGCTGCTGAGGAACTGGATCGCCGTAGCTTTCCCATTTGCAGCATGTCATGGAGATATTCCTGGAGTGCCTTAAGCTCCTTTTCCCATAACGGATAGATAGGCCCAAACGGAGGTTGAGTTCCGGGTTGCAACTCGATCGTATGATCATACTTCGAGTGATCCAGTAGTCCATCAACCCGTTCTTGACTGAAGATACCCCCTTAGTCCTTATACTCGGGGAGTGGCTTAACCATAATGTCGGCACCTTCCTGATCGCAGAATTGCACAATTCCCCATAGGTACACATTACCAGGGTCTTCGGCTAGTAACTCTTCATCGCTCATGAACACCAACCACCACCGCTCTGGCAGGCAGTTAGCCTTGGAGAAATCTCAGCGCCAGGTTAGTGATCCTGTCTCACAACCTATGTGGGGGTTATGGTGTCACAACCAAGACATAGGTGGGTACCCATCTACCTTGGTGTCGTGCATATCCGCGACTTCAAAGCACATCTCCTTGTGGTGGTCACCTATTCTCATCTCCAATAACTTGGCATAGTGTCGACCTAACCCAGGAATGTGATTTCCGCTAGTGTCGCTTATTGGCACCTGTACCTTTTGTCGTACACAAGGTGCCTAAGTCTGCCTAACCTATTGGCTACTAAGCACCGGCCCAGGAGCTCCACTATCGAGTAGCAGGAGCGCTTCTACACTTACCTGTCTACCTCCTATCTTTCAGTCTAACTTGACCTGCAGGTGGATAGACTTGGTATGACCAGGCAAGTTGTGATCCTTCTGCCTCTTCGCTTCTTTTGGTGACTTAGTCATCTTGGCTTAGTAATTCCTTTAAGTCTCTTGCCTTCCGACACAAGAGCGGCCACAACAGGTCCATAAACGTTAAAGGATTGGGACTCATCTTTCTACAATAACCACGGTATTTACTATCACGCCAGCATGATTTTGGGTACTGAACCCTCCTCAGGTAAACTTGAAAATAGCACCCTTCATTTGATCAAGTCCAGCGGGAACCAATTCCGCTTGTAATAAACATAAAAAAGATTTTCCCGAGGTGGGTGGAAGTCTGCAGTTGGACCTGTTCGAAGGGAAGCAGCCTTGCTTCCCCAATGCCGTGCGTCCCTGCAAGCAGGACCTCAACCTGCCTCAACCGAAATAATGTCCTATGACTTGCCCATCGAGCTAAGGAAATTCTGAATGAAATACCTATAACCAGAACAAAGGAAATCACCAGAAACTCAACCAAGGAGAGATAGCCCAGCCCACCATGCATGGCGTGCAACATCCACCTGCCCACACCACCTGGGTGTAGTCAGTATCAGGATCGTTCATGCGGTAGAAGGGTACTTACCGATCTCCGAAGCCACCACTGTGGCTCATGTCTATCGGTCACTCAGGGCTCTCTGGCCGCGGGCTAATAAGGTTACACCTTAAACCGAATGGGTTCTTACCTATTCCAAGCCGTCAGGATCAACCTCCATGATCTGAGGTGATGCCTGGCGGACTTCGAGTATCTTTGAGGAGGAAGCCAGAGGGGGCGCTTCAATGGGCCTTAGTCGCTTGTCCGTTCCTATGGGCTCGCTTGCTGGGGCTGACAGTTTCAACCCACGGGTCTGTTTGGATAAACTAACCACCGGAGCCGTCGCGGCACACTTTCTCCAAAGCTGACCTGTTTGACCAGACTTGGTGCACTGGTTGTGCTTCCTCCGGCGTTCGGTCAAAGTTGACAGGATTTCCTTATGCACTATTGCATACTCAGACGTCACCGGCTTTGCCTGTTTCTCCACGTTGAAATTAGGAGGTTTGGCAGACCTTTGGATTGGTCTGCCCCAACCTTGTTCCTTCTTCTTCAACCTGCCCGATGTCGTGGATCTATCCTACCTCTTCTCAGCGGGTTGAGACAGGAAGGCTGGGTGGATCACACGGTTACTGAACCGGTTGTTGTCCTCCCGCGTGTGCTCGACCTTCCCGAGAAGATTAAGGTACTCATTCAGGTCAGTCGGATGGGGCTCCTTAAGTGCGCTTGCATTCCGAACCTCTTGTGTGATGCCTGATCGAACCTTGTCTCGCACCTGCACTGGATCTGTATAGCTAAGCTCATACATATAAGCAATTATCTTATCCAGGTACTTATCGATGTGATGGGGCTTCATCACAAGGTCTTGCCACTTGGGAGGGGATCAATCTCGCTCGGCCTGGTCTCTGCCGAATGTTCGTTCCAGCCGTTCTCAGAACCCTTTCCCTGTCCGTAAGGGGTTGCTGTCTTTGAAAGGGATGCCACTGCGCTTGCCGGCTTCCTTATTAATGTGCCCATCCAACCCCAGATACCATGCACCGGCTGAGTCTTCCAGAAGGGGGATCACCAAGTTTGCCTTATCCATGTCAGTTAACTTGCAATCCGTAATGTATTCAAATTTGACCTCTACCAAGGTTAAGAAGCTCGCAAGTTCTGTAACTTTGCCCTTGAATGGAGGGATACCACTCAGCTTCTCCGGCTTCCTCTGCCGGTGTCTTGGTGTTGGCCTAGAAGCCGGACCAGTACCCCTCAGGGCTGTCGCCAGCCTCTTGGCCCGGTGATCCCACCCTCGCTTCTTCTCATTGCTACAGTCATCCTTGCGAGCACCGAGGAATGGGGTCAAATCCGAGAGAGAATCTTCATCATCATCATTACCCATGCTGTCGTGGTCTGAGTCCCCTGGATCCCCCCCTGCTCCCGCCGTACCACCTCCAGGTGGGGCATTTCTGTCTCCACTACCTCCGCCGTTCCTGCCTGGTGTCTCCCGTGGTTTATCATACACATCAAACCGTTCCTCCTGGCCATCCTGCCTCCCGTCCTCAGGGGCATCAGCCCCTGATGGTACTGATGCCGGTGGTGGAACAGGGCGTCGCCTACTTTCAGGAGTTGGGTTAGGCGGCACCCAAGTTATCCGCAGAAATGCCTGTAGCTCTGGCCAGCTCAGGGGTTGCATCGGAGGACCAACATGCCTCCATGAGCCACAATACCCACATGTTGGCTGTCCATCTCCTTCCTTCCACCTTCTTCGATGCCTTACTGGGGTCCATTCTTGCTTCCTCCACCCATATGTCTGGTAATTAATCCATCCCATTCGGGTTTCTTCAAATTTGCAGCCCCACAGGCAAAGTTTCTCTTGGGTGTCCGACTCGCCGCTTGTGATTGTGGGGAGCACGGAGGGAGGGGCTGGTTTCACGGTGGCAGAGGGAATCACAGGTGCCCAAGGAATGGAGCGAGCAGGGGTACTAGGTCCGGGGATTGGCGACCTTCACAATGGAGCCATGGATACTCGCTCTTCCTGGCGCCTTACCCGTTCGAAAGATCCAGGTGATGCCATGTGCAGTGGTCAGAACCCTAGTGTAGCCGATACTGCTGGCGGGAAGACTGTGGCTGGGATGTTGTCCGGAGCAGTCATCGAGTCAGGTAAAGATGTGGGTCTGGGGGCAGTGATGTGAGGTACGGGAGTTGCAACCGACAGTGTGGCAGGAGGGTTAACGGGAGCAGGGGTCGTCCGAGGAGTAGGGTCAGGTGTATTGGGTGCCATGATACCTTTTGGCTGCGACGTGCTTTTCTTAACCCGACACGTATCGGTTGGTCAAATCCACGGACTTCCCGACTGACTGCAGGCTCCCAAGGAGAGGACAGACAGAGAGCCTGTTGATGCTCTTGTGAAGGACGAGGTATAGCTGTAGCCTTCACCCTAGTGGCTTTCCAAGATTCGTATCCCCACGGGGCTTAGGTACGCCCTCCACCGTTCATCCCTGGCTCTCCTAGCCAGTTCTATCCCACAGTTCTCCGGCTTTCTCTGGACGAGTGGGAGTGGGGGCGCCGCCTCTATCATCAGTATGTCATTCTCAGCATCGATACTATAACCTCCGGCGAAGGCCCTTTCCAGCACTGCTGTAGGATGATTCAATGCCTTCTGGGCTCTTAACATTCGCAGGGATGCCGCCTGCTGTACTTTCATCCAGTCTACCGCTGCCGTAGTAATCTGTTTATGGAACACCTGCTGCTGCAGGGCATTCCAGTTCTTCAGTTCCCGCTTCACATCCTCAATCAGCTTGGATACCTCCCGGACCATGGAAGGTTCGATGAACTCGCGGGAGAACTCACTAAATGCTACCCCTTGTGGCGAGGGACGGAGGATGTTGTGGACAAGGGCGGAATCTTGAAAAAATGAAAACACCGTAGCGTAAGGGTCTGTAATCATAAGATCAACAGATTCATCAGGTAACTGAATGGGGGCGGCCTACAGAAGCAACTGGACACCCTCTGATTCAATAGCGCGGACATCCGGAAAAACCGAGGCACGAAATGTGTTGGCAGAGTTCGCGTCAAGGTCAAGGTCTGAACCTGGGTCTGATTCCATTCTGGTTCAAAGTTCGGTACTAGCCATTGCGCTTTCCACCCTGAGCTACTTGTTCTAGACAAGGTTACCGGTATTCACGAAAGGTCAGTGCCAAAGGTCGGAACACAATTAATCAGGAGAGGAGTTAAGCAAGGAGCTCGCTTAACGATATACCGTAACGGGGGCACCCCTAGGAAGATCGATCCCAAGATTGCAACTGCACCGAACAGCTTCAAACTTATCACCAAAAGTTCATACAGATGTAAGAGTAAAGGAAACGGTAAAACTTAATATCATTACGCCTGACGGTTCACCCAATTAAGGTCTCCGGAGGATTTATTGTTGGAGTAGAAGAGTTCTCGCACCGACTTTCAGGTAGTTTTTTGTTATGCCAGAAACTCGCCTATCAATTTACTCCAACCATTCGAGCACACCCTTCTCCACTAAGAGTGGTCCGACAGGTCTCCGGGCAGACCCTTCAGGCATGCATGTGTCGACACACTCTAGTCGGCGTTCACCTTATGCGGTTATCTTTTCTGTGGTGCATTTCCATTTAGCCTGCCGGAGTGACAGCTTCTGCACCTTGGTGTCTTGCCAGTGGCTCACAGTCAAGACACCTCAGGAACTAGACTATCTATGACACCCTTCCCATATGCATTGATCTCTACTTGACTCCGGAGGCTACCGTGAGCGGTTGATCTATTTACTATTTATGGGCCTCGGGTTTTCCGGTGTCTTCCACAAGGCCCGGTAGTCCGGTAGTGATCCTAGGGGCACTACACCTGACCACTACCTTGGATCTGCCTTACCTGTGGTAGGAATCATGCTTTTAGTGTCTCTGCACTTCCCTTTCAGAGCCTATAGTGTTGGGAGCACCTTCGGGCTTGGTAGGTGTAAAACCCTCCCAGTCGCCCCGGCACCACCCGGGACTACCTTCGGGATGCCCATGGTTAACACCCTTTAACTCCGCCAGTTTTGGTCCGTTTTATCCTCAACACCTTGGAGGAGGTAGTCCACCTTCCACCCTATGCCCCCTTTTATATCTGGTGAACAGCCTGTGGTCGACCGGAGGGCAGCCACGTGTACAGTGTTGCAAGCATGTCTGCAAAGATTCCTTCTTGCTAGACTGCACACGACTCCACAACGGTTTGCCCACGACGTCCGGGCCTCAAGGCGGGGCCGGAGGGGTATGATAGGAATAATGTCTCCAATTTACAACTTCATCGAAGCTACGAAGCTCACCCAATAGCATCCCCTGGGACCCCAGATTCCAGTATCATGCATGGCTTCGCATGGCAAACATTCCAGTCAATTTTCCCGAACTCCCCGAGGGCCTTCGTATTGAAAGGTAGGGTAACTCAGGACTCTGGGCAGGGTAACCCGAGCCCCAAGGCAGGGTAACCTGATCCCGCGGGTAGGGTAACCTTGTCCCGCCAACAAGATAACTTTTCCCTATTACCCTGTTTATCCCGTCGCCAGCAATAGACATTTCTGACCTGTCTCTAGTTACCTAGCCTAGTTGAGCAACTGCCCCTTCAGAAGTCCCTAAGTACGCTGACACCGCTCCTGGGTGTATCCAGGTACCTAAATACCTGACCAGCCAATTCTGTTCATTCTTAGAGCCGAGGCTATTGTGTCTCCGTAGGTCCAGTACTTACATCCCTGCCAGTTCCTCCCAGTTTGCCTCCAGGCTACCTGTATGGGTATAGGTTCTCTCTGCCATAGCTCATGTACGCTGGGTCGTTACACACGAGGCTTGTGAGTTCGGTGACCTTTCCCTTAAATGCCGGAATACCACTCCACTTTTGCACCTTCCTTCGCCGTTGTCTGGAGGATAGCCCTGTGGGTCGTCTGTTCCGATGTTCACAGGATAGCTGGTTACCTGCGCGGTCCTACGGCTATTTCTTCTTGTCACTCCCGTCATCCTTGCCAGTTCCCAGGAACCCTGTCAAATCAGGAGAAAATTGGTATTATCATCATCCACACTGTTGTAGTTCAATTCACATGGGTCTCCTCCTGTTGCTGCCATACCACCTTAGGGTGGCAATTATCCATCTCCTCTATCCCCAGCATTTCCACCTTGTGTTTCCCGTGGTCTATTGTATCCATCAAACTGTTTTTTCAGCCAATCTCGATTCCCACCCTTGGGGGGGTGAGCCCCTGATGGTACTGATACCAGTGGTAAAATGCAGTGTCCCTCACTCTCAGGAGTTGAGTTATAATCCGTTGGAGTTGTCTGCAGATATTTCTGAAGCTCCGGGCAACTAAGTGGTTGTATCAGTGGGCCAACACGCCTCTATGACCCACACTACCCCCACATTGGTGATCTGTCCTCTTCCTTGTATCTTCTTCTATCCTTCACTAGAGTCCATGCTCCCTTTTGGTACCCGAATGTGTGGTAATGAATGTACCCTATATGGGTCCCTGCTGATATGCAGCCTGACTGACTTAACTTGTTTTGACCAGCCAAATCGCCACTTGTGATTGTAGGAAGACTGGACACGAGAACTGGTTTTGATAGGGTAGAGGGAATCACTGGTGCCCAAGGAATAGAGTGGGTAGCTGTCCTGGGTCCCGGGATTCGAGTTCACCGTAATGGAGCCTGAGACGCATGCTCTTGCTGGCGCTCTACCTGTTCAAAAAATTCGCATAATACAGACCACAGTCGGTGGAATACTGAGATAGCCAATGCTGCAGATGGGATAGTTAAGGTAGGAGAGGGGTCAGGGATAAGCAAAGGGACTAGTGAAGATTTGGGTCTTGGAGCGGCTATGCAAGTGAGGAGAGTTGCAACTAACAGTATCCCCAGAGGGATAATAGGGGCCGGGGCCAGACAAGGCCCAGGGTCAGGTGTATCTGGTACTATGAAGTCCTTTGGTTTTGACGTCCTTTTCTTTATGCGATGTCCATCAGTCGGTCCTATCACCGGACTGCCCGAATTACTGCAGGCAATTGAGGCGGAGACTGATAGAAAGCACATAGATCCTCTGGTGAAGGAGGGAGGTATAACTGTGGCCATCACCTTTAATGCTTGCTAGTATCTGTATACCAATTGGGCTTAGGTATACCCTCGCTTGTATGTCTCTGGCTCTCACAGCTAATTTCATCACGAAAGTCTTGGGTTTGGTATGGACAAGTAGAAGTGGAGGTACAGCCTCTCCCATCAGCCCATCATTCTCAGTATCAATACTATACCCTCCTGCTAAGGACTTTTCCAGGACTGCATTCCAATCTTAGAATGCCTGCTCATGTTTCAGGATCTGGAGATATGACTCTCGCTAGACTTTTATCGATTCCACCACTGCCATAGTAATCTATTTCCAGAATGCCCGCTGTTGCTGGTTGTTCCAGTTTCTTATTTCCTGCTTTGGGTTCTCGTTTGACCTGGATACCTCCCGGATGATGGAAGGTTCGATGAGCTCCAACGAGAACTCACCAAAGGGGATACCTCCTGGTGGGGGAGGGCCCTGGTTGAGGACAAGGGTAGAATCTTCCAAAAATGGCAGCCCCATAGTGTAAGGGTTTGTAATTATAAGATCAACAGAGTGATGAGGTAACAGAATAGGGGCAGCCTCCTAGAGCAACTAGTGACTGTCCCATTCAATAGAGGAAATATATACAAAAACCAGGTTGGGAACATGTTAGCGGTATGTTCATCAAGGTCAAGATCCAGATCCGAATCCAGGTCGGGTTCTACTCGGATTCGAAGTTTAGTACTAACCATTGCACCTTCTACCATGGGCTACTTATTCCACACAAGGTTACTAGTATTGATACAAGGTCAGTACCGATGGTAGATAAACAACTAATCAGAAGAGGAGCTAAGCATGGAAGTTATTTACTGATATATGGTACTAGGGGTATCCCTCAGAAGATAGATCCCGAGGTTGTGACTACACTAAAGAACTGCAAACTTATGGCCAAAAGTTCACACAGATGTAAGAGTAAACTTAACAGTTAAATGTAATATAGTTAAGCCGGACACTACACTCAATAAAGATCTCCAGAGGATTGATTATTGGACTAGGAGAGTTCTCACGTAGACTTTCAAGTACTTTTGTCTTATGCCGGAAACTCGCCCACGCTCCATCTCCGTTACAACTCCGGTTATGGAAATATATTTCCTGTTTGGAAACCACTCAACACCAGAGAACCATCACCACTTTTCCGGTCTTGCACCCCTCCGCTAGGGTGGTGTAGACCTCCGCTACTCCATCCTTCCCACTCACTTGGGCTGTCTTGTCTCTCCCCTCCCACATGCTCCCCATGGTGGCTCCTAGAGGTCTCCTTTTCTCTCCTGAGGGTTCTCATGATACCTTCGTCTTTCATTTACCCCGCTTTTGCTAGGCTCGCTTACGATTTGCACAGTCGGCTTTCTTCTGGGAGGCATTGGTCTGACGGCCAATCTGCTTGGTGGTCCTTAGGGCTATCAGGGGCCTGCTCCTTACTCCCCTTGGGGAGGGTGGCAGGCTCCTGTATTCTCGGTTGCAGCCAGTTGCCATATCATTGTCTGCCTGACCTGGTCTGGGCCTTCTTACTCCTCTGCCCCTCGCGTCAGCTGGCACACTACGGCCCAGGTCTCTGGGGCCCTACCTCCTCGCCATACAGCAGCGCTTCGGCCTGCTTGCTCCCCGTCAGCTTTGGCTGGCCACTCTTCTGTTTGGCTCTGATACTGCCCACGGCATTATCTAACCTCCTCGGCTGGCATCCTCTCTGCTGGGCTGGCATCCCCTCTGCCTCCTCCTTTTCGCTCTGACTTTCTTCATGCACAAGTCATCCCCAACTTAGCTGGCACCTTACTCTGTGTTCCAGTGGGCACTGGGTCAGCTTCGGCTGCTACACGGCACGACCTGTCCCCCTCCCTTGGAGATCAGTGCTCTCATCCTTCACCTCTCGGAAGAACTCGGTTGTTGCCATCTATCGGCCTAGAAACATGGGCCGCGGTCTACAAGGTCATTTCCTTTAGGGATGGGAGAGTCAGGAGCTATACTACTCCTTTCCGGGTCTTAGAGTTTTTAACTTGTGGGGATCTAACTGTTTCCGCACTGTTGGGTGGGGTTTTCCTTTTGTGCTGCATATCTGTAGAGGTGTTGGGTTCACTGTATTCAGCTCTATCACTAGGGGTCTGGGTTTTTATACCCCAGAGGGTTTTCTATGGCTTCTTGCCGGTGGTTGGACTGTAGTTGGTGGTCTTTATCGCTATATCATTAACGGTCCATGCATTCTTTGTACCTACTTAATAAACAAACGAAATGAGTTCAAAAAAAACAAAAGTGCCAGAAACTCCCCCATCAGTTTACTCCAACTATTTGAGCACATCCTTCTCTGCTCAGGGTGGTCTGAGACTTCTCCTGGCACACCTTTCAGGCATGCATGTGTCAACACACTCTGGTCGGCATTCACCTCATGTGGTTATCGCTTCTGCGGTGTATCTCTGTTATGCTCCTTGGGGAGAAAACATCTTCCTATTAGTGCCTTGCCAGTGGCTAACAGTAAAGACACCGGATGAACAGAACTGTCCATGACCTACTTCCCAGATGCATTGATCTCTACGTGACCCCGTAAGCTACCGCCAGCTGTTTATCTATCTACTGTTTATGACTTCTTAGACTTCAGGTGTCTTCTTCAGGATATGCTGGCCCGGTAGCGTTCCAATGGGCACTACCCATGACCACTATCTCAGATCCCCCTTACCTGTGGTAGGAATCATGCTTTTAGTGCCTCTACACTTCCCTTGCAGAGCCTTTAGTGTTGTGGACATGTTCAACCATGATAGTTGTGAAACTACCACTGTCATCCTGGCACTACCCGGGACTACCTTCAGGACCCCAACAGTTAACTCCCTTAACTGTGTCAGTTTTAGTCTTTTTACTCTGCACAACTTACAGGAGGTAATCCACCTTCCACCCTATGCCCCCTTGTATCCTGCAGACAGCTTACGGTTGACCAGACCGCTGTGACACATATGCAGTTGCCAGCAGCGCTACAAAGATTCCTTTCTGCCAGACTGCACACAACTACACAACCGTTTGCCCATCATGTCCAGGCCTCAAGGCGGGGCCAGAGGAGTACAATAGTGATCATCTCTCCAATTCACAGCTTCTTCAGAGCTGTGTCACTTGCCCAATAGTATCTCTCACAACCCCAGATTCCAGTATTATGCATTGCTTAGTGTGACTAACCTTCCGTTCATTTTCACCAAACTCCCGCAGTGACTTCATATTGCTAGGTAGGGTAACTCACATTGCTAGACAGGGTAACCCGAGTTCCAAGGCAGGGTACCTGTGATTCCTGAGTAGGATAACCTACTCCGGAGGTCAGGGTAACTTTGTCCTGTTACCCTATCTATTCCTATGCTAGCAATAGACTTCTTGCCCCTTTGCCGGCCCAGTTACCCAGCCAAGTGTAACGACCCAGCATACAGGAGCTATGGTACCCGGAACCTACACCCATACAGGTAGCCCGGAGGCGAACTGGTAGGAAAAGGCAGGCAAGTGAGTACTTGACCTACGGAGACCCGATGGCCCGGGCTCAGAGATGAGCAGACTTAGTGGACACAAGTATTTAGGTACATGGCTACGCCCAAGATTGGTGTCAGCGTACTTAGGGACCTATGAAGGGCCAATACACAGCAAGGCTGGGTAACTAGAGAAAGGCCAAGTGTGTCTATCCGCGGAAGTGGGATAGATAGGGTAACAGGAGAAAGTCCACTTGTCCACCGGACAAGATTACCCTACCCTCAGAACAGGGTTACCCTCCCTTGAGGCTTGGATTACCCTGTTCAAGGACCTGAGTTACCCTACCTGCCAATACGAAGTCCCTCGGGGAGTTTGGGAAAAATGACTGGAATGTTTGTCACACGAAGCCATGCATAATACTGGAATCTGGGGTTCCGGGAGATGCTATTGGGCGAGCTACGCAGCTACGAAGAAGCTGTAAATTGAAGACATTATTCCTATCATGCCCCTCCGGCCCCGCCTTGAGGCCCGGACGTCATGGGCAAACGGTTGCGTAGTTGTGTGCAGTCTAGCAAAGGAGGATCTTTGGAGACCTGCTTGCAACACCGTATACGTTGCTGCCGTCCGGTCGACCGTAAGCTGTTCGCAGGATATATAAGGGGGCATAGGGTGGAAGGTGGAGTACCTCCTCCAAGTTGTTCGGAGTAAAACGGACCAAAACTGACGGAGTTAACGGGAGTTAACCGTGGGGGTCCCGAAGGTAGTCCCGGGTGGTGCCGGGACGACTGGGAACGTTTTGCACCTACCACGCCCAAGGATGTCCCCAACGCCATAGGCTCTGAGAGGGAAGTGCAGAGACACTAAAAGCATGATTCCTACCGCAGGTAAGGTGTATCCGAGGTAGTGGTCGTGGGTAGCGCCCATTGGATCACTCCTGGACCACCGTACCCTGCGGAAGACACCGGAAGCCCGAGACTCGTAAATAGTAGATAGATAAACCGCTCACGGTAGCTTCCGGCGTCAAGAAGAAATCAACGCGCATGGGAAGGGTGTCATAGATAGTCTAGTTCAGCAAGGGGTCTTGACAGTTAGCCACTGGCAAGTCCCCGATGCGCAGAGGTTTTCACTCCGGCGGGCAGAATGGAAATGCGCCGCAGAAACGATATGCACATATGGTGAACGCCGACTAGAGCGGGTCGACACATACATGCCCGAAGGGGGTGTCAGGAGACGTGTCGGACCGCCCTTAGCGGAGAAGGGTGTGCTCGAATAGTTGGAGTAAACTGATGGGGGAGTTTCTGGCATAAGATAAAACTACCTGAAAGTCTATGCGAGAACTCTCCTACTCCAACAATCAATCCTCTCGAGACCTTAATTGAGTGAAGCGTCAGGCTTAACGATATTAAGTTTTACCGTCTACTTTACTCTTACATCTGTGTGAACTTTTGGCGATAAGTTTGAAGTTGTTTGGTGCGGTCGCAACCTTGGGATCCATCTTCCTAGGGGTGCCCCCGTTACAGTATATCGTTAAGCGAGCTCCTCGCTTAACTCCTCTCCTGATTAATTGTTTTTCGACCTTCGGCACTGACCTTGCGTGAATACTGGTAACCTTGTCTCGAACAAGTAGCCCAGGGTGGAAAGCGCAATGGCTAGTATCGAACGTCGACCTAGAATGGAATCCAACTCGGATTCAGACCTTGACCTTGACGAGAACTCCGCCAACACATTTCGTGCTTCGGTGTTCGCGGACGTCCGCGGTATTGAATGGGACGGTCACCAATTGCTCCTGGAGGCCGCCCCTATTCAACTACCTGATGAATGTGTTGATCTTATGATTACAGACCCTCGCGCTGCGGCGCTTTCGTTCTTCCAAGACGCCGCCCTCGTCCACAACATGCTCCCTCCTCCACCGCAAGGAGTACCCTTTAGCGAGTTCTCCCGCGAGTTCGTCGAACCTTACATCGTCCGGGAGGTATCCAAGTCGATTGAGGATGCGAAGCGGGAACTGAAGAACTGGAATGCCCAGCAGCAGCAGGTGTTCCGTAAACAGATTACTACGGCAGCGGTGGAATGGATGAAGGTACAGCAGGAGGCATACCTGCGAATGTTAAGAGACCAGAAGGCATTGAAGGATCGTATGGCAGCGCTGGAAAGGGCCTTCGCGGGAGGTTATAGTATTGATGCTGAGAATGACGTACTGATGATAGAGGCGGCGCCCCCACTCCCACTTGTCCACACGAAGCTGGAGAACTTCGGGATGGAACTGGCTATGAGAGCCCGGGATGAACAGTGGAGGGCGTACCTAAGCCCCGTGGGCATACGGATGTTGGAAAGCCTCAAGGGGGAAGGATACAGTTATACCTCGTCCTTCACAAGAGCATCAACAGGCTCGCTGTCTGTCCCCTCCTCGATCGCCCGCAGTCGTTCAGGAAGTCCGGCGATTGGACCAACCGATGGGCGTCGGGTTAAGAAAAGGACGTCCAAGCCAAAGGGTATCACAGCACCAGATACACCTGACCCTACTCCTCGGCCGACCCCCGCTCCCATTAACCCCCCTGCAACACCGTCGGTTGCAACTCCCGTACCTCCTATTGCTGCCCCAAGACCCACACCTTTACCAGTTTCATTGCCCCCTCCTGATACCTTCCCTGTCGCAGCTTTCCCGCCAACAGTATCGGCTACCCCAGGGTACCGACCGCTGCGTGCGGCTTCACCTGGATTCTTTGAACAGGTCAGGCGCCAGGAAGAGCGAGCACCCATGGCTCCATCACGAGGGACTCCGATCCCCGGACCTGGGACACCCGCTCGTTCCGTTCCTTGGGCACCCGTGATTCCCTCTGCCCCCTCAAAACCAACTCTTCCCTCCATCCTCCCCACGATCACTAGTGGTGAGTCGGACAGCCAAGACGAGTACTGTCTGTCGGGCTGCAAGTCGGAAGAAACCCGTATGGGGTGGATTCATTACCACACGTACGGGTGCAGGAAGGGACCACGGACCCCGGTAAGGCACCGAAGAAGACAGAAGGAGGGAGACGGACGACCAACATGTGGGTACTGTGGGTCATGGAGACACGCGGGGCCCCCAATGCAACCTTTGAGTTGTCCAGAGCTTCAGTCGTTTCTGGCGATGACTCAGGCGGCTCCGAACCCAACTCCTGAGAGTGGGCAACGACCTGTTCCACCACCGGCATCAGTACCATCAGGGGCTAACCCCCCCGAGGATGGGAATCAGGATGGCCAGGAGGAAAGGTTTGATGGGTATGATAGACCCCGCGAGACCCCAGGTGGAAATACCGGGGGTAGTGGAGGTGGAAATGGACCACCTGTCGGTGGTACTACGGGAGCAGGTGGAGATCCTGGGGACTCTGACCATGATAGCTCGGATGATGATGATGCCGATTCTCTCCCCGACTTGACCCCTTTTCTCGGCGCTCGCAAGGATGACTGGAGCGACGAGAAGAAACGACGGTGGGACCGCCGTGCTAAGAAGCTGTCAAGGGAACTACGGAGCAGGGCGACTGCACGACCATCATCTAGACAACGGCAGAAGAAGCCGGAAAAGCTGAGCGGCATTCCGGCGTTTAAGGGAAAGGTCACCGAACTCGCCAGCTTCTTGACGCTGGTAGAGGTTAAGTTCGAGTACTTTGCTGGGTGCAGGTTGACCGATATGGACAAGGTAAACCTGGTGATCCCCCTTCTAGAAGATACTGCCCGAACATGGTATCTTGGGCTGCACTCCCACATCAATAAGGAGGCAGCCAAGCGTACCGGAGTTCCAGTTAATAACAGTAACCCGTTAAGAACGTGGAAAGGATTCCGGGAACGGCTTGAACGGAGTTTCGGCGGTGACCAAGCGGAACGAGACCGATCCCTCCTTGAGTGGCGAGACCTAGTGATGAAGCCACATCACATCGATGAGTACCTGGACAAGATAATTGACTATATGTATAAGCTTAGCTATACAGACCCTGTGCAGGTACGAGATAAGGTACGGTCGGGCATTACTCAAGAAGTGAGGAACGCGTGGGCACTGAAGGAGCCCCATCCCACCGACTTGAACGACTACCTTGATCTTCTTCGGAAGGTTGGACACACACTGGAAGACAACACCCGGTTCAGCAACCGAGTTATCCACCCTGTCCAACGGTCTCAACCAACGGACAAGAAGGAGGATAGGTCCTCAACTTCCGGAAGGTTTAAAAAGAAGGATAAAGGTTCGGGCAGACAGAACCAGCGGTCTGCCAAACCTACTAATTTCAATGCGGGGAAACAGGCAAAGCCGGGGACTTCTGAGTATGCCCTGGCGCATAAGGAAATCCCGTCGACTTTGACCGAACGTCGGAGAAAGCACAACCAGTGCACCAAGTGTGGACAAACGGGTCACTTTTGGAGAAAGTGCACCGCGACGTCCCCAGTCGTTAGTTCGTCCAAACAGGCTCGTGGGTTGAAACGGTCAGCCCCGGTAAGCGAGCCCTCAGGTACGGACAAGCGACTAAAGCGCATTGAAGCGCCACCTCCGGCTACCTCGTCAAAGATACTTGAAGTCCGACAGGCATCACCTCAGATTATGGAGGTTGATACTGACGGCTCAGAATAGGTAAGACCCCATTCTGTGTAAGGTAGAACCTTAATAACCTGTATCCATAGACCCCTGCGGGATGGATGAAAAGGAGCCCCGGAAGTGGCTTCTGGGATGGGTAAGTACCCCTCTACTGCATGAACGACCCTGATGCTGACTACACCCAGGTGGTGTGGGCAGATAGATGTTGAAGGCCGTATGCGGTGGACAGGGTGATCTCTCCTTTGTGGGTTTTCAGGTTATTTCCTTTGTTCTAGTTATTTGTATTTCTTTCAGGATTTCTTTACTGGGACGGACAAGTCATAGGGTATTATTTTCGGTTGAGGCTGGGAGAGATCTCGCTCGCGGAGACGCTCGACATTGGGGAAGCAAGGTTGCTTCGCTTGGAACCGGTCCAAGAGCGGACCTCTACCCACCTCGGGAAAATTTGTTATGGTTAGTACAAGCGGGATTAGTTCAGGCTGGACTTGATTGAATAAATGATACTATGATCAAGTTTACCTGAGGAGGGTTTAGTACCCGAAATCATGCTGGCGTGATAGTAAACACCCTAGCTATTGATAAAACGATTCCCAATCCCTTAACGTTTACCGACCCGTTGTGGCCGCTCTTGTGTCGAAAGGCAAGAGATCAGAATTAGTAAGCCAAGATGACTAAGTCCCTAAGACAAGTGAAGAGGCAGAAGCGTGATAACTTGCCTCGCCATACCAAGTCTATCCACCTGAGGGTAAGGCTAGACTGGAAGATTGGAGCTAGACAGGTAAGCGCTGAGGCGCTCCTGCTACTCGACAGTGGAGCTACTGGGCCAGTGCTTAGTAGCCGATGGGTTAAACAAACGCAGGCACCATGTGTACGACGAAAGGTACATGTGCCGATAAGCGACGCAAGCGGTAATCACATTCCGGGGTCAGGTCTGCACTATACCAAATCATTGGACATGAGAATAGGCGACCACCATAACGAAATGCGGTTTGAAGTCGCGGACATGCCCGACACCAAGGTGGACGGGTACCTACCTATGTCTTGGTTGAAGGACCATAATCCCGACATAGATTGGAAAACAGGATCACTAACCTGGCGCTCAGATTTCTGCAAGGCTAATTGCCTGGCAGAGCAGGGGCGGTTAGTGTTCATGACCGATGAAGAGTTGCTAGCTGAAGACCCTAGTAATGTGTACCTGTTGGGAATTGTACAATTCTCCGATGAGGAAGGTGCTGACATTACTGTCAAGCTACTCCCTGAGTATAAGGACTACGGGGACATCTTCAGTCAAGAACGGATTGAGGCCTTGCCGGAGCACTCAAAGTATGACCACACGATCGAGTTGCTACCCGGGACTCAACCTCCGTTTGGGCCTATCTATCCGTTATCGGAAAAGGAGCTTAAGGCACTCCGGGAATATCTCAATGACATGCTGCGAACGGGGAAGCTACGGCGATCCAGTTCCTCAGCAGCAGCCCCTATCCTCTTTGTGCCAAAACCAGATGGTACATTAAGACTGGTAATAGATTACCGAGGGCTGAACAAAATCACGGTGAAGAGCAAGTACCCTCTACCGCTGATGAATGAACTGCGAGATAGGTTAGGAAAAGCCGTTGTGTTCACTAAGTTGGACTTGAAAAACGGCTACTATCTTCTGAGGATGGCAGAAGGTGAGGAATGGAAGACGGCCTTCCGGTGCAGATATGGACTGTATGAATACACGGTCATGCCGTTTGGGTTATGTAATGCCCCGGCAACTTTCCAGAGCATGATAAATGAGGTCTTTCGAGATCTCATGGATGAAGGAGTCATCGCGTATATGGATGACATCCTGATCTACTCCGAAACTATGGAAGAGCACGTCGCGATGGTAAGGCGTGTAATGGAGAAATTGCGGAAAGCTAGACTATGTGTAAGTATGAAGAAGTCCAGTTTCCACCAACGGGAGGTTGAATTCCTCGGATATAGGATCTCCGATATGGGGATCTCTATGTTGTCGGAAAAGGTGCAGACAATCAAAGACTGGGCACCTCCGACATGCGTCGTCGACGTTCAAAGCTTTATGGGCTTTGCCAACTTCTATCGTCGGTTCATAGAAGGGTTCAGCAAGATAGCGAAACCCCTCACGGACTTGACAAAGAAGGATGTCCGATGGGAATGGACACCTGCATGTGAGCAGGCCTTCAATCATTTAAAGGAAGCGTTCACGTCCAAACCTATCCTAGCACATTTTGACCCTGAACGGCCAACACGGCTAGAAACCGACGCTAGTGACTTTGCATTAGGAGCCGTTCTCTCCCAGTTATGTGAGGATGAGAGATGGCATCCGGTGGCCTACCATAGTAGGAAGTTTCACCCAGCAGAGATCAATTATGATGTCCATGATAAGGAAATGACTGCCATCGTGGCGGCATTCAAGGAATGGGATCATCTGCTGCGCTCAGTAACGGACCAATTGGTGATCTATACGGATCATAAGAACTTGGAGTACTTTAATAGTACCAAGGTCCTTAACCGAAGGCAGCACCGCTGGGCTGAATTCCTGCAACCATTTAACTTCAAGGTGGTTTACCGAGAAGGACGGTTGAATGAGAAGGCGGATGCTTTGTCGCGGCGTAGGGACTACCGCCCTGAAGGGGGGAGTGATTTTCCGCCACAGTCGTTTTTTCGCCCCGGACAGTGGGTCGGGAGCCAGGAACGGGACATCTTGCGACCACAGGTGTTGCAAGTGTGCCAGGGATTTCGGCTCAAGTCGTCCTTTTTGGATCAGTTGCGGGTAGCGATAAGCGAAGACCAGGAGTACTTAAGGATCCTGAAGGCAACAGCTGCAGGTGACAAAGAGGTCGACCGACATTTCACGACGGAAAAGGGCTTACTCCTGTACAAGAACAGGTGGTATGTTCCCAAGGGTCAGAATCTGAAGCAGACAATCATGAAGGCAGAACATGACTCCCGAATCGCGGGACACTTCGGGACTTACAAAACCATTGGCAGGGTGAGGGCTAACTTCTACTGGCCTAAGATGGATGAGCACATCACTGACTATGTGCGGACATGTGATGCATGCCAAAGAAATAAATCCATCAGGCACAAGAAGTTCGGGCTGCTGGAACCTATCGATGTTCCTATGCGGCCTTGGACAGCAATTTCAATGGATTTCATTGTCGCGCTGCCAGAGTCCGAAGGGTATACCAAGATCTGGGTCATAGTAGACAGGTTTTCGAAAATGGCCCATTTCATACCCCTGACCACTGAGGTACCTATCAAGGAGCTTGCCTTGATATTCCTGAAGGAGGTTTGGCGCCTTCATGGACTGCCAGAGTCAATCATCTCCGACCGAGATAGCCGATTCACATCCAAGTTCTGGATGAGTCTGATGCACTTGCTGCAAGTGAAACTAAACGTTTCGACTGCATTCCACCCAGAGACTGATGGGCAAACCGAGAGGGTTAATCAGACACTGGAGCAGTACTTGCGTAGTTACTGTTCCTATCAACAGGATGACTGGGTTTCGCTGCTACCCCTTGCGGAGTATGCGTATAACACCTCAACATCAGAATCCACCAGGTTGTCACCATTTGAGATCAATTATGGGTTCAACCCACGGACAAACTGGTCGGGTGTTGTGTCTGACAACCAAGGGATACACCCAAGTAGTGAACTCTTGGTTAAGGAATGGGAAGGAACCTGGCAACAGATTCGAGAAACGATTCAACGGGCACAGGAAAGGCAGCGGAAATGGCATGACCAGAAACGGCTGCCATCCCCGGACTATGTTACCTTGGAAGATGTGGCTGCTGGGCGGGCTAAGAAAGCGGACCGCGTGATGTTGAACCGGAAGAACATCCGCACCAAGCGTCCCATGGAGAAGCTGGACCACCGGATGTTTGGCCCTTTCGTGGTCAAACGTCGGGTGGGTACCCGAGCATACGAACTCCAATTGCCCACCCGATGGAGCATCCACCCGGTTTTCAATGTCACGCTGCTGGAACCCTATCGCGAGGATCCGGAATCGGGTAGGATCAAGGAGATCCCTACCCCAGAGCTCGTGGACAATGAGCCCAGTTACGTCATCGAAGCTGTTGTGGACAGTCGCTGGTATGGTGGAACAAAGGCGAAGTTTCCGTCGCGCTTTGTCCAGTACCTGGTTTCATGGGAAGGCTATGGAGCTGAGGAGAACTCGTGGGAGCCCTATGAGATGCTAGAAGGGACAGGCTTACAGGCCATGCTAGATTTCCACCAAAGATATCCGTCCAAGCCCAGGGACCATCGGGTCTTGGGGGAATCGAGTCGTGGAAAGAAAAGACGACGCTAAACGGTCCGGGACGGACCGTAGAGAAGAGGGGAGTGATGTAACGACCCAGCATACGTGAGCTATGGCAGCCGGAACCTACACCCATACAGGTAGCCCGGAGGCGAACTGGTAGGAACCGGCAGGCAAGTGAGTACTTGACCTACGGAGACCCGATGGCCCGGGCTCCGAGATGAGCAGACTTAGTGGACACAAGTATTTAGGTACATGGCTACGCCCAAGGTTGGTGTCAGCGTACTTAGGGACCTATGAAGGGCCAATACACAGCTAGGCTGGGTAACTAGAGAAAGGCCGAGTGTGTCTATCCCCGGAAGTGGGATAGATAGGGTAACAGGAGAAAATCCACTTGTCCACCGGACAAGATTACCCTACCCTCAGAACAGGGTTACCCTGCCTTGAGGCTTGGATTACCCTGTTCAAGGGCCTGAGTTACCCTACCTGCCAATACGAAGTCCCTCGGGGAGTTTGGGAAAAATGACTGGAATGTTTGTCACACGAAACCATGCATAATACTGGAATCTGGGGTTCCGGGAGATGCTATTGGGCGAGCTACGCAGCTACGAAGAAGCTGTAAATTGAAGACATTATTCCTATCATGCCCCTCCGGCCCCGCCTTGAGGCCCGGACGTCATGGGCAAACGGTTGCGTAGTTGTGTGCAGTCTAGCAAAGGAGGATCTTTGGAGACCTGTTTGCAACACCGTATACGTTGCTGCCGTCCGGTCGACCGTAAGCTGTTCGCAGGATATATAAGGGGGCATAGGGTGGAAGGTGGAGTACCTCCTCCAAGTTGTTCGGAGTAAAACGGACCAAAACTGACGGAGTTAACGGGAGTTAACCGTGGGGGTCCCGAAGGTAGTCCCGGGTGGTGCCGGGACGACTGGGAACGTTTTGCACCTACCACGCCCAAGGATGTCCCCAACGCCATAGGCTCTGAGAGGGAAGTGCAGAGACACTAAAAGCATGATTCCTACCGCAGGTAAGGTGTATCCGAGGTAGTGGTCGTGGGTAGCGCCCATTGGATCACTCCTGGACCACCGTACCCTGCGGAAGACACCGGAAGCCCGAGACTCGTAAATAGTAGATAGATAAACCGCTCACGGTAGCTTCCGGCGTCAAGAAGAAATCAACGCGCATGGGAAGGGTGTCATAGATAGTCTAGTTCAGCAAGGGGTCTTGACAGTTAGCCACTGGCAAGTCCCCGATGCGCAGAGGTTTTCACTCCGGCGGGCAGAATGGAAATGCGCCGCAGAAACGATATGCACATATGGTGAACGCCGACTAGAGCGGGTCGACACATACATGCCCGAAGGGGGTGTCAGGAGACGTGTCGGACCGCCCTTAGCGGAGAAGGGTGTGCTCGAATAGTTGGAGTAAACTGATGGGGGAGTTTCTGGCATAAGATAAAACTACCTGAAAGTCTATGCGAGAACTCTCCTACTCCAACAATCAATCCTCTCGAGACCTTAATTGAGTGAAGCGTCTGGCTTAACGATATTAAGTTTTACCGTCTACTTTACTCTTACATCTGTGTGAACTTTTGGCGATAAGTTTGAAGTTGTTTGGTGCGGTCGCAACCTTGGGATCCATCTTCCTAGGGGTGCCCCCGTTACACCAAGCCAGGTAACTGGTCCTCAGATAATCCTTCAGTATGGTAACCCCTTCTAAGGGTGTTTTCCTCACCATTCATAATGGAAGCCGGACAGTCATCTTCTGTGAGGCAAATTCTTACTTACTCTCCTGTACCTCCCAGTCCGCCTTAGGGCCTCCTGTATGCATGCAGGTTCTGTCTGCCACAGCTCATATATGCTGGGTCATTACATAATCCTTTCAAGGTCTTAATTGAGTGAAGTGTTAGGCTTAACAATATTAAGCTTTACAGTTTACATTACTTTTATATTTGTGTAAACTTTTAGAAATAAGTTTGAAGTTGTTTGCTGCGGTCACAACTTTGGGATCAATCTTTCTAGGAGTGTGACTATTACAATCATATCCTTTCTTTTCCCATACCCATTGACCTTGAAGTACTGTTCCAGTTGACTCAGAAACCGTCTCAACTTCTCACAGTCCCCTTCATATAGGTCCAGTTCTCTCACCTTTGGTCTTGATTCTGGGTGTGTATTGATATCCTCCAACAATCTGGTCACCTGACCTTCTCTCATTATTAGAGCATATATGCTGGACCCTGTGAGGGGTACTGGCGCTGCCACTGTGGCCATTCTTCCTGGTCATGGCATTCCTTCTGGAGAACCATCAGGTAGTGAAGTTTGTTTGGGTGTGACTGGGCTTATAGCTCATAAGTCTTGCCTTGCTTCTTTGCCTAATACATTGTGTATTCATCCTAGATCTACAGTATCGTCGGTGAGGTCTATATCTCCTTCGTGGTCTTCTGTGAACTCTGGGTTCCTTACAGTTCCTGTCTTGCTGTTATTAGGTGTTTCAGGAGATGCAACCAAATGTGATAGTTTCCTACCACTCCTTGTACTTACAACCAGTAACGATCTTCTTCCTCCCGCACTTCACTCCGCTGTGTTCACAAGCTTCACAAGTCTCTTGGCCCCATCTTAGTATTCTCAACTAGGAATTGGTTTCTTACTAGTGCCAAGAGTCTCAGTCTTTTATATTATTAGCTTACTCCACATAGCAGATAAGTTCTTCACTCTATGTCTTGTCTGCATAGTAGAGAGTTTTGGGATGCAAAGGTTTCTTTATTGTAAAGAGCCTAAAGTTATAAATAGGAAATAACAGTAGATGGTTGCATAAAGAGCTAACCTATCTGTGAAAACCCAGTCTTTATATAGGCCTCTTCCCACAACCCTAGTTCTACTCTGATCCTCAATCAAGATCAGGTATGAAATCAACCATAATATGATATGACTCAATCGAGTAATATTCACAAAATATAAAACAATCGCATAACCTCCAAATGAGGTCATGTGCCAAACATAAATAAAATGGAAACATAAATCAAAACATAAACAAGCCATAAAATCTACTCATGAGGTCATGTGCAAAATATAAACAAGTCTGCCTTGCCTGTAAGCCTTACCGATAAGTCTAGACCTCTTCCATGATGTCAACCATACACCATGTGCGGAACATCAATTTAAACATGAACAAGCTCTATGACCTGCTAACGAGGTCATGTGCAAAACCTATTTCTCACTTCCATCATCTGGCTAGCGCTACTCTAGCCAAATTGTGACACTATAAGCAACTTTCTAGAGAGAGATATTATAATGATGAAGAACAATACCCATATACATATCTACTATTATCATGATATCTCTCATGAAAGGCTCAGGTTTAACTTAGTACACTTGTTCAGGCTACAAATTGTCTAAATTTAAACTCAATTAAGATGGTTTGCATAGAGTTAAAAGATCTTTTATAAGAGAAAATTAGAGCCTAAACGACTACTTGACAGATTTAGCTTATTCCTGAAGAGATAAATAAAATTTTATCTTTTATAATTTTTATATTTTTTATCTAATACTATCTTAGGCTTAGAATAACTACTTTAAAAAACAAAAACATATCAACTGTCATATCAACCTGATACCTGAACAGATTAGAGCCTGTATTGAGGATGAAGGAGGGAATAATTTTCATTTTTAATAATATTTAGTTTTCAAAAAAAAAAATTATTTTTAATTTTTAATTCTACACTTTTGACTTTTTGTTTAATTACTTGGATATAATACTAGATTATCCTTGTCATGGTGCTGTTTATGCTAACCTAACTGCTTTTGGAGTTCTTATGTGGCTATATGCACCTCTGTGCGCCTCCATGCAAGCCCGGTCCACTTCACAAACGTCACGACACGACAGGTACAGGTACCGGTAAATGGGTAGTGGTGTGCTCGGATGGTGGGATCAATCCGTGACCGCCACGACAGATACTCCTTCCGGCGGGTTGGAAGTGGCAAAGCGTTTACTACGGTATGGGGCCTTGTAGATTTCTTAACTTCTCTCCGACAGTCGTACGGAAGGCTCAGTTTCAGTGGTGGCCAACGAATATATTTTATTAATAAGTTTCAGTCCGGAAATGAAGATTCTGCCGTATGGGAACGGGAATGCTCCTGGACTAAGAACTAGTAGACTATCCGAGTGCGGTTCATGGAATGTCTTGGGGTTAATCATGCGGTTGTGGTGCGCTAAGGTTGGAATGGCGTACCGGTGTCGGGTCCTCTCCACGGTACCCTATATGTGGATGGTGTGTTGCGCGTGCCAAATCCTACCCTTGCGTATATGATCGTGATCCTCTACTAGACCGAGTTATAAATCAACTGGGAGTTTGCTGAGTAGTGACTTGCCTAATTCGCCCAATAGAGAAGAGATGACAGAGGAAAATTCAGGACCAATTGAGATGAACAGGAGAAACGTTGTCTATTCCATGATATTCTCGCATTGGGCCTCGTTGTCTAACCATAGAAAAGGGATATGCAGAAACATCTGCATGCCAAGCTATCTCTCATGCAAGGCATTTAGTGTGCGTGCAACAACCCCCATGACTGCTAAAACTACCCTAAGACGAATGCCCCCGGCCACACCGGTAGACTACCGTACTTGTGTCTGTGTGGACACGATCTGTCGTGCCTGTTGAACAGAGGTGATGGTGGGGAGGATGATACTTTGTTGTACTCTCACTAGCATGAGTGAGCTGTCTAAATACATTAGCAAACCGAGTGGGAGATCTCAATCTCCTCTGACCCTTAGGTCTACAAACCCTCAATACTACCATCCTGTATCATCACAATGCCTTCCAGGTTGCTGCCTGTATATATACAATATACAGAATACGAAATAATATAGAACACTCCCCCTACAGGCATCACCCATATTGTGGTCCTAAACAGCACCTTGGTCTAACACCAATCCCATAGCCACCATGCTCCCCCCCTTTTTTTTTTTTTTTTANAAGAGATTGGCAAGAACAAAGTTTCTGGTGGTGGGGGGTTGTTCTTGTTGAACAGAGGTGATCGTGAGGAGGATGATACTTCGTTGTACTCTCACTAGCATGAGTGAGCTGTCTAAATACAGGAGCAAACATAGTGGGAGATCTCAATCTCCTCTGACCCTTAGGTCTACAAACCCTCAATACCACCATTCTGTATCACAATGCCTTCTGGGTTGCTGCCCGTATATATACAATATACAGAACACAAAATAACATAGAACACTCCCCCTACGGGCATTACCCATATTGTGGTCCTAAACAGCACCTTGATCTAACATCAATCCCATAGCCACCATGCCCCCCCCCCTTTTTTTTTTTGAAACAAACACACAACCCTTCAAACAACAAAACTTCTCAAACATTAAAGCCATAAAATTACCAAGGCTTACAAATATCAAAACCTGCAAGACATCAAAAGGCATGCTGACATCAACATATGTAAATACCAACAATCAAACAAGTCCACACGTTCAAACAAACTCTCCATGCTTAACAACCATAAGTGGTTTGCTCAAACCATCAGCCAGCATCCTATCAGTCTAGACATACTTCATAACAACCTCTTTTCCCTCTTCCATCAACTCTCCCACATGATGGACTCGAATACCGATATGTTTGCAGTGAGGCTTGTAGGTAGTATCCTGAAAGGTTAATAGGAAAGCTTGCTTATCATTAAACAGGATACTTCTTGGAATTTGGATTCTCATAATTTCTAAAACCAACTTGCAGAACCAAATCAATTCCTCAATTATTAAAGCACAGGCTATAAATTCTGCATCTACTGTACTGAACGCTATGATTGACTGCTTCTTTGAATGCCATTGAATGACTCTCCTGCCTAAAACAAAAGCACAACTGGATGTTGACTTCAACGGACTTGAATCCTGGGCAAAGTCTGCATCAACAAAGCACATCAGTGAAATCCTTTCCCCAGAATCTCCTCCAATAATAAGTTGTGATCTAAGGCTCTGTGTCCCTGCCAGGTATCTTAGAACTCGCTTTGCACATATCCAGTATTGTTCTGTTGGATCTGCATTAAACCAACCAAGGTAGAAGACAGTAAAGGCAATATCAGGCCATGTGCCACCTGCAATCCATCGCAAACGGCCGCTCAGTTGCAAATAAAGGCTCTTATCACAAGGTATATTATTCTCTGTCCAGACACTAGGCTTTCCCTTTTCCGTCGGAGTCTTCACAGGTCTGCACCCAGTTATACCAAATCTTTCTAACACCTGAGCTATATAGCCCTCTTGTATCAATCATATCATATTATTTTTCAAATCTCTTGTCACAACCATACCACGGAAGTGATGCACTGATCCCAAATGAACCATTTCAAACTGTATCTTCAATCCCTCTACCACCTTCTTTACATCCTCTAGTAGTCCAACTATAAGCAGGCCATCGACATACAGAGCTAGTATGGTACCCTTCGGATTGGTGAAAACCCAACAACCAAACTTGCCTTGCTGAAAGTCTAATCATGATATCAGAATCTGGTCAATTGTAGTGTACCAGCATTAGGAAGACTGCTTTAGCCCATACAGCCTCTGATTGAGGTAGGCAAGCTGACCAGTAAGTACAGCATCTGGTAACTACACATAAACCTCTTCCTGAAGTTTGCTTTCCAGGAATGCGGTAACCATGTCTATCTAACAGACTTCATAGCTGCGAGCTGCTGCAACTGACAGTATAATGTGCACACTAGACAAACTTGCTACAGGTACGAATGTTTCTGCAAAATCCACATCAGTAACTTGACGAAACCGCTGTACCACAAGTCTGGCTTTGTATCGAGTTTTCTCTCCAGCAGGGTTCAACTTTCACTGCAGTATTAGCCTGGTTGGTATCACACTCTTTTCATCTGGAATTTTGTCAATAAAGCTTAATACTTGGTCCTTCTCTAATGAGTCACACTCCAAATCAATAGCTCTCTGCCACTGCCTATATTCATCAGACTTCATTCCAGCTTTGTAGCTCCTTGGTCCAGCCTCAAGCATATGTGCTGCTAACATTATAGTATTATCTGTAATCTCTTCTGCTGGATCAGGTTTTTGACTGTGCTAGCTCCGACCCCCCCTTGTACACAGCAGATCCTCTTTTTGAGTTTTGCAAAAGCTACTCTCTCTACCAGATGCTGACTCTCTTAGCATTCTTGAAGACTTCTTCTTTACTGCTAAACTATCATACTGCCCACTAGACTCCCCCAAATCTAGATGACAATCTTGTAAAACTGGGACTTGCACCTCTATCATTCCATCTTGCTCATCAAACTCATCATTCGATGCAAGTTTCTATTCCCATAGTTCAATTGAGGGAATACAATATTGGGTTCTCGCTTCTCTGGCATGAGTCTTGAGGCTGTGGTAGGAGCTGGATTCTTTGAAGTAGACATCTCATGAGATATAGAAGTGCTTGGCAGCAGGGTCATATAGGCGATGCTGAGTAGCCATGTTTGTATACTCAATAAAAACACACTTTCTTGCAGTTTTATCCAACTTCTTTATGGTTTCTTTTGCAATCTGAATATATGCAACATAGCCCCAGACTAGCGGATATGCATATCAAGGTTTTCTGCCACACCATAATTCATGGGGTGTACGACTAGCAGGAATCACCGGGGTAGAAAGGCGATTGCGAACATAAATAGCTGTTATAGCTGCCTCGGACCAATATGTCAGGAGTGTATTGACTGCAGGAAGGAGCGCCCTCGTAGTACCAATAATTGTTTGATTGGCCCTCTCACTGATACCATCGGATTGTGGAGAATAGGACGCAGTTTTCTGGATCTCCATACACTGTGACTAAAGCAGGTGACAGAACTCAATTGAAGTGTCCTCTCCACCCCCATCTGTCCTCAACCTCCTAATAGGCCGTCCTTGCTACTTTTCGACAAGTCCTTTGTATTCCATGAAATGCGTAAAGGCCTCAGACTTTTTCTTTAATGGATAGCTAATCTTGTATCATGAAAAGTCATCAGTAAACATGAGCAAATACAAGGATCCACCACAGGACTTAGGATCAATTGGGGCAGCAATATCGCTGTGGACAAGCGTGAGAGCTGCCATTACACGAGAGATCTCGGGGAGAGAGGGAAGAGGCCTTCACACCATTTTCCCATATACACAACCAACACAAATACATTGGGGTACATGTTTGACTCTTGGTGTATGGTTTTCTTGAATGGAGAGTCATTGAACTGTGTCACTACCAAGATGTGCTAACTGGAAGTGCCAGCGTGCTGATTCCTTTACTGCTTTTTAGTCCAGTAGCATCTGGCCTGACATAGCATTCCCCTTGAAGTCCGCATCATAGTCAATAGTCTTGGAAAATAACTTAACCAAGTATAGTACTCCACTCTTCTCAACTTCTATGCTTAACCCCTTGCTTGACTTCAACACGGCTCCTCCACTTCAGGAAAATTCTACAAACACCCCAGAATCATGTAACTGTGATACAAAGAGTAAACTGTTCCTGCCACAAGCTGGAACATGCAAGACACTAGTAACAACAAGTGAAACAAGCTTCTTTCTCTTTCCATCCTAAACAATCAGCTCAACATTACCTCAGCCAATAGCACGAATCTCTGAATTGTTTCTCACTTGAACTCGGTGTCCTCCCTTGGGAATTGGTACATATGTCTTAAAACTTTCCTGGACATCTGTAATATGAGTACTACACCAACTGTCTAGTAACCACTTATCCGGACGTGACCAAAATGGAGGAGAACCCAATGCAATAAAGAGGAAAGTATTGGGTGGTATGGCAGGAGTGGCCTGAGCGACAGTGGCGACCCTGTCTCGAAAGACTCCTCTTACCGTATTGGACTTAAGCTTTCGACACTCCCTTTTCTCATGACCTCTCTTCTGATAGTAATAGCAAACACCAGGACTATCGCAACCATTTGATACTGAAGCTGAACCTGATTACCTATAATCAAGTTTCTGACTTGCATATTCTTTGCACATATCAGAGTGTCATCAGATGTATCTCCAACTTTATTGCGACTCTGAGAAGCCTCTCGTATCTTAATTGCTGTAACAATGTCATCAGGCTTATCTGGCTTAATAATGGTAGCCTGCAGGTCTCACTATTCCTGCCATGATGCTGGTAGTCCATTGAGTAAATAAAATGTCTTTTTGTGTGATTTGATCTCTTTCTCAGACTCTGGAAGGCATGCAATCACCTGCTTGATCTCATGCACATACTTGGCCATAGTACCATGCTTTTCAAGACTGCAGTTGAAGAGAGAGCAGCAAAAATAATAGAATTTCAGTCCCAGGGCTGTTCAATAGCCTACAGTAAGCTTGTCCCACAAGGACTTGGGACCCTCATCATACTTATCAGAAGTATATTGGGTATAAATATAGGGTTCTATTGCATTCTGGATTGTGGCGGTGATCCAAAAACAGTTCAGCAACTGCTTATTCAAGGCCAGAACACCTGCAGGATCAGTACTTTCTTTGTCTGGTACATCCTCACGTTTAGAAACTATCCACCATTTATCAAACCCCTTGAGTTGATCCGACATCCATGGACACCAAGGTCCAAAGTTTGAGTCCCCTAAAAGGGGAAAAGTATAGTGGCCTACTGACAGATAAGAGGAATCGAGAACTTCAGACATTACAACTAGGGAATATTGAGTAAACAAATAAGACCTGGGGTCAAAATGGAGAAAGGAGATGGAAAAAAGATTGATCGGTAGGAGTGAAAAAATGATTCCAAAAGCAGCACAGCTGAGAAGACCGTGTATAGAACTTGAATAGGCAATTTTTCAATAGTTGTGCAGAACACGTAAAGACTTATAACCTGTTGAACAGAGGTAATCATAAGGAGGATGATACTTCGTTGTACTCTCAGCAGCACACATGAGCTGTCTAAATACAGGAGCAAACATAGTGGGAGATCTCAATCTCTTCTAACTCTTAGGGCTACAAACCCTCAATACTACTATCCTGTATGATCACAATGCCTTCAGGGTTGTGTAACGACCCAACGTATATGAGCTATGGCAGACGGAACGTATACCCATACAGGTAGCCAGGAGGCGAACTGGTAGGAACTGGCAGGCAAGTAAGTACTTGACCTACGGAGACCCGATGGCCCGGGCTCCGAGCAGGAACAGAAGTGGCTCGTCAGGTACCTAGGTACCTGGGTACACCCGGGAGCGGTGTCNCGGAAGACTTGATGCGCTCGAATATACGGTGCTTCAGCAATTGGTGAACTCGATGAAAGGAAAGGTTTAGTGGGAGCCTGGATGGAGATAAAGTGCAGTTGTTGGAAGCTTCGACTCGGTTCGCTCCGCCTGATGGTGAGGATGCGATCAAGCCTCGCACATTTGGCCCACATGGCCGAAGCTCATCGGATTTCGTTTTCGCGCGGCTGGTTCCATTTCCCGCAAGATCTCCGGTTCGGCGGGCATGAGTGAAGCGACTCAGTGGTGGGAGATGTAAATAAATTGTCAGAATACCGTACAGTACTCGACATTCTTGGAGATATCACAAGCTCATCCAGTTTCCCTACTGCCATGCAAAATTCCTAACTCCGGAGAGCCGGGCTGGCCTCGTGCTCTGACGTTTTTTGCACCTCCCATCGCGGAGTCGCTTTGCTCGTGCCGTACCAGTGCCGGTAAGGGGTGCCCCTAAGTTAGCTCCTGAGGAGAGGCAGCGACTTTTTGGCCTGGCTGCTGCAGTAGAAGAGCCTCACCTCGCCATCTGCCGAGGCCAAGTTGCACCACAATTGAACCAATTATCGTGCCTCCGAGCCCTGTTCAAAGTCAGCAGCCTCCGGTTCGCCATGCGAGGGATCCTCCGATACTGTACTTGTAGAGTACAGTACTCGGGCGCAGGACGAGTCGACCGCACGGCCCGCCTGTGCCCAGGGAAGGAGAAATTAACAATTTCCCGGGATAGGACGCGCGGGAGGAAGTCCTCTCTCTCGCCTGCTGTACCAGTATGAGTACAGCCAATTCTATCCGGAGAACCTACGGTAAGCACCACTACCGGCACCGTACTGATAGAGAGGGAGAGAGAGAGCAAGTCCTTTCTTGTCCTCCAACTCCTTCTTCCCCCACAGGCAGCGCGCCCCTTCACGAGCACCCTACTCGCGCCAGTTCGTCCATCGAAGAAGCCTGCGAGCTTCCGCGTGATTCAAGATCGACCCTCGGTAACCTGCATCTACGCGATTGGAGAGTCTGCGAGCATTATTGGAGGGGGCAAGACAGGCTGCAGCCTTTCTTCTTCCTTTTCTTTTTCCACCTGCAACGACGGATGGGATAAAGGCCAACCCGGAGAGGAGGGCAGGAGAGAAATACCGGCGAGAGGGACACTCGCGGAGACACGAACGCGATAAACACAACTGTATGCGATAAACGTGCTTGGAGGACAGAGCCGCCGTGTACTGTACCATGATGAAGAAGTTGGAATATCCCTCATTTCCTTCGCCGCCCTTTCCACCATCTCTATCGCCATCTCTTCCATACCGGTACAATAGCCTTGGCTTAGGGGGATCATTGCGGGAAAGGATAAGGTGCACTTTTTTACATTCTATCACAGCGAGTAGTGTCACCAGAGCCCATCACTAACATCCTATCGTAATAATAATAGAATTATTATTATTCACGCTTTTGTTATTTTTATTTCCTTCACTCGACATTCTTTTACGCCTCTCCATCAAACCTATTCGAGGTTGCCCGCAGGTTAGCTGTTCTGCCTTATCACAGCTTGCTTTCCCTTAATTCTTTCTTTTCTTTCTCAGTCACTCTCTCACACTCTCTTACTCTTGTTGTCGTCGTCCGTTGTCTGTTTTTTTTAGCCAACAGTTTGTCGGGTTTCACCTTAACATATACGTACCCTGTCCACCGCCTTTCGAAGGACTCCCCCCCCCCCTCCCCCAAGCCATCAGCGCATCGTCATCGTTTGGTTGCAGATCCACCACACACTGTCGACCACGCAACACACCCACAGAGTCCTACCAAAACCACCACCGCCATTAATCACCTCTGACCCCCCCCCTCTTCCCCCTCCCACATCGACTCAACAACAACAATAACGACAACCACTACAATCACCCTTCAACACGTTACACTTAATTTTTCTATGTTTTTTATTTGATCATACTTCCTTCGCATTTCTCTGGATTGACTTTACATGATATATAGCCTTTTCGTCTACCGCAGCCAGATATATTACTAGAACTTTTCCTTTTGATTTTACCTCCTTAACTTTACCTTGAAAGCCTTGTAACAACAGCATCCGACTGCAGCTCATCGGTACGGTAACCAGTCACTATCTAGCGTTCGATTTGACGATTTTGCCCCACATCACTCCCCTCCCCCCACCCCCACGCAGACATATACACGCTACGAAGCTGCGAATAATATAGGCATCTCATGGCTTCTCCGCCTTCTAGTGGCCGGCCATCCCTCACCCCGCTCTCCATGTCCTATCCCCGCCGGCCGGCATTATCAGAGAATCCGTACGCTCCGCCCACCTCANTTTCTGGCATAAGATAAAACTACCTGAAAGTCTATGCGAGAACTCTCCTACTCCAACAATCAATCCTCTCGAGACCTTAATTGAGTGAAGCGTCCGGCTTAACGATATTAAGTTTTACCATCTACTTTACTCTTACATCTGTGTGAACTTTTGGCGATAAGTTTGAACTTGTTTGGTGCGGTCGCCACCTTGGGATCCATCTTCCTAGGGGTGCCCCCGTTACAGGTTGCTGCCTGTAACCGGTACGGGTTACTAGGAGTTTATGTTTGGTTCCACAGTATCGTTTGATGCTTGTAGTGTTTCGTGTGCTATCGGTTGATACACACATTGTTTTATGTTTGGTTTTACAGTATCGTTTGATACTTGTAGTATTTCGTGTGCTATCGGTTGATACACATATTGTTTTATATTTGGTTTTACAGTATCGTTTGATACTTGTAGTGTTTCGTGTACTATCGGTTGATACACATATTGTTTTATCTTTGGTTTTACAGCATCGTTTGATACTTGTATCGTTTCGTGTGCTATCTGTTGATACACACAATGTTTTGCAATATCGCTCATACTGGAGACAAGTGATAAGTTGTATTTAAAGACTGTTGATTCCCACGATGGAAACAGCACACTTCGACAGACAGTATTCTTAAATATACTTGGTTGAATAGTTACTTCTTTGATCTCCTATTACACCCCGTTTGAAGCCTCCTTCAGCAAGCAGCGCTCGCTTCGTGTTGACCACGAAGCCATCCGCTCCTATCGTACCGCTACATGACTAGAGCCTGGCCCGAACACGTTACACTGCCCGTATAAATACAACATACAGAACAGAAAATAACATGGAACAGTGCCAGGTTCCCCGGTGAGTATGCTTGACATATCAATGCTTTTTATCGTCATGTTACTGGTGGAATACAATGGGGTGGGTTTTCTCCCAGTCATGGGTATGGTTCTGGAAGACTAAACCCAATACTAAGTTTCTCATAAAAAATGTAACAATTTTGGTGGTGACGCCAAGTGTAACACTTACCAAAAAGTGTTACCCTACTCTTTCCATATCCTATAACCTTAAGAGAATTGTAATTTAAGTGACAACTCATGTTTGATAGTTTTATAATAGAAATCTGAATTGCCTACACCAATTTATTTGCTATACCATCGGTTCATTAATTTTCATCTCTTACCAATTGTGATATATACACATATTTACAGTGACTAGACAAAAGCCTTGGTGATTGCGCCATAGTGAGACAATGTCTGTGCACTAGGCAGGGGTATTACACAAGTTGATCAATGGCAAAACATTCTATGACATGAAAAGTCAAGATATAGTTTCTCCGGTACTCCACATCAGCCCTAGTATTTTGTATACCACCCCTTAGCCTCAATCACAGCAGCCACACAGGATGGCATAGAGTTTCAAAGCTTCACAAACACAGTTGCCGGAAGGGTCTGCCAGACTAGTGGCAAAACTTGGGCCAATCAATCGTGAACCCTGTTTGGACCACCTAGGGTATTGAGGATGTCAGGATACCATTTATGCAACTGCTGTTTCAGTTCCACCCAGGCATGCTCAATCGGGTTAAGATTAGGTGAAAGTGGAGTATAATCTCCTAAATTCATTCCGTTCTCAGAGAGCCAAGTGATGGTGTCACAAGCCGTATGCACCTTTGCATTGTCCTATTGGAATAGAGGATCTCCTACCTCATCCGCTATCTCCTCTATGCTCAGTCCTAAATGGGCATCTAATAACCTAATATAGACATGTCTATCCATAGTATCATCCCTGATTAGTACTAGGGAGCCTCGGCGCTTTCCCCAAAAACATCCCCACACCATCAGCCCTACCTTATTGGTCTTTCCTCTTGGCTGAATGGAAGAAGATAGCCACTTCTCATGTGGTGATCGAAACACCCAAATGCGCCAAGGATCTGCAGATTTGCATACTGTGCCCTCGTCACTATACAGAATACCCTGGAAGTCTTCTGCTGTCCAATTCATGCACACTATGGCCCATTCCAGCTGTGCTTTTGCATGTCTTTTATCTAATTAGGGAGGAGTTTGGGCAAGCCACTTCTTTAGATTGGCTTCTCGAAAGACTTGATCTATAGTGCGAATTGAAACAGGTGGTGTGTATCGATTCCGTAACTCTAAGTGTGTCATTCCACGATCGTTTTTGGCAGCTCCGATGATAGCACGTTTTTCTCAGCGACTCAGGATTTGCGGGTGACCAGATTAGAGCTTATTATCCATTGATCCATAGGGACATGCTCGGGCTAGAAAATTCCAAAAATGTAGACCAGGGGCAACCCATGAGATTTGCAATGGTGGAGATTGTTTGGAAGATATAGAAAAAGGCAATAATCATGCCCTTTTCGGCATCTGTCATCTCTCGGCTGGAGGTTTTAGGCTGATAGGCTTGTTTTGAAGGCATTGTTATGATAGCAGTGTAACATGATAGGTCTTCTTGTATGCGTGATTTTCAAAGGGGGAGGGTACTCGAGTATTATCCTCACTTAGCCATGGCTGACTAAGCAATCACCAAGACTTTTGTCTAGTCACTGTACTAGATATGCCTCTCACCGAAGGATAGCAGAGTCTGAGCTTCATGTTTCTTAATCTGTTTACAAGCACAATAAATCCTATTTCTTTTTATAAAAATTATCATATATTATGTAGATATTATTACATAAATGGTAAACTTTGAAGATATGATAATATTATCATACATTATAAATTATCACATGAACTTTAGCTTTATTTCAGGTCACATGCAAGAGAGGGTAACACTTTTAGTAAGCATTACACTTGGCGTCACCACCAAAATTGTCACATTTTTTGTGAGAAACTTAGTATTGGGTTTAGTCTTCCGGAACCATATGATAATTGTCGGCGGGGCGGGCCCGCTACATCTGTCAAATATCTACGGATTAGACTAGGGTTTGGAGTTAGTGGGGTGCCGGTACAGGAAGATGTTCGGGCACTGGTGTCAAGGCATCGAGGTCTGGGGATGGCACGAGCCTTGACGGCGTGTAGTGGGCGCTGTGATGGAGCGTCTAGCTTTTACCGCCATCCTTGGGAGGATATTGGGATTTGGTTGAACCTACCTTACCTACCTGTGAGGTCAATTCTTGCCCCCC
>PYWC01000104.1:511213-619316 GCA_003182015.1 Tuber magnatum
GCAACGGCAGAGAGCCGCAGGGGCGGAAAGGGATTTAATGCCGGCTAATGGGGCATCGGAGCCGGACCGGACCCCGGTTAAACCGGTCGAGAAGATCGATGTGAAAGAAAGGGAGGAGGGGGAGGATCAAGATGAGAAACTTGAGGAGGGCGTGGAATATTGGGGGAGTTTGAGGCGATCTGTAGTAGAGGGCTATGAAGCCCGGATAGAAGCCATAAAGTCTGAAATCGAAGAATTGGACGTTGACGGCCTTAAAGATAGAGTTTTATGTAAGAATGGCCCTTGCTGCTACCTTCGATTCATAGGATGCTAACTGCGGGCTTTATTATCAGCATATCGTACTGGCACGGCTAATCCATTGACCGATTCTTCTGCTATATTGGCTGCTACAACCCTTCAACTGCTCCCACCACTCTCACGTTTGACAAAGTTGCTTTCCATTTGGGCTGTTCGTATCGCCGTCCTTCGCGTTGTGCCCGTCTTCCTCCGTTGGTTGCAGATCGCCAAGGACGCTCTCGAGGCGGGCTATACCGCTATCAATCACCCCTCCGTCAACCCCGAGTCTGGTCCGCTGGATACTGACTGGCGTGGTTTGGAGGAGGAAAGCTACACAGTCATGCAGGAAACTATTACGCAAAAGGTGGCTACAGCTGGTAGATTAATGGATACCATGTTGGATGCTTTGGAAGGCCGTGAAGACGTGTTGCCAGAAAAGTGGATAGCCGAGTTAGAAGATGTGGAGGAGGGTGTTGGCCGTTGGGAGATGGATGGGGAAAGGGTTGTCCTGGAAGGTCGTCTGCGTCTTGAAGAAATGCGAATGCGCCAGAGTCGTCGAGAGGAGGAGGCTCGCGAGAGGGAGAAGACTTTGCTCGTTTTGGAGCAGGAGAGGAGTGCACAGGAGGCAAGAGCAGAGGAGGAGGCGGCGATGGACGTCATGGAGAAGGCCGAAGAGACGGATAGGCAATTGCGGGAGGCTCTCGATACGAATGACATCGTTGCGGAAGCCATTGAGCTACCGGATGACGATGGGAACGACTGGATTGAGCCCGACACGACTCGGGGGGATCTCGGAGAGTTGTTTTCGAGGCTGGAAGATGTCGAAAAGGAGATGTCGCTATCGGAAGAGGATGAAGATAGAGGGAGAAGGTCAAAGAGGGTCGGGAGTAGCGGCGCGGCACCCGCTCCAAATAGCGTAGATAACCGCCGGGATCCCCCGGAACCACCTGCTACTAGCGAGCCGCCGGTGGTTGAGGAGGATCAGAATGAGCTCCTCCCGGTCGAAGAATCTGGGCTTCCGACCGCTACGCCTGGTACATTCTTCTCGCGCCTTTTCTCAGCGGTTCCACAAACACCGTTACGCAAGACGAAGCAGACAAGCGAAGAGGCGCGCTCATTGCTAGCGATGGTTCCATCTGGTGTACCTGAAGGGCCTTCGTCAAAGCCTGCGGTAAATGTGTCCGCTACTCTCTCCGAAGAGACTTCTCGCCCGCAACTATCCCAACAGCAACAAGATGGGGATGAGAGGATCCGAAGGGCGATAAGCCAACAGATGGAACAGAGTTTAAGTCAAGGACAGAGCGCGCGGAATGAACCTCGAACATCTTCCCCGTCAGCACATGTAGAGGGGAACCCAGAGGGAAAAGGGGAGCAGGAAAAACAGTCGGAGGAGGAGGCGGAGGAGGCGGAGAAGGAAGTGGATGGAGAACAGAGAGAGGGCAGGAATGAACAGCGAGTCACCCCCCCAGACGATGAGACGATACGTCTCGAAATTGTCCAACAGATGGAACGGGTGATGATTGGTGATCCCGATCGGAGCCGGCAAGTAGAAGTTGGGGCTATTTCGGCGGTTCCTGCCCCCGAGCCCGCTCGGACGGTCGAACAATCGCAACTACAGCCCCAAACATCGAGTGCTCTTCCAACAGAAGATGATGAACGGATTCGCCAGAGAATCACTCGAGATATGGAGCGGTCCCTTGTTGGAACCAGTGTGTCCCAGCCGGAGCAGAAGCAGAAATTTGTTGAAAGTTCACAACCAGCTGCTGCTTCTCGGCCCACTTCAAGTGCTGTGTCGAGCTCACCTGCGGTCGCTGCTCCCAAGCCGTCTCAATTTCCTACCGAGGACGACGAGGTTCGGTGGACCGCGACAGGAATAGTGCAGTCCATGTCAACAGGTACTGTCGTGCAGCCTGAAATTGAGCGGGAGAGTCAGCAAATCTCTCCATTGGCTTCCGTACAGCCAGCCGCTGCACCGGTGGTTGGTGGAGTTCCGGCCCAACGGTCTCAGGCTCAAGTAATTACCCCTCAAGACGACGAAGCGATCCGCCATCAAATTCAAAAGGAGATGCAAAGACTACTAGAATCCGGTAGCACCCTTTCTACATCTACTGCCGTTGTTGCCGTTGATGAGCCGGTTGAGAAGTCAGCCCAGGAGCCTGCTGAGGAGAAATCTCCGTTCTCAACACCACCGAGGTCTGTTAGACGTCCGTCACCGCCTATCCTTGGGGATGATGACCAGATACGGCGTAAGATAGTGACAGAGATGGAACAGTTTGTGAATAAAGATGTATGTTACCCCCCAAGCATGAATGAACAATGATTAACATATTACCAGCATGCGCCACAGGCCGCGGCCTCCTCCGGGCCTACGAATCTGGAATCGCAGCAACATATATTGCAACCCGAACCCCTATCTGTCATTGCTCCTTCCGGGGGCAATGAAGATGAACAAATCCGGCAGCAGATCGTTCGGCGGATGGAGGAAATGATGATCCGTGATACTACTCCTGCAGCCGGTGAGCCAGTGCTACAGGAGCCTGTCCCTCGTGTTGCGGAAGTGGTGAAACAATCCCTTCCTGTGCCTTGCACAACGGCCGCTCAAGCTGTCCCAGCACCCCAGGGAATTTCTTTAGATGACGATGAGAGAACCCGCCGGAAGGTTGTCGAGGAGATGGAGACACTCCTACGAGGTGGAAGCATGTCCCAGCAATCCCAACCAACCACTATACAGCCCGCTATTCCAGTACAGCAAACCATCGCGCAGCCTACATCCCCCGAAACCCCGGCAGACGATGAAAAAATCAAACAGAAGCTTACCGCTGAGATGGAGGAGTCGTTGAAGAAGGAGCGATCGTCGGCCGCGGAAGGTACAAGTGGCCGACCGGGAGCCCAACAGGCAGCGTTACATGTGGGGTCTGAAAAGAGGGTAGACGGGAAGCGGGAGGCAGAGGCTGAGCACCAGCGACTTGCCGGGGGACAACCTGAGCGTGAGAGGATTACAAAACTTGCGGAAGCCGAGGAGAAAACCCTTGAGGCTGAGGCACGCAATGCAGCCGAACTAGAAGCTCAAAGACATGCCAGAGAAGAGGAGCTTGCCGAAAGGGACCGCCTAGAACTCGAAGCAGCGAGAGCTGCTGAAGCTGAGTGCCTTCTACTTGCCGAAGAGGCTGCCGAAAAGGAAAAGGCTGTGGAGCATGAGCGACTCGCCGAAGCCGAACGCCAACGGCTCGATGCTCAGCGCCATGAACAAGAGTCCGCTGCGGCAAAGGCCTTGGAAGAGCGAAGAGCGGTTGAAGTGGAGAGGGCTGCTGTAGTGGAGGCTGCTCGTCAAGTCTTTATCAGCGAACAGGCCCAATTTGACGACAAGAAGTTCCAAGAATTGGATCGACAAAGACGACTTGCTGAAGACGAGCGGATGAGATTGGCGGACCTGGCTTTGGCTGAGCGGGAGAGGGCGAGAGAGGCCAGGCAACAGGCTGAGAGGATACAGCGCGAACGGGAGATCGAGGAGGAGAGGGTGAAGGCGGAGACTCTGGGGCGGGAAGCAGGCGACACTCTGGGGGCTGGTGCCTCGGACACTGAGACGGAGGGGCTCCAGAGCATCGAGACGTGTTCCACCGCTACAGCTGAAGATGGCCCGGCCTCTGGTGTATTCGGTGCTGCCGCCGAGTCGGACGGGTCAGGAGATGATCTAGACTATTCGGATATATGGAAGGCGCAGACTGGATACGAGACACCTCGTGCGATCCAGGAGCCAGTCAGTGAAAGTATTTTGGTTGGGGAAGTTGGTCAAAGCTTGGAATCTATCGTGGCTACTCCTGAATCTCCGGCTCCATCATCACCAGTGCAAGTAGATCAACCTGCCGCCATTAAGCTGCCATCGCTCCCGAGTTCCAGTGATCAGGGCTGCAAACCGTCGGATGAAGCGGGCACCAAGTCTCTTCTTGAGATGTCTTCCAACTTGGCGCATGTTCAAGAGGAAATTTCTGAAACTAGTTCTGATATGGACGGCTCTGGTGACAGCGAGAATGAGAAGGAAGACGGAAGAGAGAAAGGAACTATATTGACGTTTGACAAGCTACTGATTGCCGACAATTCGGCTGACGAAGATGCGGCTTTGGGTAGCGGTGAGCCAGAGAAATTGGTGATGGGCTGTGAAGGTGTTCGAGCCGCTCAGCTCAGTGAGTTGTTGCCGCCCGAGGCATTTGTCGAACCTAAAACACCGGCTAAAGGTCTTGGAAACATTCCTAATCTATCTGCTCCGGGTCAATCTATGATCGGTTCCCCCGAAGGCTCGAGATCAATAGGTATGTATTAGTTTTTAAGGATTTTGGTGTTATTCTAACGAAGGGACAGAGGATTTCCGACATTATGACGACGGTGACTTTTTGCTATCTCGTGGCTATTCGTTTGACACGCCTTCAATTGTTCTGGCACCGTCTACACCCCAAAAGGGGAATACGCCTCAGAAAGGGGATTCCCTAGAATACAGCCACGACGAAGACTCCGTGGCTACTCCTGGGCGCAATGGCATGTCTCCTCAATCTCCTGATAACCGAAATGGATCATTTGGTACTTCGTTCTCTTGCGCCTCGATGGATGAGGGTGACCAAGCAGATATGTCGGACAGTATGAGTTATTTCGAGCAGGAGGAGAGTTCTGAGATTGAGATTAAGCCCGTTGCTACTTCAACTCCGAAGGGAAATCGACGACTGACAGTTTCGACTGGACTGGATAGTATTGTAGAAGTTCTGACTCCGCGTTCGACGAGGGGGCAACACTTCAACGAACCCGATTGTTACCGGAATGACAGCTCCGGTCTAGATGGCTTTCCTGGGGATAGAGAGGGGGTAGACTCTGTAGGGGATAATGTTCTCTCCTCGCTGACCGCTCCAGATGAGGAGGTGGAGAAGGAAATGTTGCCAATTGAGCTGTCGGAGAAGGTAGTGGAGCGGGAGATTTGGAGGGATCCAACGCGTGCAACTTCAGCATCCAAGAACCGGTCTGTCCCTCCACGGAGTAGTACGCCAACCTTGGGTAAAGGTCTTGCAAAGGATCAGAAGCAGAGATTTACTCTGGGTCCGAGCCCTTCGGTTCCTGGCGTTGCTTCTGGATATAAGGTTTGTATTGTCTCTGGCTTTGGAGCACAAACGCTAATTTTTCAATAGCGGCCAACAAGTAGGGCGGAAGTCCGGCCTTCCAGTGGACAGGGTAATCGTCCCTCGAGCAGGGCGCAAGACTTTCGTCCGCCAAGTAGAGCGCAAGATACGAAGGTAGCGAGACCCTCCTCCCGAGCAGGTTTGTCGACACCCGGTGGGCCTCCTGATGGCGGGTCGAACTCTTCAACTCCGACCGGGACACCGGCTCCCGCGGTAAGACCTATGCGGAGACTACGCCGTGACACGGTATCAACCACTGGGGCAGACTCTGACGATGATGACGACCCTCGACGCTTCCTTCGCGAGAATACCCCGGAAATGAATAATTCACCAGACTTTGCCAAGGCACAGAAGCTTCAGGTTACTAAGAGACATGCTCGGCAACCCTCGAATTTTACAAGCACGGTGACTCCGGAGAAGAGTTCGCGATTCAGCAAGGGCCCATATGTGGCAGAAGGCTCCTCCCTGGTTGTTCCTACCACGCCGATACTCCAGGTAGATCTCGATGATAAGATCAATGAGATTTTGGGTAGCCTACCGTCCAGGGTCCGCTTGACGGCGTCGAACCTACAGAAACTCAGCGAGTCGACCAAACGGCAACCCCCCATAAAGCCCTTTGACTTGTCGTCTCCTACCGGGATTCCAGGTCCAAAGTCAGTAGGGTCATCTCCATCCATCGCTTCTGAGGTGCCTTCATATGCTCGCGCGTCTGCTAGAAGACACAACTCAAGCAGCCCTGGTGATATCAAGCTTTACCATCTCCATCGCACGGATGGTCAGGCACCTATTAAACTTTACATTCGTCTGGTGGGAGAAAATGGAGAGAGAGTCATGGTACGTGTCGGTGGTGGATGGGCAGATTTGGCGGAATACCTCAAGGAGTATGTAACGCATCATGGATCAAAGAGAAGGGTTGTCTCGGAGGGCAGAGTGGAGATTCAAGATCTTTCCACTCATAGTCATCACGGTCGGACACTACATCCATCTAGGTCTATATCTTCCTTTCGAAGCGTGAGTCCTGGGCCCATGGGTAGTCGGCCGAGCTCTCCTCCAGGCGGCAACCGCCCATCAACATCGTTCAGCATGCGACGTCCAGAAAGCCCCATGCTGATGAAGCGATCGGAGAGTGAACACTCGTCATTACATATCAACCCAACAACAATGCGGGGTGGACACAACGGAACTTTGCCTAGAAATAATAAGACATCACCGACAACCCCTCCCGACGAAACCTTCCCACCGCAACCGGTCACAGCCGTCCAGCTCACTCCGCCCAACCGTAGTTCGCCGCCCAGTCGCCCAACCTCCCGTCCGGGCTCAGCTTCATCCGTCGGCTACCGAAGACCCACTTCCCGGCTCTCGTTCTCGGAATCAGCGTTCGGCGACTCCGGCTCTGTAAACGGGCACTCCCCGCCACCACTTCCCCCACCACAACCGCTCGGCCTTGCCGGTCCAAAGGGCAAGTATGTGCACCCGGACAATCAAGCTTGGGTTGAAGACATGCTGGGGCAGGTTAGGAAGGCTAGCGCAGACAGGAGGGTGCAGTTACTCGCTGCTGCTGCGGGACATTATGGAGATGGAGGGGTTGAAGAGGCGATTGTCGAGGGGTCCGTGTCACTAGGTGGAGGAGGGCAAGGGGGGGATTATAGCGGGAGGGAGTTTGGTGGCAAGTTGGGGGAGATTGGAAAGGTGGGGGGGACGAGGAGGCTGTTTCCTAAGAAGGGGTGATTTCTTGTTTTCTTTTTTATTTCCTTTTAAGTAAAGACTTGATTTGTTTTCGTTTCATTTGTCTGGGTGTTTGGGGGTTGGAGTTTTCTTTTGTCCTGTGTTTTCTCGTTCAGTGTAATCATTAGTTTCTTTCTTTTGATGTGTGATATTTCCCGGTGATTTAACTAGGGCGTTTGTACTTCTACCTTTTCTCATTATCATATCGCACTTGGAATTTGTAGGGCTGGATGGATGGTTGGCTGGAAACGGGGGGAATCGCTTCTGGGGCATATAATTGGGATACAAATTTTCCTTTTGCTGTTTACTTTTAGCCATAGTTTTCATAGGGATTGGGTTATAGCACAACAGGGCCAGCGTCTTTTTTTGTTTCTTTTTACTTTCCCTCGTGGGGTTTCTTGCGTAGTTTAATGGGCGGTGGGTGTGGTGGTTATGAAATGAACATTTTTCTTTCAGCACAGTATTATTGAGGTTAATCACCGGCGTGCGTTCTTAATTTCTAGCTTTTTTTAGGCAATGCATCCATGTCTGGGAACCCGAGGGTTAAGCGCTGCTGTGTTTCCTTTTTTGAATCTTGGGTAAGATTTGGACTAGGTAAAGCACCTACGCAAAAGTCTTGGTGATCGCGTATTTCAACGATCACGGCAACCACAAATATCAACCACAAATATAGAGTAAAGAAATTGCAATAACTCAACCTAAGCAACTTCAAATGAAAAGAGATTAAAGAAAATAAATTCTAAGACCAGCCAGCCTTTACATAGTAAAAGAAAAAAAAAGAGTAAAAAATTACTAGTATCTTGTATACCACCCCTTTGCTGCAATAACAGCCTGAACCAAATCTGGCATTGACCTCCACAGCTACTCAAAGAACTCAAGAGGGATTGTATCCTATACCATAGGTAATACCTCAGCTAGCTTATTCTTAAACTTTTCAGAACCACCAGGTGTTGAAGCAATATTAGTGTACTGAATCTGAAGTCTTTTCTTCAGTTCAACCAAGACATATTCAATAGAATTAAGGTTAGGTAAACAGGGGGGGTGTTTAGCTAATTCAATACTGTTCTTATCAAACTAATCTAGTACTGTCTGAGAAGTATGGATAGTACAATTATCTTGCTAGAAGATAGAATTACTAAAGATGTTGCAAACTTGGATTAGAACAGGGATAAGGCAGGTTTCTAGCAACCGAAGATACACCTACCAGTCAACTGATTTCACAATCAAAAATACAATGGTTCCTCAGTTTCTGCACCTAAAACATGCTTAGACTATTAAAGAAATACTCTTTCTGCTTATCATCTCTGTCATACAGTTAGAATGCTATTTTTCAGAGGCAGATCTGAAGACCTATTTTTGCTAAAGATTGCAACTTCTTTCAACTGAGCATACATCTCTCCAAATTATACCTTCAAAGTCCTCTATGGTCTAAGTCTTATGTGCCTTAACTCAGGCTAGCTTCCCCTAAGTATAGTTAGGAATAAGCTTTGGTCCTTTCTTAGCTAGACACTTTTTAATACCACTGTCTCTTAAAGCCCGGTCCACTGGAAACTGAGAGATTAGAAGCTAATATTTGCAACAGCTTCTTCCTATTCTAGTTCCTATAAATACTTGCCTCTTGTGCTAGTAATCACTTTGCTTTCTGGGAAAGCAGTTGTAGTCGTACAGAGCAGAAAAGGTTGTTAATAGAATCCTGCTTTAGTGATCAGGTAAGACAATTTCTGACAGATAATCAAGGTCAACCAACTATCTGGCTAACAATTGAAATGTTTTGAAAAATCTGAAACAAGACAGGAATTATGCCTTTATCAACTATGTTTGTAACAACCCAGCATATATGAGTTATGACAACCTGAACCTATGCCCATACTGGTGACCAGTCAGTCAACAGGTAGAGACAAGTGGGCAAGTGATTACTTGCCTTATGGGCACCCTCTAGTCAGGGTCTTCCTATAAACAAATATGACCCTGGTGTTACGGTTTCCCACTACTTGTGTTACTCGTGACAGGTAATGACCTTGGTTGGTTCTTTCGAACTGCGCTACGCTGTGTCCTAGAGCTCCTCGAGTCTCTAGGCCCTATTTTAGTATTCTCATGTAAGAATTGATTTCTCACCATCACCAAGAGTATCGGTCTTTGATATGGTTAATGCGATCCGCATAGCGGATAGGTTCTTGACTCTAAGGTGGATCTGTCTAGCGGATAAGATTGGAGCGTAAAGGTTTTTGTATTGTAATGATTGTAAAGTAGTAGATAGGAAATAACAATAGATGGTTGCGTGAAGAGCTAACCCATCTGTGAAAACCCGCTCTTTATATAGGCCTCTTCCCGCAACCCTAACCCTGCCCTGATCCTCAAGCGAGGTCAGGTGCAAAATCCATCACATGACTCCAATGAGTCATGTGCGCAAACATAAACCATCCCATGACCTCTAAGTGACATCATGTGCAAAACATAAATCAAACGCAGTATAAATAAACCAACCACATGACCTACCAACGAGGTCATGTGTGAAACATAAACGAGTCTGCCTTGCCGGTAAACCTTACTGGCCAGCCTAGACTCTCCCCATGATGTCAACTGTACGTCATATGCGAAATGCAATCAATATAAATAAGTCCCATGACCTGCTAACGAGGTCATGTGCGTAAAACCAATTTAAATACAAATGAGCCCCAGGACCTGCTAACGAGGTCATGTGCACGAAAGAATAACTTAACTGTATGACCTCTAAACGACGTCATATGTGAAATCTTTTCCCTGCTGCCGTAACCTGGCTAGCGCTCCTGCAGCCAGATCGTGACATTAGCTACCCTCTCTCACCAGCCTGAGTCCCATCAGGCTAGCTCGAGCCTTCGTCTCCTGCCGCTTCCAACATTCAGTGGGCCATCTTACTCATCCCCCTTTTAGTTTCTCGCAAGAACGTTTCCATGCTCTTGATTCTCCTCTCCTTCTTTCTTAACTCTTGCCAGAGGGAACTGACCTGCTGCTCCGCGCGTTCCATCCTCACTCTTTCTGCGATTGCCTCTCGTTCCAATCGCACCTGTCTTCTCTCACCCTCTTCCTTTTCCCATCGTAGTTCCCTGATTTCCGTCTTCAGGGCTTCTTCCCGATCTGCGCTGCTTGCCGCCATCCTCTGGAAGCCCTCCAGGGAGTTGGTTTCGGTCGTGGTCGGGCTTGGTTCTTCGTTCCCGCTGTGGTTTTGCGGGGATCATTGTTGGTTCATTGGCGTCTTTTGTTTTTTCTGCCCCCCTATCTCTGTTTGCTTCTTCCCAGAAATGGGTTCCGGGCATTCGACTAATGCCACCGCTTCGGGTTCCACAGAACCCACCTGGCTGGTCTATGGTGGGGTGCGGTGGCTTCGGCGTGGCCAGTAGCCGGAGCTGAACTTGTCGCATTGGTGCACTTGGCACCCGTCATCAAAACATCCTGTGAAGGATGTGCAGTTGTATTCTTTCTGTTGTTCCATAAGTTGTGGGAGTGGTAGATCTGTCATATTCGTCCATTCGTCGTTGCTCTGTTCCTTCTTAACTATGGTTTCGTACCCCAGACTTGTTTTGGTAACATTCATGGAATCGCTGAATTGCTTCGGGTGCATGGTTGAAGTTGATGGCGGGGTACCACCCTTGGTCGTGTTCAGACAGGTAATCTGTCCACTTAGCATGGTAGTGGAGTCTGCCGTAGTGCAAGTAGGGGTCGATTATCTTGTCGTGTTCGCATTCGTCTTCTCCGTCTATGCGAATAGGCAGACGGGGAAGTCTTTTTTGTCAGGGAAAAGAGTTTTCTTGGTAGGGTTCGAGGAGGCTGATGGGGAACGTTGGACCAGTCTGTTTCATTGAGGCTGGGAGGGCGAGTTTATATGCTTGCGACCAGAGCCGTTCGATTATTTTGAATGGCCCAAGTCTCTTGTAGTCCAGCTTCTTCGATGGTCTCATGGTCCGGATATTGCGTGGTATCAACCACACCTTGTTGCGGACCGTAAGGTTTGGGTCTGATTTCTGGTCCTTATTGCTCTTCTCCTTTCGACTCATTTGTGCTAGAGTCATCTCATCTGGCAATATGTCGTGTATCCTTATCATGTCATTGGCCTGAGTTATCTTTCGCGGCACTTGATATTGTGCCAGGTCGAACGTGGCGCTGTATCCGTAGTTCACAAAGAAGGATGTGGTTTTTATTGTTTCTTGTCATCCGTTGTTGTATGCAAATTCCGCTATGGATAGGAACTCCGTCCAATCGTTCTCCCGATAGTCGACGTAGGCCCACAGATAGTGTTCTAATATCGCGTTCATTCTTTCGGCCTCGCTGTCAGTTTGCGGGTGGAAGGCAGTGCTCAAGCGTCGGCTGACACTTAATTGTGGTGTGATTTCTTTCCATATGTCCGACGTGAAGAGGGATCCCCTGTCGCAGGTAATGTCTTGCAGGAGGCCGCGCAGTTTAAAGACCAGGTCTTCCACGAGGTTGAAGAATTGGGGTGTCGTCATATCGGTCCAGCACAGTATAAAGTGCGCCATTTTCGTGAGTCTGTCGACAATGACCCATATGGCGTCATAACCTCTTGATTTGGGTAGTCCTGTGATGAAATCTATAGCAATGGATTGTCATGGTCTTCCAGGAGTTTCGAGTGGTTTAAGCAGCCTGTAGGGTGCATGTTTAACCGTTTTCGTTCGTTGACAGGTGTCCCAATTCTTCACATGTCGTTTAATATCATCATGCAACGACGGCCCGTAGTATGTTTGTTGAATTAAGGCCGTCGTTTTTGCTGTTCCGCCATGTCCCAGCGGTGGAATGTCGTGATTCCTTCTTCTTGTTTCTGTTCGTAAGGCTTCATCATCCGGGAGCCTTATTTTGTCATCATACTATAGGTATTCATCTTTTTCCCAGTGTAGCCTGAGGGCTACACCTTTCATTTGTCTTAGGCCTTCCTTCAAGGCCTTCTCTATCTCGTTGATTGCCTGGTCCCTGCTAGTCTTTCTTTTTATCCATTCTTCGTATCCGTCGTCATTGCTTGTAGCAGTGGTTACTTCATTTAGGGATCCGTATCCGCCATCTTCGTCTTCTTCTTTGGCGAAGTACTTCTCTTTAGAGAGAAGCATGCTTTGTCATTGCGACCGTGTTTCTTCCTTGTTGGGGAAGTGCTTTGCCCTCTGAGTCAATGTGTCTGGCTTTCCTCCTTCTTTTCCTGGTCGGTATTCGCTTGGAAGGTGGTATTGGCTTAATGTCTCGCTCTACCTAATCTGTCGCCCCTTGAGTTCTGTGGTGGTAGTAAATGCCAGTAGGTTCTTGTGATCTGTAATAACGCGGATCACATGTCGACCTCCTAGCATGTACTTCCTGCAGTCCTGAACTGCTTGAACAATGGCTAACAGTTCCCTGTCATGAATGTTATAGTTTTGCTCTGCCTTTGACATTGTTTTTGATCGAAAATTGACCGGTTTCCCTAATCTGCCCTCTCTCTGCTGGCAGAGGATACCGGAGCATATATAGTTGGATGCGTCCGTCTCGATCATGATGGGTAGCGTGGGGTCAAAGTGTCGTAATATCGGTGTCGTAGTAATTCGCTTTCTCATATTGTCGAATGCTTGTTGTTGTTTTTCTCCCCATTCCCATTTGACTCCTTTCTTCATCGTATTGTAGCGGGGTTTAGCTACTCTGCGAAAGCCTTCAATGGATCTTCGGTAGAAGTTGCAGAAGCCCACGAAGCTTCGCACTCCCTTTACACTCTTAGGTGCCTTCCAGTCATTGGTAGCCACCGTTTTGACTGGATCGGTTCGCACTCCTTCTGGGTTAATGATAAATCTGAGGTATTCGACCTCGTCCGTATGGAAGTCACATTTTGCGGGTTTTAGTTTGACCTTGGCTTCTCTCAATGCCTGTAAGACATTCCGCATGTCTCGGTGGTGTTGCTCCATATTGTTTGAATAGATGACGATATCGTCCAGGTAGACAATACAACATCTGTCCAGGTATTTGCTCAACTTGGAGTTGATCCACTGTTGGAATGTCGCTGGTGCATGGGATAATCCAAAGGGTATGACTAAATATTCGAATAGTCCACATCGCGTCCTGAAAGCCATCTTCGGTTCCTCTCCTTCGGCTATCCTGATGTTGTGATATGCGTCCTTGATACCCAACTTCATATAACGCTTGGCCCGTCCTAGTCGGTCCCGCGCTTCGTCAATCAATGGTAGAGGGTACCTGTCCTTTTGTGATACCGCATTCAGTCCCTGGAAATCCCCGCAAAGTCTCAGTTTCCCATCTTTCTTTTTGACAAATAGGATGGGTGCCCCCGCTGAGGAGGACGATGGTCTGATCCATTGCGTGGCCAGGTTCTGTTGCAGGTATTCGTGCAGCGACCCCAACCCTTCTTCCCTTAGCGGGTAGAGTTTCATGAAGGGGGCTACCTTGTCTTCCTCTAGCTTAATCCGCTGATCTTCACTGTTGTGTGTGGGAAGATCCGTCCTTTCATTTTCTACAAATATCCCAACATAGTTGTGATGTTCTTGTGGGACCAGTTGCCTCCGAGTTAATTTCTTCTTATTGGCTTCTTCCTGCACCACTAGTCGCATGCTCATCATTGACGCTTCTGCGATTGTTGGTTCGTCTTCTTCTTCATCCCATCTGAGGATCCCGGTCTGTTCTCATCTCCCATAGAGTTAACTGATGGCCTTTGCTGATATGAAAGATATGCTTAGAGGTTTCTCTTCTGTCATTTTGCTGGGAGTGTCGTCCTTTGGGGTTCCTCGTCCAGTCCTGCCGAATCCATCCTCGCCTCTTTTGCTCTTGTCCAGGTCTCGGACTTGGCACAGCTCTCTGGTATCGATATTTTCGGTAATCATCTGGGCTATGCGATCCCCTTTTTGGATCGTATCGTCCTCATTCTTCAGATTGTTTAGTAGGACTTGTACCCCGCCCCTATAGTCCGCATCGATTACTCCCGCGCCTGTGGTAATCCCGTGTCGGGTGGCTATACCACTGCGTGGAGTGATTCCTCCATAGGTGCCATCAGGTAATCGCACTGCAATTCCAGTTGGCATCATTCTTTGGCATCTTGCGGAGACCATCGTGTCTTCCATGTGGTACAGGTCGTGACCTGCAGCCTTCTTTGATCCTCGGGTTGGTTTCCTCGCATTTGGGTGTAATACTTGTACTCTTATGTCTTTCATCGTGGGGGATCGTTTCTGCCTGTTCGGCATTCATGTGGAGGATCTGCGCCCTCAGGCTTTGTCTGATTGCTTGTTTTTCGCGATCGTTTCACTAGGTGGGGAAGTTTCCAAACACAACTGCATGCAAAGTTCGCTGTTGAAGTTGATTTGGCCTATTTTCCAGTCAATATTCGGATTGTGTCATTTTAGGCCGGGTGTTCCTGGTATGGCACTCTGTTTCTGCAAGTGTGCTACTTGGAACGTCATGGCTTTGTGATGTGACCCTATCTCCATTACTGCTTGCGCAGTATGGGTGATAGGTCCTGCGGTTCTTTTTTCCCCGTTGACCACGCATATGTCTATTGGTTTCTTTAGCTTTTTCAGGGGTAGTCATGGGTTTCACAGAAGTTCCAGTTGATGAAAACCTTGGTTGCTCCTGAATCGAGCATCGCGTCCGTTTCTGTCTTATTGTCTGCTGTGCATAGTTTTATCTTAATTATAACATGTTCGTTATCGTTCTCCAAACTGTTTGTGTTGTTGATCGTTGCCTTAGTGCCTTTTTTTGTTGATGGGGGTGTCTTGTTTTCCCTGGTTGATATATGTGCGATGCTGGTGGGTTTGGCTCTTTCCTCGTCCTGCAGACCACTCTTTGCTGTGGACTTTATTCCTTTAAAGTCTCCTGCCCTTCCGTCCTCTCCGCAGCTTCCATTTCTTAGAGTTTGGTCTCCGTGCGTTGACAATCCTTAATGAAGTGCCCCTTCAGTCTGCATTGGAGACATGCATTCTCTTTTCTTCTTTTCTGGTATTCCTGGTCGGAAAACTATTGAAATCGCCTCTTCCTTCTTCCTGCCGCATCCAAGCCCATAGGGTCTCCTGCTGGTGGTGGTCTCAGTGTGTTGTTCGGTCCGTAGATCCTGTTGTTCTTGCGCGGTGGGGTCAAGTCCTGTATCGCCATGGTCCTGTTTTCAGCATGTCTAAGCAGATTAATTTTGGCTTCTTTGTTGCCGGCGAATACTGCGAAGCCTTCCGCCGTTCGATCGGTCTGATCTGAGCTTATCCAGGCCTCTTGCAGCCTTTCGTTAGTACCGCCCCGGAGATGGCGGTACTCCGTGTCGTCGTCGTATTCCGCTTCGACAGATATCATGCAGAACCTGTACCAGTAGTCGGAAAGGTTCTCTGTTCCTTGTGTTATCTTCTCCAGCTTGACCCTCGCCATTTCCTGGGCATTTCTGTCCCCAAACTGCGTATGGAGGGTTTCCTTAAACCACTCCCAGGTGGCCCATACCCGTTCTCTCTTTCCCTCCACGTAGGGCATTATCCATTACCCCGCCGCTTCTCTGAAGAGGGACTGGGCGTAGTCCACCTTAATCGTGTCCTTTCCGACTCCGTACCCCTTGACCTTGAAGTACTGTTCCAACTGGCTTAGGAACTGTCTCAGTTTTTCGCAGTCTCCCTCATAGAGGTCCGGTTCCGTTGCTTTCAGTCTTGACTCTAGGTGGGCATTGACTGCCCCCAGGAACCTCGTCATCTGGTCTTCCGTCATCATCAGGGCCCACATCGTAGGCCCTCTCCCGGGTGCTGCTGTTGCCGCTGCAGCCATCCTTCTTGGTCGCAGTGTTCCGTCGGGGGAACTATCTGGGGGTGAAGTTGGTTGCTGTCTAACCAGACTTCCTGCTTGTGAGGGTTGGCTTGCTGCTTGGCCTAATGCGTTTCATACTCGTCCTAGGTCGAGAGCATCATCTGTGAGGTCGATATCTTTTTCATTGTCTTGGGTGAACTCCGAGTTCTCAGGAGTTGCCGTTCTGCTGTCATTAGGTGTCACAGGAGATGCAACCAAATGTTACAGTTTCCCACAACTTGTCTTACTTGCGACAGGTAATGACCTTGGGTGGTTCTTTCGAACTGCGCTGCGTTGTGTCTTAGAGATCCGCCAGTCTCTAGGCCCTACCTTAGTATTCTCACATAAGGATCGGTTTCTCCACAGCGGCGAGAATATCGGTCTTTGATTTGGTTAATATGATCCACGTAGCGGATAGGTTCTTGACTCTACGGTGGATACGTCTAGCGGATAAGATTGGAGCATGAAGGTTTTTGTATTGTAATGATCGTAAAGTAGTAGATAGAAAATAATGATAGATGGTTGCATGAAGATCTTACCCATCTGTGAAAACTGGGACTTTATATAGGCCTCTTCCCACAACCCTAACTATGCCCTGATCCTCAAGCGAGGTCAGGTGCGAAATCCATCACATGACTCCAATGAGTCATGTGCGCAAACATAAACCATCCCATATCCTCTAAGTGATGTCAGGTGCGAAACATAAATCAAACGCAATATAAACAAATCAACCACATGACCTACTAACGAGGTCATGTGTGAAATATAAATGAGTCTCCCTTGCGGGTAAACCTTACCGGCCAGCCTAGACTCTCCTCCTAACGTCAACAGTACGTCATGTGCGAAATGCAAGCAGTAGAAACGAGCCCCATAACCTGCTAACGAGGTCATGTGCACAAAACGAATTCAAACATGATCGAGCCCCATGACCTGCTAACGAGGTCATGTGCATGAAAGAATAACTTAACTGTATGACGTCTGAACGACGTCATATGTGAAACCTTTCCCCTGCTACTGTCACCTGGCTAGCGCTACTCCAGCCAGATCGTGACACCTGGGTACTTGAGTACTTGGATACCTAGTACATTGGTAGAGGCAATATGTGTATACTTGGGAATCTAAGGTTGGCAAGTTACCCTACAGAGTAGGGTAACTGAGGAATGGATACTAGGGTTTAACTTTACTGAAGGAGTAGGTAGGGTAATAGGACAAAGTTACTGTAATGTCCTAGTAGGTTTAGCGTATCTTAGAGATCTAGTTACCCTGCTATGGGTACTGGGTTACCCTGCTAACAGCCTGGGTTTGCCCTACCTTGCTCAACAAAGACTCTTCGGGTCTTTGGATAAATTGACTGCAATGTTTGCTATGCAAAACTATATATGATTCCTAAATCTAGAATTCTCTGGGATGCTATTGCTTGAGCTATGAAGGTCCAAAGAAGCTGTAACTTGAAGAAATTATTTCTATCATATCCTTCCAGCCCTACTCCAAGACCTGGATGTCATGGGCAAATGGTTGTGTAGTCATGTGCAATGTAGCAAAACAGGACTTTTGGAGATTGGCTCATAATACTGTATATGGTCTAGCCATCCGCCCAACTATAAGCTATTCACAGGATATGCGGGAGGGCATAGGTGACAAGGTGAAGCATCTTTTCCTAGTCGTTCAAAGTAAAACAGACCAGAACTAACAGAGATAGAGGAGGCTAACCATCAGGGTCCCTGAGGTAGTCCCAGGTGGTACTGGAGATAATTGGGAGAGTTTTACATCTATCTAGCCTACACATGCCCCTATGCCATAACCTGTGGGAGTAAAGTTTGAGGACCCTAAAAGCATGATTCTTATCATGACTGAGATGGTTTCAAGCTTGTTAGTCATGGGTGGTCTCTATTGGATTACCTTACTGGACACCCTACTAGGGAAGTCTCTGTTAGCCCTTGACTTGATAAAAGCAGACAGAATATGTAGACTAGGGGAGCCAATGAGAACTGGTATATACGAAATACATATAGGAAGGTGTTCATATATTGGTAGGCCATCTCAGGTGTCTTGACTGTTAGCCACTGGCAAGACACTGATGCAAAGAAGTTTTTACTTCAGCAGGAATAATTGTGATATGCTGCAGAAACTCAACTGTATAAGAAGGTCACCAACTAGAGTGTGTTGACATATCCATACTCCCAGGGGTGCGGAAGAAGTGCCCAACAAGCCTGAGTATTGAAGGGTGTACTCAAAGGGTTGAAGTAAATTGATAAGGGAGTTTCTGGTATAAATTCTGGCTCCTTAAATCTATACAAGAACTCTTCTACTCCAACAATCAACAACCTTTTGAGACATTAATTGAGTGAAGCATCTGGCTTAATAATATTAAGTATTACCATTACTTTACTCTCACCTTTGTATGTGAACTTTTGGCAATAAGATTGAAGTTGTTTAGTATGGTCACAACCTTTGGGTCTATCTCCCTTGAGATGCCCCTATTACAATACTATACTTTTTGCATGATGTCTTGAATGTCATGGTTGATACTGTTGTAAAATTTCAGTCAGTCTCTTTGGGAGTTCAGTTGTATTGCTTTTACTTATCTACTATATTTAGTAGGACTTTTACTTAGGGGGTTTAAAGTATCTAAATAAAGGTCTTAGTAATCATATATCTCAGCTATTGCAACAACAGTAAGCATAGAGTAGAGATTTTGAAATGACTTAACAAAACCTTTAAAGGAGAGGAGATTAAAGAAAATGAAATCCAAGACTACTCTTTATATATTAATAAGATAAAAAATAAGTAAAGTTATTTCTAGTATCTTGTATACCACTACTTTATTGCAATAACAGCCTGAACTCTGTCTGGTATAAACTTCTACAACTGCTCAAAAGACTCATGGCCTGTTTATATACAACTGTTCTACTCTATTTCTCTACACAAATGACCATTCTCTTCTGTTCTGAAGATACTAAGATAATCCTTTCTCCAGCTAAAATTATCTATGAACAGAACAGTCAACCTACCTACCATCTCAGCCAAACAGGCTCTCAGAAGATATTGTATCTCATGCCATGGACAATATTTCAGCTAGCTTCTGCTTAACCTTCTTAGAATTACCAGATGTTGAAGCAATGTCAGGATGCTAAATCTAAAGCCTTTTCGTTAGCTCAACCTAGTTATGTTTGATAGAATTAAGACCTAATAAATATAGAGGGTGTTCAGCCAACTCAGTTCTATTCTGGTCAAATCAATCTTGTACTACCTAAGCTAAATGAATAGTCCAGTTGTGTTGCTGGGAGATAGAATTATTAAAGATACTACAAACTCATTCTAGTACAAGAATAAGGCAGGATTTAGACAGCTGCAGGTAGACCTACCAGTCTGTTTATTTTACAACTAAGGGAAAAAAGATTACCCAGTTTTTGCCTCAGAAGTATCCCCAGACCGTCAAGGAAATCTCCTTTCCCTGCCCCTCTTATACTGTCTGGATACCACTTTTCAGAAGAAGATCATAATACCTATTTCTGCTTCAAATTTTTACTTTTTTCTACTAAGTATTTATTACTCCTAATAATATCTACAAAATCCTTTGTAGTTTAATTCTGGTATGTCTTACCCTAGACTAGTCTCTTCTGAGCATGTTATAGTAACTACTTTAATCTTTTCTTGATTAGCTACTTCTTGATACCACTCAATCTAGAAACCTGATCTATAGTAGAACTTGAGATATTGGAAACTAATATTTACTATAATTTCTTCCTATTTCAATCTCTCCAGAACATGGCCACTTGTACTAATGATCAGTTAGCTCACTATAAGAGAAATAATAGTTTTTTAGAATATAGGAGGTGTTCAATTTAACTCCACTTTAGGGACCAAGCAAGGAAATTCTGTATAGTTAACTACAAGTGGCAAACAATCTGGCTGACTATTGACATTTGCTAGAAACCCTTAAAAAAGGTAAAGATCATACCTTTCACCACTCTAGCAAGCTCTTTGCACAATATCTTGGATAACATAGTTGATGTAGTAGTGCAAATTCAATTGATCACTATTGTGGTAAGGTTGCATCACTCTGGCTTACATACTCTTTTTACTAATACTTTTGGTTAGGTACCTTAATACAAGGAGTGTAATTGATCTCCAATTACAAGGAATTGGAAATAAAACCAAAGAGAACAAGATTTAAGAAAGTAGAGAAGCTGGCAAGATAAATATTAGATATATTGAGCCAGATCGTAGTAGTATAAGAGATTGTAATAATAATTTAGAAAGTGAATTAGATTCAAATAATTTTTTATATACATTAGCTAATTCAATTATAAGGAATACTGATTTTGTAGTCTTGGACTAAAATCTTGTAACCTACTAGAGAATGGGTGTATGTGGTTGGTGGTGGTATTGTATAGGTTCAAGCTCTTGAAGACAGAATAAAAGAAAACTAAGATTTTGTGGTATCATACTTGTTTTGGCATCATACTTGATTTTGTCAGCATTAAGTATAATGGAAAGTATCCCAAACCAGGACCAAGACCATTGCATTCTGTAACACCTTCTATTTATCTAGCTATAGGGTTATCCATTTTAAAGTTATACTTTATAGGTCCTATATTTAATTTCTAGCTTTGTGGAAGTTTTTCTTGCTATTTCCTCTCATCTTGTATGATATCTTGATTTCTCATTATATTAATAGTATCTACAACTTTCAAGATAAAAATTATTTGAATATTGTGTTTGTTTCTAACTATGATACAAGTTGTTTACTCTTCTATAAGATTTGTACTTTCTGCTTATGATTTGCTTGTAACAGAATTTTAAGTATTATTTAAGAGGTATATTGTATTTAGATATTAATTTTATATTGAGGTCTTAATTAAAGAATTAAAAACTTTTATCTAATACAGTAAATTAAATGTCAATAATTCTATCAAAAGTCTAAATTGGACAATACAGGATCTGTTACATATAAGACAAACTTTCATGGCACAACGGGTATAACAAGTGACTATCAGCAAAAGGTCATCTGTTTGATCTTGCAGTTCAATAAAGTATTTGGAGAATGAGATATTTCCTGCAAATACAAATGGATGGATAAATCCGTCATACCATGCCAACTAGAGAATGCTGACTAAGGGGTCTTTGTCCACTCCTATAGAAGGAGTTCTTGACTGTACTACTGCAGAAATTAGACAAAATAATTTGGTTAATTGGTTACCAAGATATGCAACTGAGAAGAAATCTGAATGAGATAACGACATCCAAAAGACAGTTGTACATCCACGCCCAAACTTAGACAACATAGAGTTATGAGAATTCAGACTGCTAATGAGTCAACCTGAAAGACAAAGGACGATTACAAGCTCATGCGCTGTTGGCACTATAATAGTCAATATCGCTCATGCTACAATTGACATGAAAGGATAATAAATCCCACTATATTGATAAGTCTATTATGAGAGCTGATCACTACATATGCAGAGATACAAACTAGTAACCACTTGCTATAAGGGCACAGTTCTAGTGACTATAGATAGAGTAGACAATGTGAGGAGAGGGATGAGAATACTCTCTCCACCACCTGCAGAATTCAGAGTCTAGTGGGGTTAAGGTTCTTAGAGTCTATGAAGTTCACATTGGGGAAACAAAGGAAAGGGTGGGGGGAGTAGATAGTCTGCGAATACCCAGATGTGGAATATAAATATCAAGGTGCCTTTCAAGCGGTTACAGATATCATATGCGACAGGGAAGAAACCTTATCAATATATTCCTTATACGATACAACTTCTATACTGCTATCTATCTCCAGTGTAGTGAGCCTTGCGGGCAATCACTTTATTAAGTCTTGGGCCCTAGTTAGAACTTGCCTGTCCTTAGAGTCAGCTACTGCCTAATAGGATCCTGACAAATAGAAAACATTATAAGATGCAATAACCTTAGTCCTGATTTGGGATACTTTGTATCATAACAGCAAAGTAGAAGGGGAACTGATTGTAACTCTGGTCTTGAAACATTCCCAAATAGGATATAAATTTCAATAACTGGAATTGTAATAGACACAGAGAATAGGTATAGGATTTTTCTATTTGGGTGCTAATATCCGAAAATTGGTCCACTCCTTCAATACAACAAATCAGCCTTAATGCATCCAATACTTCTTGAGTCCAGAATGTATAATCTAAAGGTCTCGAATATATTTGTCATGAGAACTGAACTCTTTATTGTGTAAGGTGTTCGGGCTAGGCCCTAGTCACGTAGTGGTACGATAGGAGCAGATGGCTTTGTGGTCAACACGAAGGGAGCACTACTTGCTAAAGGAGGCTTCGTGTAGGGTGTACTAGGAGATCAAAGAAGTAACCGTTCAACCAAGTATATTTTAAGAATAGTGTTTGTCGAAGTCAGCTGTTTCCATCGCGGAAATCAGCGGTCTTTAAATACATCATATCGCTTATCTCCAGTATGAGCGATATTGCAACACAATGTGTGTATCAAGCGATGGTACACGAAACAATTCACGTATCAAATGATACCATGAAACCAAACATGAAACAAGGTATGTATCAACCAATAACACATGAAACAATACCAGTATCAAACGATACTGTGAAACCAAACATAAAACAATGTATGTATCAATCCATAACACACGAAACAATACTAGTATTAAATGATACTGTGAAACCAAACATAAAACAATGTATGCTCAACCAATAACACATGAAACAATACAAGTATCAAACAATACTGTGAAACCAAACATAAAACATTTTGCATATCAACCGATAGCATACGAAACAATACAAGTATCAAACAATACTGTGAAACCAAACATAAAACAACCTGGTACCCGTACCGGTTACACTCTCAAAATAAAATCACAATTTCATCAAACAAAACAACTTAATAAATCCTAATAGCCAGTAAATCTGCTATTCTCCTGAAAGTCCGCTTAGGACCCATCCTCATCATCATCGCTATCCCGCAACAATCTCATGTCGTCCTGCAACATCCATTCCGCACCTTTCAAACATGTTTCCAAACACTCCCCACATGGCCCTCTGCGTACAATGCAACCTGACTCCCAGTGGTGTGGCAGGTCGACAAGGTTCTGAACTATCAGGTCTTCCCCTTCCTTTGTCGCGACATCGATTCGTCTGCAATCCTCGCAGTGATCAATGAAGAATATCTTCTAGTATGCGCTTTCTGGAATTATCTCGCGGTACAGCAGGTACCCCAAAATGAGGTCTCTTCCCTTTATGCTGACTTCTTCGTAGGTCGACATTTTGTTCCTTTTGCTTAAGGGTAAATTTTTGTAAGTGGGTAAAGGTTTGGAGGTATGGTAGTTTTGGGCTGTTTTCTTCAGCGTGTTAGAGGGATGGTGGGTGGTATTTATGTTTCGGTAGTGACCTCTCTTAGGTGTTGGTCTCGTTTTAGGTGTTGGCCTCGCTTAGGTGTTGGTCTCGTTTAGGTGTCGGCCTCGCTTCGGTCTTCAGGGGAAGTGGGGTGCTGCTTGATTGCGGTTTCTTCTGTCTCCATGCAACCATCACATTTTTCTGTGCTCAGGTAGCACCCACTACCAAAGCGGAAAACATCTGACACTGATTCTCCCCACATTCGTCCCGTCAATTCGGTTTTTATTTCAAAGCATTTGTTGCAGAGGTCTATGAATAGTCAGTGTGTAAGGTATCGTCTAGGGATAATATCATGGTTCACCAGCAGTCCCATTAGCTAATGGCGCAGTCTCCAAGGCACTTGCTCATAGTTTGACATCGTAAGGCTGTTGGATGGAGTGTTTTTTCCTTTCGCTACGGCCAGTACTCCGCCTCGGCCAGCCGGGCTAGGTATGCCCCTTCCTCTTCCATTACCCGATTTTCATCTTCGCTGCTTTCAGAATCGCTCTGGAAGTGGGCTGACCAAAATCTGTCCTGTATCTCTTGGTCCGTGTCCGGGCGCAGGTGTTGGATTCCTGGTAGGGTTGGGCTCCACGTCACCATCACATGGTTTATCGTAGAGGGTAGCTCGTCCTCTGGTTTGTTGTCTTCCCACCATTGATTCACCATTTTCATAGTATTTTCCATTCCTTTTCGGGGTTCCCAGCTATTCTCTGTTTCCGTGTAGCGCACCCATTTCACTAGGAATTGGTCGCGGTTATATCGCCTTCGGTGGTCGCATATGGTTTCCACTTCCCATTCTGGTTTCTCACTAACCACAACCGGGGGTGGTTTTGCGTGGCTCCTGGCCGGGAAGGAGATATTATCATTAGGGCGGTATCTTTTCACGGTGGATGCATGGAAGGTCCCTTCTCGGTTTCTGTACATTCTGCCATCTATTTCTACCGTATAATATTTTGTATGCTCATTGTATCCCATTTTCTTGAATGGTCCACGCCAGCGTGGTTGCAATTTCTTGCTACGTCACGATTCTGTTGCGAATAAACTTCCATATACCAGTAATAGATTACTCTTTCCTATCGGTGTATGGTGTCTGCGTCGTTTTGCTGCAGTTCTCATGCTTCCAAATCGTGGCATTTTGATCGCATGGAATGCCGTGTTCTGGATTGGTTAGTACCTGTTTAAGAATTCGTTGTCAGCCGGTACTGCAGAGTTCTTGAAGTTCGCTAGGGAAAGTGGCGGGTAATTCTTTCCAAAAATAGCTGTATATGGTGACATGCTCAGAGTTTCTGACCATCCTGCATTCAGGTATGCTGCTGTCTCCGGTATGGTATCAAACCAGTTGTTTTGTCTGGCGTTAACTAGGTTTCGGAGAGCTGTCTTCAATTCTCAAATTTTCCTTTCGACCTGTCCATTCGTTTCATGATGGCCTGGTGCCGCCTAAATATGCTCAATGCCTAACGATCGACACTGTTGTCTCCACATATGTGATACAAATCATGCGTCCGCATCGCTTACTAGAGATGTTGGGTAGCCATGTAGTGTAAATATTTTGTTGGGTAGGAGTTCCCATGTTGTTATTGCTGTTACCTGCTTTGTTGTAGGCATAAGCTACGTCAATCCTGAAAATCTATCCACCGCAACTAGGATTGTGTCGTATCCCCATGAATTGTGAAAGGGTCCCGCAAAGTCAATGGCTATTGATTCCAGGATTGCCGACGGTAGGGTAATTGTCTGAGCGTTTCCTTCTGGCAATTTTGTAGACTCCTTATTTACCTAGCATGTGTGGCACTGGGTTACATATGCTCTAAAGTCTTTCCGCATTTCAGGCCAAAATAGGTACTCCGTTGCGTACTGTAAGTTTCGTTCAATACTGTAGTGGCCTTTGCTGTGAATTTCGCTAATGACATATTATCTTAATGTCGTATTTCCGTATGTGGGGCCTTTCGGGATATACAGGCAGTCTTCCCCGGATCTGGTTTTTGTGTATAGCATTCCGTTTGCAACCTTGTAAGAGGATAAATCTCCTGTGGAGTCCATATTCTCCTATACCTTCTTCCAAATTGGTTCTTTCCAGTATGCTGCTACTATGTGCGCGCGGAACGTTCCGATCATTTCATTGATTGTTTGTAAGATGTCGCGTTCGTCTTCTATCTCGCTTCCTATGGTTGTCTCAGCCAGGTCTTCCTCCTTGTTGTTCCAAGACATTGTATAGCCCGCGCCGGCATTCTGTCATTGTCCGGGGCATTACTGAGACTATTGTCTTCTTCGTAAGGCTTTCTAGCGCTTGCCCTTGTCTAATCGGCGGTGGGCTATCAGGTCCTGGCATTTGGAGTGCCGCTATAGTCTTTGTTGTAAGGTTCCCTATTGGTTCTAGCTGCGGCATTTGGAATGCCGGGGCTTCCCAGTTTAGCAGTGCTGGAATTGCATAAGACCTGGGCATCGGCTGGGTAAGGGTGGACGGCCCTTCTCCCGCACTGATTGGTCTTCTGCCGGTCATTTGTTGCCATTCCCAGTCATTTATTTTGGGGGACTCTGGAGGGCTCGGGTCGATTTCTGTACTTGGGGGGCTCGGTCCTTCACTAAGTTGGGAAAGGGTCGATTTTTCCTGTCGTCTAGGCTGGTTGTTTGTGAATTTGATCTCGGTTTGATGATATGGGCAATGATCCACGTAACGGTGTGAGTAGTATACGGTACTATGTTGGAGTTCTTCCAGTGGCGTACTTCGCAGGGTACACTGGTCACCTCAATCGTTTCCTGCAGTGATTGAGCAGGGGCTTTTGGGGGGTACAGGGGCCTCGTTGGGGTACTCAGTATAGGAAAAAGGAAGGGGAGTAGGGGAGAACTCATGTGTGGGCTCCATTGCATTTGATTCTTGCTCGTATACCGTATTACCTGGGATGTCATCCGATTCCTTGGTGTAATCCTGGACATAGAGTGGATTCAAGTCTGATTCTCCCGCATACATCCAGGAAGGGGCGTCAGCTAAATAGTTGCTACTTCCCGGTGCATAGACTATCTTCGCGGTGTCTTTTCCCAAGGCACTTGGCCATCTCACTTGCTTTCTACTTGGGTTTTTTGCTATTTGTAGGTGTGTCAAGGGTTGGTGGTCTGTAACTATTGTAAAGGAATTTCCCATTAGTACATTGTGGAACCGGTTAAGTGCTCCCACTATCGCTAAGGCCTCTTTATCAGTGGTCCCATAGTTCATCTCAGCGTTGGTGACCTTTCTGCTGTGTAATGCGACTGGTCGTGCCGTCTCATAAGTGGGTCCCTATCCCACCCAAGCTCAAACTTCTAAATCTGCGCCATCCGGAACTAACCAAATTGGTTCCTTGTTTCGTATCTCTATTGGTCGCATGACCTGCTGATCGATGATCCGCTCTCAGACCATATCGAATGCGGTTTGGTGGGTCGTTGTCCATACGAATTCGGCGTTTCCCGTTAAGTCAGTTAGTGGTACCGTTAATGTAGCATGGTGTTGGAGAAACTGGGCCACATAATTCACTATTACAAGAAATCGTTGTAGCTCCTTCTTGTTCTTTGGTGTCTCCCATCCTGTAATGAAAGATATTTTCTGCGGGGAGCCATGAATTCCCTCCTTGTCCATTATGTGTTCTAATGCTTCCAGCTTATCCGCAAAAAGTACTGTCCTCTTCTTGCTGGCAAAGAATTTTGCTTTCCTGACCCGATCACATACTTCGCATATGTGTTTCTCGTGTTCCTCTGGTGTTCCTGAAAATATGAGAATATCATCAATGTATACCCATACAAAATGATGTAAATATTGGCTTAGGAGGTTCTCCATTATCCGCATAAATGTTGCTGGTGCATTCATGTCACCTTGGAGTATTACTTTGCTCACAAATCCTCCAAACGGGGTTTTGAATGAGTTGAACTTTACACTGTCCTTGTGGACCCGTGTTTGGAAATATACGTCACTCAGGTCGACCTTACTCTGGAATTTCGCTCGTCCTATTCGGTTAAGGATCTGCTGTCGATTTGGAATCGATGGACTAGCCATGATCGTGTTATCGTTTCTCACTTTCAGGTCCACCAGGGGGCCGATCCTTCTGTCTGACTTTGATTGTACAAACAGAGGTGCCGCTCCAGGTACCTCTTGTCATACAATTACTCCACTTCGTAATTTCTCGTTTATCTAGTTCATGAGTTTTTCTTTGTAGGCTTCTGGGATCGCGTGTGTTGGTTGGTTTTGTAGATTGGTTGCGTCTTTTAGCTGAATGTGGTGGCTAATCTTATGCACTGGGGGCAGCGTTTCAGGAACCTTATCCAGAAATACATCCTTGTATTCTTCCAACAATGTTTTTGTGGTGGTGTCTGACACAGCGGCTCGCAATTCCCCGCTTGTTTGTTTGCATAGCACATATAGTTTGTAATCCCGAAATTCCACTGCTGTATCCCCACACCTGATAAGAGCATTATGTCTTTTCAGGACTGGTATTCCAATCAGGGTGGCGTACTTTGCCAGGTGCGCTACCAACATCTCCTGATTTGTCCATTTCCTTTTCCCGATTCCTACGGTCAGTGCACATTTCTTGTGGCTTGAAGAGTGGGATCCTTTCATGGCCATGTTGACTGTTGTTGGTTGGGGTAGAGGCTCCGTAGTGATGCCATAGGTAGCGATAAAGGTGGTGCTAATTATGTTGTACCCAATTGTTCCCGTGTCGAATAGTACCTTTGCTGGGTGGCCTTCTATGTGAATCGTTCCTTCAAGAGCGTCACGGGGCCTGATTGTCAACGTTGGTTGTGTTCGCAGGCTTTCCATTTCCACTGAGTTAATTTCGACTTCATCAGGTTCCATTGCTTGCATGTGGTTTGTGCTAGCCTCTCGCTTAGTGGCCTTCCTTTTTCCTTTTTTGGAATACCAATCCTTTGCGTAGTGCCACTTTTTACTGTATTCGAAACATGTGCCTTTCTCGCGTCGTTTCTGCTTCTTGTCTTTCTTGTTCTTTGAACCCTGGCGGTATGGTTTATTCCTTTTTATATTCTCCTGCGATGATGATCCTTTACAGTTTCTTTGTGGCGGTACGTGGGTCCAGTAAACTCCAGTTTCATATAGGATAGCGGCCTTCCGTTTGGCCCGCTTGACTATCTTGTCAAAGGAATCACCCTCCTCCTCTATGGGTTCTACCTCCTGTCATAGTCTGGGATGCATTGCTTCATACAATCTTTGTCGCGCGTATACTGAGACACTGTCCCAGTAGGCAATCGTCCACAATACATTAAGAGATCCGTCGTGACCAAGGTTATTGTTTCTGTTTTTCCATTTCGTACTTGCTGGATATCCTTGAACCTTTTGTATAGTTCTTCGGTATTTCACGTGGATTGGAATCTCTCCCTCCAGTATTTTATTAGGGTTGTTTCTGGCATCTTTTCCCCACTCTCATAGTGGTTCATGGCTTGGTGGTATGCTTCCTCTGCCTTCCCAGTACAGAAGCTTTCAATGGTTGCTCCGCTTCCTTCCTTCGTTTTGTCCACTCCGTGTAGGGCCAGGTATTGAGAGGGTGTTACAAACCACTGGTCAAATACTTCAGGTTTCAAGTCGTCCTTTTCACCCCAGAACGAGGGTGGCAGCAGAAGTTTGATTTTAGGTCCTGTTCCCCCGGCGCCTGGGCCGTGCGGTCCGGCGGATTCAACTGTGGACATACTGTGTTCGGACTCTTCGTTACTGGAGCTGTGGCCTGAGGAGCTTTCTGGAGAGTTGCTGGGGGATTAGTCTGGTGGCTGCCTTACTACTGAATGATCTGATGCTTCGTCGTCATCTTCTTCCTTCTTAGGTGTCCCGGCAGGTATGTTAGCTTTCTTCAGTGCTTGCGCTGGTGCCTTTCCTTGCCTGGGGCTCAGGGGAAATGGCCCCGGAAGGCTAGTCCCTGCCTTTGCTAATTCGTCAGTCGATTCGCTAAAGGTCTGCTTGGCAAAGGTTCGCCCTAGTTGTCATTCTGCTTTGTCGATCGAGAATACACTCTTTGGCCTTTTCTGTTTCTTGAGTTGTCTTTTCGCGTTAAGGCCTTCTCGTGGGACCTGCTTCCCATTTCGAGTCTCCCCTGACTCAATCCTGTCGTGGTGGCGGAGCCGCACCCTTTGTGGTTCTGCCGCTCCCCAATGCTAGCTTCGCTATTGGACTTTTCGTAGGTTGATCAGACTAGGTGCCTGCAGGTTTCTTAACCACTGGCTGGGGTTACAAAAACGTAACGTGTGCGGGCCAGGCCCTAGTCACGTAGTGCTACGATAGGAGCAGATAGCTTCGTGGTTAACACGAAGGGAGCGCGGCTTGCTAAAGGAGGCTTCAAGCGGGGTATACCAGGACATCAAAGAAGTAACCATTCAACCAAGCATATTTTAAGAATACTGTCTGTCGAAGTCTGCTATTTTCATCGCGGAAATCAGCGGTCTTTAAACACAGCATATCGCTTATCTCCAGCATGAGCGATATTGCAACACAATGTGTGTATCAACCGATTGCACACGAAACAATTCACGTATCAAATGATACCGTGAAACCAAACATAAAACAATGTATGTATCAACCGATAACACACGAAACAATACAAGTATCAAACGATACTGTGAAACCAAATATAAAACAATGTATGTATCCACTGATAACACACGAAATAATACAAGTATCAAATGATACCGTGAAACCAAATATAAAACAACCTAGTACCCCTACTAGTTATACATTGGCTCTTAAATTTAACATCTTCAATTATCTGCTTCTATTTCGATTACATAGTTAAATAGCTCATCTCTCAATCTATTTGAAATATATTCATAAATTCTTTGTACCAGCTGAATTGATTGTTAAAACAAGTTGTGTAATTTGTATAAAAAAGATCCAAAATCCAACAGAATTCTTAAACCAATATTAAAAGTATTTGATAGAATATATCTTATTATCAGAATGGGTTGTGTAATAGTTTGCAGAGGTCCAGACGGTTTACCTCATTCTGAGAATCAAACCTGAAAGAGATAATTCTGTATTGTTATACTTATTAATAGCTAGCTTGAGCTCCCATATGTTTTACTTCTATCATGTCATAATTTACAAAATTAAACAAACCTTTTTTTACTTATTTTCATTATAGCTGCATAGAGAAAGTAATTTTAATAATATCTATATTACTTGAAAATTGTGTTACACCATTATTGAATTGGTATGGTAACAAGTGTTCTAAAGGTGTACCAAACTGTTGTATGATGAAATGCCTAGATATTGACAGGGTTGAGGGGAATATAAAGAGAACAAGAGCTTTGAATAATCCTAATATCAATTTACATATAATAAAATCAATTAATTCTTTTAATTATATTTAAAAAGATTGAAACTATACTTTTTTCATCAGCAATATTGTAGTTCTCATGAAAAAAGAATATTACCAGAATTGAGAATTATGTGAAGTAACTACTTTTATACTCCAATTATTTTACAAATTATTCAAATGTCTGTGTGACTTTATCATGGCCCATGTGGCAGGGGATTGATAGTACTGGGGTATAGGTTATATTCCTAGAGATCTGAGACAGGATGGTTGCAATTTGAGGGAAAGTGGTGGTTACCTGAGGTTTCGTATAATAGAACCTCCAGGAAACAGACAGAAGATCGCGGCTGTGCAGGATGAAAGGGTTAGGGATATTAAGCATTTTAGGGATTTGTCAGTACAGGATTTTCCTTGGTTATATAAACGGGTGTGCCCCTCTTAGATTTACTTTCTTTACGAAACCTGGTTGTTTTCTGTCTATACCTGTACTTAGGAATTACAACTTTGTTTCTCCTTTGCATTATCAGAACCTCTGAACAGTGACCCTAATATCTGAAACCCTGTTCTTGAACCTCTTAAGCCTTAATACAAATGCATCCTGTTTGGAATCTTGCCCCTCTTTCTTGTTCTATCTACAGTGATATGCCTTGGACCATCTGCCCTGAACCCCGCACGGATCCTCCCTGTTATACAAGGTTGCATCTATGAGGATCCAACTCACACTTCAACATGTTGTGATCTATTGCAATCCCGCCTGAGCTGTTTATTAATCTGAATCAAACTGCTAGCTTGTCTAGCGAACGGTTAGGCAACCTGACCCATGACCAGACATACAACTATCTTAGTCACATCCAAGATATTCTACTCCAGACTGTAAGCCTCCTGGTACCTACCGAGTTCCGCATTGATGAATGGTTGCAATAATAACTACGAACCTGGTTAGAAGAACTTCAGATCCTGTACCTCGGGACTTGGAAACACGACCTGGTGTGCGCTCACGCGATAGACACCTCGCTCAACAATGCCCTCGCCAATGTCTACGCAGGCCCTGCTACAGCCACTGCCGGCAGTAAGAACGCCTCAGTCCTGAATCCTGAATGGTTTGATGACACTATGCCCAGGTACTACCCCTTTACCACCCAGCTCCTTATGATGCTCCATTCATACCATCACCATTTTGACAATAAACAACACTATCTGGCATACACCATCAGCCTCTCCTCCTAGGATCCGCCTTCCTGCAGATAAAACCTAACATCACTACTGAGGATATCAACCACACCAACACCCAGGCCATATTGGTACAACTAGAACAGGCCTTGGGGGACCCCAAACATGTGGCCACAGCAGAAAGGGACCTAAGGGACCTCTCCCAGAGAAACTGCACCTTCATTAAATAGCTAGTGGATATCTAGTGCCTGGCTACCGATACCAACTGGAACGATGCTGCTAAGCAGGGTGCACTCTACTGAGGTCCCGGCTCAGAAATACAGGATGCTTGGAACACCTTTGCTGACTTCTCGGAGATACTGATAGCCTACACCAACTTGTTGAAGAAGCGAGACAACAATATCCAGGCCCATGTGGCTAACAAGAAAGGCTCTTCCTCCTTCTCATGGTGTACCCCCTGCAGCCAGTCAACCCCACTCTACCACTCTAGCTGTGACTATCACCACTGTTACAGGTACAGCCTCAAGTTCTATAGACCTCTTAGCAGGTCATCGAATCCGGACTGAGGCATAGTGGGATGACGGGATGAGAAGTGGACTATGCCTGTATTGTGGTGGTCATGGACAGATGGCCAGATGATACCCAAACAAGAGACGCGGCTGTATGCAGGCTACCGCCACCTCACGGTTTGACCCCTCTCTGGTTCCTAAAGGTACCTGACCAGAATCCGAATGGTCAGAAAACCAGTTATCCCAGGTACTGAATATAGTACTTGTATGGGATATGTTAAGTTCTTTCCTTATTTATCTATATCTTGTTTGAGAATATTTGCATCTAAGCCACTTGCACTTGTGATAGTGGAGTAGACCTGGTGAACAAGATATATTTTTAAGACTCATAGATTAATCCAAGCTTGCATACTCTTCTAACAGAAAGGAAAAATACACCCCTATTTATACCCTTCTATGGTTACGCGAACACTGACTCATACCAAGGAAATCTATATACTCTGCTAGAATCTTCTAGCATAACAACAGGTCATGTGACTGTGTCACATGACCGACACAGTCACACCACCGTACAGGAATGAGATACCGTATTTTGAAAACTTTCCTTACAGTTCCATTCCCAGCCTATTAGAAAACCCGTCAAATGTCACCTTAACTAATCCCTTTGTACATATATCCGCCAAATTGTCCTCTGTTCCAACTGCTATCACATCTATTTTCCCCGCTTCCCGTAGCTCTCCAGTGTAGTGGTGCTGAACATCGATATGTTTCGTTAGGTCGAAAACGCCCGCGTTTTCGCTAAGCTTGATGGCTGCTGTGTTGTCATAGTATAGGATCGGTATAGTCTCAATTCCTGTATGTGACATTCCTCGGCTAAGCCAGATGCTCTGTTTAGCGGCGAATGCGAGTGTGATGTATTCGGCTTCTGTTGTAGATGTTGCTACGGTTTTTTGTTTCTTTGATTGCCATATTATGGTACTTCCGTAAACTTGTACGATCAGACCAGTAAACAATTTTCTGTCTTCGAGATTTGAGGCGAATGAAGCATCAGTAAAGATCTTCAATGGTTGTTCCTTGTTGTCTCGGTTGTATTGTAATCCCTTGGTCTTGGCTCCTTTTAGATACCTAAGTACCCTTTTTGCGGCGGTAAGATGTGTGGTGGTGGGTTTTGGGGAGAATTGGCTGAGGAAAGCAGTGGCATGTGCGATGTCAGGTCTTGTAGTGACAGCGGCGTACATCAGCGATCGAATGATGGACTGGTATTGTTGTTGATCGCATGGTTGATCATTGTCTTTTGCTTTCATAAGTGTAGTATGGACTTCAATAGTAGTGGCAACTGGTTTGGCTTCGCTTAGGTCAAATCGTTCGAGGATCTCAGTAACGTCCCGTTCCTGGTAGACTTTGTGATTGTCTTTTGAGATTTCGATCTGCATGCCTAACAGTAGAGATGCTTGTCCAGAGTCCATACATTGAAAATGAGATTGTATTTTGTCAATACATGTATCGACTAGTGAGGATTTTCTGGCTATTAGAATATTGTCAACGTAAAGGGAACAAAAGAGGTTTTTTGCGACAAGAATACATGGGTCGAAGTTGGTAACTTTAAGGTCCATGGTTTCGAGGGTTTTGGTTAGTCATTGGTACCATAGTCTTGGGGATTGCTTAAGTCCATAGATAGCTTTTTTAAGCTTCCAGACCTTGCCTGGTTCGCGATACCCTTCCGGGAGCTCCAGGCAGGTTTCCATGTCTATGTTGCCATATAGGAAGGCGCTTGTGATGTCGATCTGTTGGAACTTATAACCACATTTGACAGCTACTGCCAGCAGGAGTCTTAGGGATTGTAACCGAGCAACCGGGGCATAAACTTCTTCATAGTCTTCGCCTGGGGCTTGGTTAAAACCTTTTGTGCAGTATCGTGCTTTCCGACGTTCGATAGTGCCATACTTTTTGACTTTGGCCTTATAAACCCATCGTCCTGTTAATACCTTTTTTCCACTTGGTTTTTCCACTTCCACTCCTACTTCTCGTTTTCTCGGTACCTTCATCTCTTCGTCCATGGCTTTCTGCTATTCATTTCTCTTCTCCGATTCCATGGCCTCTCTATACGTATTGGGGTCTGGTATATGATACATGAGACCAACAACCATATATCTTTGAAGATTCCCTTCTTCATTTCGTAGCTGTTTATCAAGTTCCTCTCTTCTTTCCTGGAGAAGTTGCATCTCGTCCTCGGTTAGGCCTTCCAGCTTACAGTCCCATTCGTTTCTTTTTATTTGACGTTGCAGAGATCCTATCTTCTTTTCTAACTGAAGTTTTTCTTCGTCTCGTGCATTCTGTATCCGAGTGCGTTCACGAGTAGAACGACGGGGTGCGGGAGGTTCCGAGGAGGAGGCATTTGGAGGAGGAATAGGTGTTGACTGGAATTCGCTGGGCACAGAGGTAGTCGGAGGTGGTACTGGTGTTGTCGGTCTTACTGGGGTAGATGGCCCTTCCTTATCGGTACGTTCCGATTCACGGGATCGATCCGACTTTTCCTTTTCTTCTCTTTCTATTGTTCATTGAAGATATTCAAACGATACCCCTTTTGTCTTTCCAAATTTCACATCCCTTGCTTCGATCACAGTGTGCCATTTAGGTATGTAAACACGGTAAATCGTCGGACTGGAAGTGTATCTGACTAGGTGACCTTCTTCTGCTGTCTGGTCAAACTTTCCTCGCTTCTCAGCTGGGATATGTACCATGACATCGGCGAACCAGGGATGGAGGTGACTAATCATGGGTTTCGTTTTGTATAGTTGCTCGAAAGGTGTTGTTTTTATTGATGAATGCCACCGTCGATTGTAGAGGTAAGCCGCTGTGGAATAGGCCTCTCCCCGCAATGATTTTCGTTCAGGTGGCATCATGCATCGTACCATTGTTGTAAGGGTCTGATTTAGCCTTTCTCCGACTCCCTTTGATTCAGGGTTGTCGGCTGGTGATGTCGTGTGGATGACGCGTTTCGTGTTTAAGAATTCAGACACTTTCCGGTTAAGGTATTCGGTTACTTGGTCGCCATGCAGTCGCTTGACTCGCTTACCGAATTGAGTAAGCACCATTTCCCAGAAGTGTTTCATGGCAACTTCTGCTCCGTCCTTTGTCTTTAGTAGGTAAATCCAACAATACCTGCTATAATCATCTACAAACGTCATGTAGCAGACATTTTTTCCCAGTGTAGATGTGGACATTTGGCCACTAAGATCGGAATAGACTTTGTTGAAAGCTGACTTGGTTTCGATGTCCTTTAACTTTTGTTTTACATGCGTGGTTTTGTTCCAATTGCATGTTGTACAATGAAAGTCTGATGGAGGAGCGATAGGGGTGGCGTCCTTGTAACAATCCTTAATCACACGCGGATGTCCAAGGGCTTTGGGCCGTTCTTCGTAAACAGAAACAAAAGACTTCTCATTACTCATCCTAACATACCACAACCCACTTTTCTTATCCGCAACCATGAAAATCCTCCTTTCCTTCTCAAACATCCTTCTTCCTTTTTCTACCGTAACCTTTACTCCAACATCGTCCAATCGGGATTCAGATACGAATAAGTATCGAAACGTGGGTACATACAGTGCTCGTTTGAGGATGAATGTATGTTAGGTTCCATCCAACAGGCACACGTGGAGGTAATCATCCCCGGATGCAGTTGCCTGGTGAATTCTACCGTCTACTGTTACTATCTTTTCAGAGGAAGGGGTAAGACTTTGGAAGTTACCTGAATTGGGAGATATGTGGTTCGATGCCCCAGAATTACATAACCATTCCGTCGAGACTTCCCCGATTGTCATACAGACAACCTCTTCCTCTAGTGTAGGAGGTTCCTTGGCTCTCACCATCAGAACCGTAACTGTAGCGCCAGTAATGGCTGCAGTGTTTGGCTTGTTGTCCCGTTTCTTATTTCTGGCTTTTTCCCTCGAGAGACCTCGACATTTGTTAGTATTGTGGGTATCGCTTTTCCCACCTCTTGCTGCACACCATGTGCAATACATCTGTTTCTTGTTCTTGTAAGGTGCCGACAGTACCTTTTCCTCCTCTTTGCCTTCTCCTTTTTCTACTGCCCTGCTTAGAAAGTAATCCCGAACGTCAAAATATCTGGTTGTCTTTCTTGCCGACAAGACATCGCATAGATCAGGGTGCAACTCGTTGATGGATAGCATGAAGACAGTGCCCTTGACTTCTTCTGCTTGTGTCCATGCTCGCATCGTGGTTCGGAATTCGTTGGTTGTTTCATCATCAGCTGATGAACATCATTGAGCAAGAAAGTTCCATGCAGTTTCGAACTTTGTGGCATGGTCGGAGATGGATTGGGTGTAGACAAGTTTGATTTTCTAGATGGCTTCAAGTAGCATCATGTTGGTAGTGGGAGTTTCTTGGTCGAATCAGTCTTTGAACGCCTGCCAGACCTCCGCTGCTGAACTCTTGGCAGAGATGTCGGCATGGTAGATGGAGTTTACTGCTTGGTAGGGGTAGAATCTAGATTTAGTGTCCTTTTTCTTCCACGTCGTGACTTTTGTAGCATCTTCTGATGCTCCAATTGTAGGGATCTCAGGCTTCTTTTCCGTTCCCAGCACTACCTCTGACAGTCTAAGGACTTCGAAGGCAACCAGCCAGGCTTGCGCCCAAGTCTGGTAGTTCTCTTGTCCTTGCAGTTTTGGGTAGTCGGTTATGGATAGATTGAAGACCGTTTCGGTATCGTTCGACCTATTGCTTTAACGTGGTATGTTTCCGATTACTGTCGTTTCCGATCGTCTGTTTTGTGGAAGGGGTCGGTTTCTTTGTGACCAAAATCGCCAACTATTTATCTCGCTTGGGCTCCTGATTGCGTCACGGTGTATATCATCTTAGTAATTTTCACAACAGGAAGGGAGAAGATAATCAGGTGAAAGAGGGCATTTTTTGTTGCAGTAAGGACACGTCTACTAGTCTAGTGCATCAAAGTACTCGCGGGCCAGGTTAGCTTTTGTTGAAGGAGGTGTTTGAGGGGAGGATTAACGGTATACACTCGCTTAGGAGTGCTCTTATGGCCTTGTGGTATATGATGTTCAGGTTTGCGGAAGATCTCACAAACCCGGGCTCATAACCTGAGAATATTTGTATCTAAGTCACTTGCACTTGTGATAGTGGAGTAGACCTGGTGAACAAGATATATCTTTAAGACTCATAGATTAATTCAAGCTTGCGTACTCTTCTAACAGAAAGGAAAAATACACCCCTATTTATACCCTTCTATGGTTACGCGAACACTGACTCATACCAAGGAAATCTGTATACTCTGCTAGAATCTTCTAGCATAACAACAGGTCATGTGACTGTGTCACATGACCGACACAGTCACACCACCGTACAGGAATGAGATACCGTATTTTGAACATTGTTTGTCTTTGAATCAAATAGAGAACAGAATTCACGATAACCACTTGGTGATTGCAAGTGACATCATAGATAACCAAGGCATAATCCAGTCTCTTTCTCTTATCGACTTCGCAGCTACTAGATATGCATTCATGGATAAAGGCTTCACTCGTGGCCACTATCTTTCCTTGTTTGTGGTGAAAGAAACCATTTAATTAGCAGTAATCGACGGTAGGCCTATTATCTCCCGTGCTATTACCCACCCGATACACATAGAGCTGAGAACCAATGACCAGTCAAAAGCCCTACCGACCTTCATCACTAAACTAGGCAGATACCTCTTGACCCTGAGCATCTCATGGCTCAAACAACATCATGTGACTATCCGCTTAGATAGCAATACCATTGCATTTGGGTTCAACTATTGTCTGGAAACCTGGACCTCTGATATGACCGGCATTCAAGGACTGGAAGGGGAGATCCCCCACTTCTGCAAAGCCTATAACATTAAACGAGCGTTGGGCCACAAGGTACTCGAGCAACAGGAAGTCCAGGACATTGTTGTACAGGAATACTATGATTTTATGCTACTGTTCCTGGAAAACAAACAAAATCAGTTACCCCTTCACTGACCAGACCACCACACTATTCCCTTGCTAGGGGGTTTTAGACCCCTTTTGGCCTGCTATACAACCTGTCTCCTGCAGAGATGGAGGCACTATGGCCCTGGCTTGATGAAAATGTCAAACAGGATCTTATCCAGCCCTCCACCTTACCAGCGCCTTCCCCTATCCTGTTCATCAAAATGAGCGACAGATGGTTACAGTTAGGTGTGTACTATTATGCTCTAAACAATGGGACAATCAAAGATGGTGGCTCCTTACCGCTATTAATGGAAACCCTTATGCAAATCTCAAAGGCCGAAATCTGGACTAAGCTGGATATCTAAGGGGCGTACAACTTGACTGGCAGGAAGAAAGGAAAGGAATGGAAAACTGCCTTCCAGACCCAATATGGCTTGAATGAGTCCAAGGTCATGCCATTTGGCCTCACCAATGCTCCCACCACCTTTCTGGCATATATCAATAAGACTCTAGACCCCAGATTAGACCATTTTTGTACTACCTGTTTGGACGATATTCGCATCTGCAGTGAGACCGAAGAGGAACATATTGAGTACATCTGTTGGGTTCCGAAAGACCTAGCCAATGCTGAGTTCGAGCTTAAGCCCCAAATGTGTAAGTTCTATATAGACCAAGTCGAGTACCCCAGTTTTATTACCACTATGCAAGGGATCTGAATAGACAACGTTATGGTTGAAACCATAATCGCATAGCCTGTTGCTGAGTGTGTATAGGATGTGCGTAGTTTTCTGAGATTTGACAACTTTGGTCACCAATTCACCAATGCTTCTTTCCATCTTGCCTAGCTTTTTACAGCCCTTACCAAGAAGGATCAACCATTCTTTTGAATCCCTCAATATTAGCATGCTTTTGAAGAACTCAAGACAGCCTTTACCAGCACCCCTGCTTTAGCTCACTTTGAGTGTTTCAAAAAAGTAGTCATCCAAACTGATACCTCAAACCTTGTGTGTTTGGGTGTTATGTCCCAACATGATGATCATGGGATGCTCCAACCTATTGTCTTCTACTGAGCCTAGTACACTGCACCTGAATGCAACCATGACATCTATGACAGGGAACTCATAGCCGTAGTCTCTTGTTTTGAGCGATGGAGATGCTATCACATAAGTTAGGTGGTAAGGCCATGATCCTGACCGACGATTCCAACCCGCAGCAGTTTACTACCAAGTGACTCTTAAACCGTAGACGAACCTGGTGGTTGCAGTTCCTTACCTAATACGTGTATGACATCGAATACCAGTCAGGAAAGCTCAATGAAAAAGTGAATGCATTGACCTGAATACAGGGGCAGATGGAGGAAGAGGAAGAGCAATGATGAGAACACCTGACCCAGGTGGTGTTGGAGCCACATAACATGGGTTTGTTGGTAAACATCACTGTCCCCACAGTTGTATCTCCCTAGAACATCCTTGGCAGGAAGCATATAATGCTGACCTGACCACTACACAGATTCTGAAGGCATTGGACCAAGGCAACTGATATTCCCATCTCCTTTCTATCGCGAAATGGTGTAGGGAGTGGAACTGGCTACTATACTGTGACTGCCAACATGTCTCCCTCCATCAGAACTTGCGGCCATGACTGATTCAAGAGACCTTTGACTGCCCTGCTATAGAACACCCTGGTAGGGCCAAAACCCATGGACTGGTTTCCCACTGTTTCTACAGTCCTGGCATACATCGAGATATAGGTTGTTTCGTAAAGAATGGTCATACATGCCCAAGGAGCCACACATCGCACCATGCCCTTCCGACATACTACGTCCCCTCGCTGTTTCCGACAAGCTCTGGGTGCATGTCCTGATCAATTACGTTACTGGCCTAACTTGGGGTCAGGGCAACAATGCGGTCCTGGTCACGGTCGATAGACTGGCCAAGGTACACTACCTTCTTCTTTGCTGGACAACGATTAATCCTCTTATGTTAGCCGAATTGTACCTCAAATATCCGTGGAAACCCCATGGCCTTCACGCAACAATTACCGCAGACTGCGGTAGTTAGTGTCTACCAGAATTCTGGTAGTAGGTTTGTGATCATCTCCTGGTACCTCAGAAACTCGCAACAGTCCTCCATACCCGGACTGATGGCCAGACCAATAGAATGAATACTGTTATGGAGCAATACCCGCTAGCCTATATCAACTATCAATAGGATGATTGGGCCCTTTGGCTTCCAATAGCTGAATTTGTGGTCCAGGACCACACCTCGGAATCTACAGCCCTGTCCCAGTTCTTTCCCAACCATGGTTGCGACCCCTGGATGAATTTTCTAGACACTCTAGAAGGACCTCAAGAGGTGTCTAAAGCTGTAGTGTTCACACTGCATTTGAAGGACATCTATAGCCACCTTCGCTCCAAGATCACCTATGCTCAGGATTGTCAACAAGGGAGTGCTGACAGAGGGCACCTACTGGTCCTCTACTTCTGGGTAGGAGACAAAGTATCACTTTGTATCCACAATATGCGAATGCGTTGACCCTCGCAGAAGCCGTACAATGAGTGTCCTAGCCCCTACCATCTTACTGCTTGGATTAGCACCTATGCCCTCGCCTCAATCTCCCTACGTTGGTCAGGATATGGAATGTGTTGTATGTTTCCTTGCTTGAGCTGACTGACGAGAACCTGCTTCCAAAAAAGATTGTATCTCGGACACTAGCAGTTCTAGTCAATGGGGAAGAGGAATGGCTAGTAGAGGGGGTCATGAATGCCAAACTGGTATGGAGATGGCTGGGATACCAGATTAGATGGAGAGAGTATGAGGAAGCTACCTAGGAACGAGCCCAGACTATCAACCTGCTGCTTGCCATAAATCAGTTCCACCGCTACTACCGGAACAAACTGGGCCCCCTTCCTGAGCAACTGGCATGCACCTGCGAGGTCTTAGGCATAGCAGAGGGGAGCTAGCCCTACCGCTATGTGGCAGGGGATTGATAGTGTTGGGATGTTGGTCGCATCCCCATGGACCTGAGTGAGGATGATTGCAATATGAGAGAAAGGAGTGGTTAGTCAAGGTGTCACATAATGGAAACTCATAGAAACTAACACAAGCTCGTGGCTGAGCTAGAGGAAAGGGTTAGGGATGTTAAGGATTTTATCAATTGGTCAGTGCAGGATTTTCCTTGGTTATATAAATGGGTGTGTGTAATGGAGACACCTCTAGGAATATGGATCCCAAGGTTGCGACTGGACCTAACAACTGCAAACTTATCGCCAAAAGTTCACATAGACATAAAAGCAAAGTAAATGGTAAAACTTAATATCGTTAAGCCTAATGCTTCACTCGATGAAGGTCTGCAGAGGATTGATTGTTCGAGTAGCAGAGTTCTCGCGTAGATGTCCAAGTAGTTTCACCTTATGCTAGAAACTTCCCCGTCAGTTTACTCCAACTATTCGAGCACACTCTTCTCCACTGAGGGTGGTCCAACGCTTCTCCTAGCACACCCTCTGGGCATCCATGTGTCGACACACTCTAGTCGGTGTTCACCGTATGTAGCTACTGTTTCCCCGGGGCATTTCCATTTTGGCGGCCGGAGTGAAAGCTTCATTCCAGCGGTATCTTGCCAGTGGCTAACATTCAAGACACCTGATGAACTGCACTACCTAGGACACGCTTCCCATATGCAGTGATCTTAATGCGAGCCTGGAAGCTACCATGTGTAGTTTGTCTATCCGCTATTTACAATTCTCGGGCATCCGGGGCCTTCCGTATGATCCGGTGGTCTGGGAGGGGTCCCATGGGCGCTACCCATGACCACTACCTGAGATCCACCTTACCTGTGGTAGAAATCATGCATTCAGGGTCTCTGGACTTCCCTTACAGAGCCTATAGCATTGGGGACACTTTTGGGCTTGGTAGGTGTAAAACTCTCCCACCCGCTCTTGTACCACCCGCAACTACATGCGGGACCCCCACGGTTAATTCCCGCTAACCCCCTCACTTTTACTCCAGTTTACTCTGAACAACTTGGAGGAGGTACTCCATCTTCTACCCTATGCCACCGCATGTATCCTGCAAACAGCCTATGGTCAACCGGAGGGCACCGATGTATACAGTGTTGTGGGTAGGTTTCCAAAGATTCCTCTTTGCTAAACTGGACACAACAATACAACCGTATGCCCATGACGTCCGGGCCTCAGGGCGGGGCTGGAAGTGTAAGATAGGAATAATGTTTCCAATTTACAGCTTCTTCCGTGCTGTATAACTCGCCCAATGGCTCCTCCTGGAATCTCACATTCCAGTATTATACATGGCTTCGCATTACAAACATTCCAGTCCTTTTTCCCGAACTGCCTGTGGGACTTTGTTTTGACAGGTAGGGCAACTCAGGCTTAGAACAGGGTAAGACAAGCCCCATGCCGGCATAACCTGCTCCTAAGAGTAGGGTAACCTTGTCTGGGGGACAAGATAACATTTCCCTATTACCCTGTCTATTCTGTTACTGGAGATCGACACTTCTGACCTTTCTCCAGTTACCAGGCTTAGCTGAGTAACTGCCCCTTTAGAGGTCCCTAAGTACACTGACACCACTCCAGGATGTAGCCAGATACCAAAATACTGTGCCCGCGAGTTCTGTTCATCTTGGAGCCCGGAACATCAGGTCTCCGCAGGTCCAGTGCTTACTTGCCTGGCGGTTCCTACCAGTGCGACTCCAGGCTTCCTGTATGGGTGTACGTTCCAGTTGCCATAGCTCATGCATGCTGGGTGATTACCGTGTGCCACTCCTACATTTGGTTTCACTACGCAACCTGTAACGTGTTGGGCCAGGCCCTAGTCACGTAGCAGTACGATAGGAGCAGATAGCTGGGTTATCAGCACCCAGTGAGCGCTGCTTGCTAAAGTAGGCTTCGAACGGGGTGTAATAGGAGATCAAAGAAGTAACCGTTCAACCAAGTATATTTAAGAATACTGTCTGTGGAAGTCTGCTGTTTCCGTGGCGGGAATCAGATGTCTTTAAATACAGCATATCGCTTATCTCCAGTATGAGCGATATTGCAAAACATTGTCTGTATCAACCGATAGCACACGAAACGATACAAGTATCAAATGATACTGTAAAACCAAACATAAAACAATTTGGGTATCAACCGATAGCACACGAAACAATACAAGTATCAAACGATACTGTAAAAGCAAACATAAAACAATCTGTGTATCGAGCGGTAGCACACGAAACAATACCAGTATCCACCGATACTGTGAAACCAAACATAGAACAAGCTGTGTATCAACCGATAGCACACGAAACAATACAAGTATCAACCGATACTGTGAAACCAAACATAAAAGAATGTGTATATCAACCGATAGGACACGAAACAATACCAGTATCAACCGATACTGTGAAACCAAACATAAAACAATATCTGTATCAAGCGATAGCACACGAAACAATACAAGTATCAACCGATACTGGGAAACCAAACATCAAACCCTAGTAACCCGTACCGGTTACACTGCCTAAATAAAATAACAATTTCAGCACAACAAGACAATCCAAAGAAATTCTTATAGCCGGTAGTTGCGCTATTCTCAGGAAAGGACCCACCCTCGTCGTCATCGCTATTGTGCAGCAATCTCCAGTCGTCCTGAAACATCCACTCGGCACCTTCCAACCACCTCTCCAAGCACTCCCCACATGGCGCTCCATGCACAAAACAACCTGACTCCCACTAGTGTGGCAGGTCCACGAAGTTTCGTACTATCCACTCCTCCCATTCCTCCGTCTTGACATCGCTTCGTCCGTAACCCGCGCAGTGATCGATGTAGTAAATCTTCTAGTAGGCGTCTTCTGGAATGATTTCTAGGTAAAGTAGGTACCCCAAAATGTGGTCTCGTCCCTTGATGCTGACTTCTACGTAGTTCGCCATTTTGGTTTTTCTTTCTCACGTAAGTGTAAGTTTGTAATATGGTGAAGATTTTTTCTAAGGGGTTAAAGGTTTGGAGGTTAGGTAGTGTGGTTTGTTTTCTTCGGTGGTTTAGGGGGCTGGTGGGTGGTATTTATGTTTCGGTGGTGACCTCGCTTAGGTGTTGGCCCCACTTAGGTGTTGGCCTCGCTTAGGTCTTCATGGGAAGGGGGTTGCGGCTTAATTTCGGTTTCTTCGGTTTCCATGCAACCATCACATTTTTCTGTGCCCCGGTAGTACCCGCTACCGACGCGGAAAACATCTGACACTGATTCTCCCCACATTCGTCCTGTCGATTCTGTTGTTATTCCTAAGCATTTGTTGCACATGTGTATAAATAGTTGGTGTGTAAGGTATCATCTAGAGATAATATCATGGTTCACCAACAGTCCCATTAGCTGATAGCGCAGTCTCCAAGGTACTTGCCCATAGTTTGACATCGTAAGGCTGTTGGATGGAGTGTTCTTTCCTTTCGCTATTGCCCGTACTCCGCCTCAGCCAGCCGGGCTAGGTATGCCGCTTTATCTTCCATTGCCTGATTCTCATCTTCGCTGCTTTCGAAATCGCTTTCGAAGTAGGCTGACCAGAATCCGTCCTGTATCCCTTGGTCTAGGTCTGGGCGCACGTGTTGGATTTCTGGTAGGGTTGGGCTCCACGTCACCGTCACATGGTTTATCGTAGAGGGTAGCTCGTCCTCTGGTTTGTTGTCTTCCCACCATAGATTAACAGCTTCAATCGCATTTTCCAATCCCTCAAGGGGTTCCCAGCTATTTTCTGTTTCTGTGTACCTCACCCATTTCACTAGGAACTGGTCGCAGTCATATCGTCTTCTCTGGTCTCCTATGGTTTCCACTTCCCATTCCGGTTTCTCGTTTACCACGATTGGGGGTGGTTTTGTGTGGCTCCTGGCAGGGAAGGAGACATCATCGTGCCGGCAATATTTTTTCACGGTAGAAGCATGAAATGGCGCTTCTCAGTTTCTGTACATTCTGCCATCCTTTGCTACCAGGTAATTTTGTGTATGCATATCGTATCCGATTATCTTGAATGGTTCACGCCAGCGCGATTGCAATTTCATGCAACATCCTGATTCAGTTGCGAATAAACTTCCGTATACCAGTAACAAATTGCCCTTCCCTATCGGTGTATGGTGTCTGTGTCATTTCGCTGCCGTTCTTGTGCTTCTAAACTGCGCCATGTTAATTGCATTGAATGCCGCATTCTGGATTGCTTGGTGCCTGTTTAGTAATTCGTCGGCAGCTGGTACTGCGGAGTTTTTGAAGTTTGCTAGGGGCAGTAGGGGGTAATTCTTTCCGAAAATGGCTGCATATGGTGACATTGCGAGAGTCTCTGACTATCCCGCATTCAGATATGCTGCTGTTGCTGGTATGGCATCAAACCAATTATTTTGTCTGGCGTAGACTAGGTTACGGAGAGCTGTTTTTAATTCTCGAATTTTCCTTTAGACCTATCCATTCGTTTCATGATGGCCTGGTGCCACCTTGATATGTCCAATGCCTAATGACCGACACTGTTGTCTCCACACATGTGACTCAAATCTTGGGTCGACATCGCTCACTAGAGATGTTGGGTAGCCATGGGGGGTAAATATTTTGTTGCGTAGCAGTCCCCAGGTTGCTATTGCTGTTACTTGCTTTGCTGTAGGTATAAGCCACGTGAATCCTGCAAACCTATCCATCGCAACCAGAATCGTATCGTATCCCCATGAGTTGTGGAAGGGTCCAGCAAAAAAAATAGCAATTGATTCGAAGATTTCTGATGGCAGGGTAATTGTTTGAGCCTTTCCCTCTGGCAATTTTATAGGCTCCTTATTCACCTGGCATGTGTGGCACTGGGCTACATATGCTCTGAAATCTTTCTGCATTTCAGGCCAAAATAGGTACTCGGTTGCATACCGTAAGTTTAGTTCAACATTGTGGTGGCCTTGGTTGTGGATTTCGCTAATGACATATTCTCTTAACATCGTATTTCCGTATGCGGGGCCTTTCGGGATATACAGGCAGTCTTCCCGGTATCTGGCTTTTGCGTATAGCATTCTGTTTGCTACCTTGTAAGAGGACAAGTCTCCTGTGGAGTCCAGATTCTCGTTTCCCTTCTTCCAAATCGGTTCCTTTTGGTATGCTGCTACCATGTGTGCTCGCAATGTTCGGATCATTTCATTGACGGTTTGTAACGTGTTGCGTTCGTCTTCTATCTCGCCTCCTCCGGTTGTTTCAGGTAGGTCATCCTGCTCGTTGTCTTCTAAGACATCGCAAAGCCCCCACCGATAGTCTGTCATTGTCCAGGGCATAACTGAGACTGTTGTCTCCTTGGTAAGGCTTTCTAGCCGTTCCGCTCGCCTAATGGGTGGTGGGATATCAGGTTATGGCATTTGGAATGCCGGTACGGTCGCGGTCGTAAGGTTTTCTATTGGTTCTGGCTCCGGCATCGTGAATGCTGGGGCTTCCGGGTTTAGCAGTGCCGGAATTGTACAAGACCTATGCGTTGGCTGGGCAAGAGTGGACGGTCCTTCTCCCGCACTTATTGGTCTTCCGCCCATGGTTTGTTGCCATTCCCAGTTATTGATTTCGGGAGACGCCGGAGGGCTCGGATCGATTTCTGTACTTGGGGGGCTCGGTCCTTCACTAGCTGGGTAAGAGGTCAATCTTCCCTGGCATTAAGGATGGTTGTTCGTAAATTTGATCTCGGTTTGATGATATGGGCAATGATCCACGTAACCGTGTGTGTAGTGTAGGGCACTATGTTGGAGTTCTTCTGGTGGCATACTTCGCAGAGTACACCGGTCACCGCAATCGTTTCCGGCAGTGATTGAGCAGGGGCTTGCGGGGGGTACAGGGGCCTTGTTGGGGTACTCAATATAGGAGAAAGTAGGGGAAGCAGGGGAGAGCTCCTGCGGGGGCTCCATTGTGTTTGATTCTTGCTCGTAGACTGTGTTATCTGAGATGTCAACCGATTCTTTCGTATGATCATAGACATAGAGTGGATTCAAGTCTGATTCTCCATCGCAAATTCAGGAAAGGGCAGCAGCTAAACAGTTCATGCTTCCTGGTGCGTAGACTATTTTCGCATCACATTTTCCTAAGGCACTTAGCCATCTCACCTGTTTCCTGCTACGGTTCTTGGCTGTTCGCAGATGGGTTGGAGGTTCGTGGTCTGGGACTATCGTGACGGAATTTCCCATTAGTACATTGTGGAATCGATTAAGCGCTTCCACTATCGCCAAGGCCTCTTTATCAGTGGTCCCCTAGTTCATCTGAGTATTGGTGAACTTTCTGCTGTATAACGCAGCTGGCCGTGCCATCTCATAAGTGGGTCCCTGTCCCACCCATGCTCCAACTGCTAAATCTGAGGTGTCCGTAACCAACCAAATTGCTTCCTTGCTTCGTATGTCTATTGGTCGCATAACTTGGTGATCAATTATTCGCTTTCGGATCATATCAAGTGCAGGTTGGTGGGTCGTTGTCCATACGAATTCGGCGTTGCCCGTTAGGTCGGTTAGCAGTACCGTCAACATAGCATGGTGTGGGAGAAAAACTGGGCCACATAATACACTATTCCTAGGAATCGTTGTAATTCCTTCTTGTTTTTTGGTGTTTCCCATTCTGCAATGGATGATATTTTCAGGAGAGAGGCATGGATCCCCTCGTTGTCCACTATATGTCCTAATACTTCCAGTTTGTCCGCAAAAAGTACTGACTTCCTTTTGCTCGCAAAGAATTTTGCTTTTCTGAGCTGGCCACATACTTGGCGTATGTGTTTTTCGTGTTTCTCTGATGTGTCTGAAAATATGAGAATATCATCAATGTATAGCCATACAAAATGATGTGAATATTCGCTTAGGAGGTCCTCCATTATTTGTATAAATGTTGCTGGTGCATTTATGTCTCCTTGTAGCATTACTTTGCTCACAAATCCTATGAACGGGGTTTTGAATGACTTGAACTTAACACTGTCCTTGTCCACGCGTGTTTTGAAGTATGCATTGCTTAGGTCGATCATACTCCTGAATTTCACTCATCCTATTCGGTTAAGGTTCTGCCGTTGATTTGGAATTGAAGGACTATCCATGATCGTGTTATCATTCCTCACATTCAGGTCCACCAGGGGGCGGATCCTTTCATATGACTTTGGTTTTACAAATATAGGCGCCGCCCCACGTACCTCTTGTCGTACAATCACTCCACTTCGTAATTTCCCGTTTATCCAGTTCATGAGTTTTTCCTTGTAGGCTTCTGGGATCGAGTATGTTGGTTGGCTTCGTTGGTCGGTTGTTTCCTTTAGCCGAATGTGGTGTCTAATCTTGCGCACCAGGGGTAGCGTTTCAGGGACCTTGTCTGGGAATATATCCTTGTATTCTTCCAACAATGTTTTTGAGGTGGCCTCTGACACAGCAGCTCCAATTTCCCCGCTTGTTGGTTTGCATAGGACACGTAGCTTGTTATCGCGAAATTCCACTGCTCTATTCTTACACCAGATAAGGGCATTGTGTCTTTTTAGGAACGGCATTCTGATTAGGGCGTCATACTTTGCCAAGTTTCCTACCAACATCTCCTGATTTCTCCATTGCTTTTGCCAGATTCCTAGAGTCAGTCCAGATTTCTTGTGGCTTGCAGAGTGGGATCCTTTCATAGCTATATTGACTATTGTAGGTTGGGGTAGGGGTTCCGTAGCGATGCCATGGGTAGAGATGAATGTGGCGCTAATTATGTCCCAGCCGCTTGTTCCCGTGTCGAACAGTACCTTTGCTGGGTGGCCTTCTTTGTATATCATTCCTTCAAGGGCGTCACGGGGCCTGATTGCCAGCGTCAGTTGTGTTCGCAGACTTTCTCTTTCCACTGAGTTAATTTCCACTCCGTCATATTCAGTTGCTTTCATGTGATTTGTGCTTGTCTCTCTCTTAGCAGCCTTTCCCTTTTCCTTTTTTGGAATAGCAATCCTTTGCGTAGTGCCACTTTTTACCGTATTCGAAACATGTGCCTTCCTCACGTCGTTTCTGTTTCTTGTCCTTCCTGTTCTTTGAATCCTTGCGGTATGGTTTATCCTTCTTTGTACTGTCCCGCAATGATGATCCTTTGCTATTTCTTTGCTCTGGCACATGGGTTCGGTAAACTCCTGGTTCATACAGGATAGTATCCTTCCATTCAGCCCATATGAGGATCTTGTCAAAGGAATCACCATCCTCCTCCATGGGTTCTACCTCCTGACGTAGTCGGGGATGCATTGCTGCATACAATCTTTGTTGCAGCGTATACCGAGACCCTGTTCTGGTAGGCAATCGTCCATGATACATCAAGAGATCTGTCACGACCAGGATTGTTCTTACTGTTTTGCCATTTCCTACTTGCTGGATATCCTTGAATCTTTTGTATAGTTCTTCCGTGTTAGACGAGGATTGGAATCTATCTCTCAAGTACTTTATCAGGGTCGTTCCTCGGATTTTTTTCCCAGCCTCATAGTGGTTCATTGCTTGGTGGCATGCTTCCTCTGCCGTCCCGGTACGGAAGCTTCCGAAGTATGCTCCGCTTCCTTGCCTGGTTTCGTCCACTCCATACAGGGTAAGGTATTGCGAAGTTGTTATGACCCACCAGTCAAACACTTCAGGTTTTGGATCGTCCTTTTCGCTCGAGAATGAGGGTGGCAGCTGAAGTTGAATTTCAGGTCGTGTTTGCCCGGTGGATTCACCTTTGGACATTTCGTGTTCAGACTCTTCGTTACTCGAACTGTCATCTGAGGAGCTTTCTGGAAAATCGCTGGGGTTATCTTCTGGTGGTTGCCTTACTACCCTGTGATCTGATCCTTCTTCTTCGCTTTCTTCCTTCTTAGGTGTCCTGATAGGTATGCTGTCTTTCTTTGGTGGTTGCGCCGGTCCCTTTCCTTTACTGGGGCTGGGGGGAAATTCCGCAGGAAGGGTGGTTACTGCCTTTGCTAATTCGTCAGTTGACTCGCTAAAGGTCTGCGTGGCCAAGTCGCGCGCTAATTGTCGTTCTGCTTCGTGGATCGAAAATTCGCTCTTTGGCCCTATCCATTTCTTAGGTTGCCTTTTCTTGGTAAGGCCTTCTCGAGGGACCTGCCTCCCACTTCGAGTGTCTAATGACTCAATTGTGTCGTTTGGTGGAGCCGAACTTCTCCTGGTTCCGCCGCTCTCCTATGCTAGCTTCGCTTATTGGACTTTTCATAGGTTGACCAGACCAGGTCCCTGCAGGTTTCTTAACCACTTGCTGAGGTTAAAAAAATGTAAAGTGTTCGGGCCAGGCCCTAGTCACGTAGCAGTACGATTAGATCAGATGGCTTCGGGATCAACACGAAGCGAGCGCTGCTTGCTAAAGGAGGTTTCGAACGGAGTGTAATCGGAGATCCAAGAAGTAACTGTTCAACCAAGTATTTTTAACAATACTGTCGGTGGAAGTCTGCTGTTTCCATGGCGGGAATCAGCGGTCTTTAAATACAGCATATCGCTTATCGCCAGTATGAGCAATATTGCAAAACATTGTGTGTATCAACTGATAGCACACGAAATGATACAAGTATCAAATGATACTGTAAAACCAAACACAAAACAATGTATGTATCAACCGATAGTACAGGAAAAAATACAAGTATCAAACGATACTGTAAAAGGAAACATAAAACGATGTGTCTAACAAGCGATACCACACAAAACAATACAACTATCAAATGATACTGTAAAACCAAACATAAAACAATGTATGTATCAACCGATAGTGCACGAAACAATACAAGTATCAAACGATACTGTAAAAGGAAACATAAAACGATATGTGTATCAACCGATAGCACACAAAACGATACAAGTATCAAATGATACTGTAAAACCAAACATAAAACAATTTATGTATCAACCGGTAGTACACGAAACAATACAAGTATCAAACGATACTGTAATAAGAAACATAAAACAATCTGTATATCAACCGATAGCACACGAAACAATACAAGTATCAACCGATACTGTGAAACCAAATATAAACCGCTAGTAACCCGTACCGGTTACATAACCTGGTAATTCCCTGTCTACATCTGTACTTAGGAATTACAACTTTGTTTTTCTTTCTTGGAGCTGGAACCTCCGAACTCTGTCTGTGATCTCTCAGATACTGTCCTTGAACCCCTCGAGCCTTAATACAAATGTGTCCTGTTTGTACACTTGTCTTTCTCTCTTGTCTTGTCTACCGTAGTGTGGATTGGACTATCTGCCCTGACCCCTGTACAGACACTACCCGTTATAGCCTTGTAGCGCCACCCAGTTACCCTCTCCTATTCTGGAGAAGGATAAACTACTTTACTTCGATATGCTTTTATAATCCTTTGGGACTTTGCTCCATACTTCCAAATTCTCTTATTTGGTATCCCTGCTAATGCCTCTGGGATCAAGCCTTGCAGTGCTTATAAGTCATAGGTACAGTTCTCTCTTGTATAAGCCTTCGCAGTATCCCAGTAGTATTCAGTGCAATTGATTTCATACCGGAGTGCAGGCTGAAAGAGAATATTATGCCCTGCAGTGAGATTTGCCTCTTTGCTTTGACTCTTTTGATTTGGGAAGTCCGGTTGTGATAACATAAGGGCATGGGCACAACAGGTATCGCTATTTAAGCATCGCAGATCTAGCTTCGCATGCTTCTCCATAGCTGAGTTGACATAGCATCAAGTTCTAAACTGTGGAAAGAGCTATGGCCAGATGCTACACTCAGTTAGGACCATTTTCAGACCTTTGAGAGTTCCCGCAGGAAGAACTGTTGGCTGTATACATCCACTATCAGGGTGGCTATCATCAACCATGCAGGTGTCCTGTATTCGCTTAGGGTTCCTTCCACCATGTGAGAAATCTATCTCAGAAAGTGTCAATGCATCATCTGCATTTTGGAGCTCACTTCTCAAAATCTTAAAGGCAAACAAGACTTTACCACCAGAAAACTGAGCCTTACAGCTGGGAATAGCCTCATGCAGGATTTGTTCTAGAAGCCGGTCTCCTATCTACTATATATCTCCTCCATACTTGAGAATAACTGTGGTATCAACATCACCAAGTTTACCAATAAGGGTAAGGACATTAGAGATATATAGGCCTTAGCCATAGCCCGTCTTGCGTAATAGTTTGTGCTCGTTATGTACCCTGATAAAGTGGAGCCCATCATTGGCATTAAAGGTACATTTATCTTGAGTGACAAGAATCAGAGGTCGAAGTTCTCCTCAAAGGTGTTGTTTAATTGCAATCACATTTTGATCCTCATTCTATACAATAAACTGGGTCTGATAAAGCTCCATATGGGGTCGAAAAAGCTCATCTCGATAATGCTCAACATCATCTTGTTCATAGCCATCATCATAACTACCCTCTCGATACCTCTTGTATTTGAATCCCGACTTTTTTAGCCAGGATACTGCAGTTGAAGATGCAATAAACTTTTCCAACTGTCTTGCAATATTATTAGTGGAACTATTCAAAACTTCTGAGTTTTTCATTATAGTTTCTCTAGAAAACTGCTACTACTTTGGCCAAATTCTATGCATTAAGCTCGGTAATTTATAGTAATTAGTACTAGCTATCAAATTATATGAGAAATTTAAAATAACTTACTAACTCCAACTCATTATATATGCCTCCTTACTACCAATAAAGTATCAGGATCATCAAGCAGGTTTACAATTCGGTAATAGTTGCTTGGATTAGGCTTTAGTATTTCTCTCTTCGTAACCCATAACACCTCATGACTCATAATACATGCTCCAAACTCTCTACCCCGACTCCCTCGATCAAGAACTCTTTGAGCCAATTCCTTTTGCAACTTCAGTACTGGCTCTACTTCAGTAAATAAATCCCTTTTCTTAATTACCTCTGGCTTATTTTTTTCCTTGCTACTTCAAAAGGAAATATAATTGATAATGCGAAGCAAAATGTAAGGTAGAGAGTTGCCTTTGTCTCTTTATCTTCCTTGCAGAAATAACTTTATCTATTGCCTCTATTGTAGTCTCCGAAATTTGGGGTCTTTTTTGACAGAGCAGAATTTGTAAATGAACCCTACGAGACCAACTAGTATAAAATCTTTGCAAATCTCAATTTTGTTGATAACTTCATATTTCAGGCTCAGTGTTATTATCATTTCAGTTATGCATAATCAATTGAGAAATATTGGTTGGATTGCAAGCTATTGCAGCTATTTCAGACTGCTTTCTGGCCCAATGCTTCTGATCTCATAAAGTACTTAGAGCTGGATTATTCATCTATACCAACAGTTGTGGTTGGCTCTCCTGTATTAAATCCTATCTGTTCTATCTATCTTGAGTATAAGGTAGCTCTGAGCTTGGTTAAAAATATCAAGATTCATTATTTACCTGCTCATGCTGCTTTTCTTTCTTAGGCCTAGCTCTTCTTGTACGACTTTATAGTGTAGTATGGTTCACTGTAGTCTTGGGAGGGCATTTCAGCTGGTTAATATTTTCTGCCATGCTGGGACTGAATTGGTACTAGGATCTAATAGCTGCAAGTCTGATTGGTTTAAAGAAGTGAAAATTGATACTCACAATCTTGACTTTAAATATAAGTTAAAGATAATATCATTTTATATATCAATACTAACTGAATATAAAATAGTGCTATACAAAGTATAACTGATAGCTGAGTTGAACTTTAAAAGTCATTGTTCCCCTTGTATAACCCTCAGCCCTGCCAAAATGCAGGCATTTCATAATACAATGGTCTGGTACACCTTTAGAACACTTGGCACTGTACGTAGTCCATGAACACCCAGACATGGAATCTAAATATCGAGGTGTCTCTCAATCTTTTACAGATATTACTAGTGATAGAGAAGAGATCTTATCCATACATTTGTTATATAATAGAACTTTTCTACCTTTATTCATCCCGAGTGTAGTAAGCCTTTCTAGTATTCCCTTCGCCGAGTATCGAGCCTTAGTCAGGACTGGCTTGTCTTTAGAGTTAGCTACCACCTGACTAGTGGAAGGTCATAGCAGTAAGCAAAGTCTTTATCAATCAATGCATAGCTAGTTGCTCTAGAGTAAATAAGGGTATGGGAACAGATTACTTTTTAGTTGTCTATAATATTACCCGCAATCACCAAGTGGTTATCTTTAATCCTATTTTTCATTTGATCCAAAGACAAACTAGATATTTATAAACAAGGAAAAGACTTAACATGTCCCATGTTAGTGCCATATTTTGCCACTCGCATAACTGGTTTTCTGACTACTCACCCTCAGTACGGGTACTACCAGGTATTCCTAGAGGGCTAAAAGGACAGGTTATGGTGCCTTGTATATGATGAGGTCTCTTGTTTGGGTTCTATCTTGTGGTATGGCCATGCCCTCCACAATGGCAGCAGAGGCCTCTTCTCATTCTGTCATCCCACTGGGTATCAGTTCAGGTTCATTATCTTGAGAAGAGGTGTATAGGACCAGAGATAGTACCAGTAGCAATGGTGGTAATGAGAGCAGGAGTAGTTGATCGAGTCTGAGTGGCCATAGGAGTATGCCAGGAGGAAAAGACAGAACCTTTCTTGTTGGCTGCACAGACCTAGAGATTGTTCTCTAACCTTTTCAACAAGTTGGCATAAGCCATCAGGGTCTCTAGAGGAATAGTGATAGTGGTCTTGGTATTTTTTAGTATGGAACTGAGGCCTTGGTAAAGTGCACGTCACTTGGCCACAATATTTTAGTTGGTATCGGCCCCGTGGTGCTGAAAGTATAGGAGGCATTCTAGGAACATTCAGTTCTTCTGAGACAGGTTCCTTATTCTCTATTCCACTATTGCAACCCTGTTTAGAACCCCAAATACTTGATCTAGTTCTATTAACAGGGCCTCTGTACCTGTGTAGTTGATGCCCTCAGCAGTGGTATTGGGTTGTACTTGCAGGAAAGCGGGTTCTGTTAGGACACTGATAGTCTACAACAGATAGTGTGCTTCAACACCGAAGTGAGGGTTGTCTCTACTGAGTTTCTTACAAAGTTAGATGGCCAAGGTGCGGTCTTTGTCCCTGGTAACATTGAGCATTTTGGGGTTCAGGATCAAGGCTTTCTTACTACCACCCATTCCTGCCACAAAGCTTGCAGAGGCATTAGTGTGTAACGACCCAACATACATGACCTATGGCAGACCGAACCTATACCCATACAGGGACCCAGGAGGCGAACTGGTGGAAACTGGCAGGCAAGTAAGTACTTGACCTACAGAGACGCGATGGCCGGGCTCCGAGAATGAACAGAATTGGCTGGTCAGGGACTTAGGTACCTGAACACACCGGCGAGTGGTGTCAGCGTACTTAGAGACTTCTGAAGGGGCAGTTGCTCAGCTAGGCCAGGTAACTGGAGACGGGTCACAAATGTCTATCGCCAGCGACAGGATAGACAGGGTAACAGGGGAAAGTTATCTAGTCCGCTGGACAAGGTTACCCTACACTGAGACTTGGGTTACCCTGCACAAAGTCCTGAGTTACCCTACCTTTCAATACGAAGTCTCTCGAAGAGTTCGGAAAAATTGACTGGAATCTTTGTCACAGGAAGCCATGCATGATACTGGAATCTGGGGTTCCGGGGGATGCTATTGGGCGAGCTACGTAGCTTCGAGGAAGCTGTAAATGGGAGACATTATTCCTACCATACCCCTCCGGCTCCGCCTTGAGGCGGGACTTCATGGGCAAACAGTTGGGTAGTTGTGTGCAGTCTAGCAAAGGGGAAACTTGGGAGACATGCTTGCAACACCATATACGTCACTACCGTCCGGTCGACCATAGGCTGTCCGGAGGATATACAGGGAGGCATAGGGTAGAAGGTGGAGTACCTCCTCTAAGTTGTTCGGAGTAAAATGGACCAAAACCGATGCTGTTAACCTGTGTTAACCGTGGGGGTCCCGAAGGTAGTCCCAGGTAGTGCCACGGCGACTGGGAGACTTTGACACCTGCCAAGCCCAAACGTGCTCCCAACGCTATAGGCTCTGAAAGGAAAGTGCAGAGACACTAAAAGCATGATACCTACCACAGGTAAGGTATATCCGGGTTAGTCGTCACAGGTAGCGCACATTGGATCACTCCCGGACTACGGTGCCCTGCAGAAGACACTGCAAGCCCGAGACCTGTAAATAGTAAATAGATAAACCACTCACAGTAGTCTCCAGAGTCAAGTAGAGATCAATGCATATGGGAAGGGTGTCATAGATAGTATAGTTCATAAGGTCCCTTGACTGTTAGGTACTGGTAAGACACCGATGCGTAGAAGTTTTCACTCCAGCGGGGAAAATGGAAATGCACCGCAGAAACGATAACCGCATAAGGTGAACACCGACTAGAGTGTGTGGACACATGCATGCCCGAAGGGTGTGCCAGGAGATGGGTTGGACCACCCTAAGCGGAGAAGCGTGTGCTCGAACGGTTGAAGTAACCTGATGCGGGAGTTTCTAGCATAAGATAAAAGTACCTGAAAGTCTATGCGAGAACTCTCCTACTCCAACAATCAATCCTCTCGAGGCCTTAATTGAGGGAAGCGTCAGGCTTAACCATATTAAGTTTTACCATTTACTTTACTCTTACATCTGTGTAAACCTTTGGCGATAAGTTTGAAGTTGTTCGATGTGGTCGCAACCTTGGGATCTATCTTCCTAGTGGTGCCCCCGTTACATAGTGAGAGAGTCATCAAGCTACATGATAGTTGTATTGGCATGGGCAAGATCTTATTCACTAGTAGCTCGGTGGGCCTAATGGCCTTGAACTTAAAGGTGGAGGGTCTGGAGTACCTTGATGAGAGTATGAACTTGTTGTTGTAACTATTGGGTAGCAGGGGACTTGGCCAGTGTGGTTAGGTTTACTGTCTAGAGAAGACTGTTGGGGAGTTAGATAAGATGGTTGTATCTCTGATCCTTGTTCAGTTTACCCAATTGTTCATTGCACAGGCTGGCAGATTGCTTCAGGTGTGTGCAGCATTCTGCAGGCATCTTGAGTAAATGCGATATGGTGGAGTATGGGTTCAATCCTTATAGACATAACTTTACCTAATGGGCAAGGTCTATGCAGGATCGAAGAAAAATAATCCAAGACAGACTACCGCAGGTGGAACAAGAGCTAGGTACAGGTATACAAACAAGAAGTGTTTTTGTTAGAGCTTCTGGAGGTCCAAAACTGAGGTCATGATTCAGGATCACGGTTCATGGGTTCCAGTGATGTAACAAAGAAACAAAGATGTAATTTCTAAGTACATGTTGTAACCGGGGCAACCTTCGGGACAAGGACCCAAAGGTTACGACCATATCAAACAACTTCCAATTTATCGTCAAAGGTTCACACGCAATATAAAAGTGATATAAAGAGTAAAACTTAATACCATTAAGCCAAATACTGCATACAATTAAGTTCTTGAGAGGATGTTGATTGTGCTAGAGTAGGAGACTTCTTATATAGATTTAAGTAGTCAGAATCTATACTAAAGACTCTCCTATCAGTTTGCTCTAACTCTACTAGTACACTCTCCTCTACTAATAGTTGTTTGAAACTTCTGCTACATTCCTATAGATACATATATGGCGAGACACTCTAGTCAATGCCCTTCTTATATAGTTCAATTTCTGTAGCCTGTCTCAATTATGGCTGCCAGAGAGGAAACCTCTTTGCATCAGTCCTTTACTACAGAATAACTCTCCAGCCACCTGGGGGTGCCCACTAATTTATCACTACTTTCACATATACAATTCATCTATACAAGACCCTATTGACTGCTATGGTCTATGCAAACTATCTGCTTCTACCAAGCTGATGGTTTATGGAGACTTCTCTGGTGGGGTGTCTGGTGTAATGATCCAGTGGGTTCTACCTATGGTAACTACCCCTGAAATTACCTCAGTTATATGAAGAATTATACTTTTAGTGTTTTCAAACTTTCCTCACCGAGGCTATGGCATAGGAGTATGTTTACGCTTGATTGGTATAAATCTCTCACATTCATCCCCAGTACCATTCAGGACTACCATGGAAACCCTCTTGATTACCTTTTACTACCTCTGTCAGTTCTGATCTGTTTTACTTTAAAGAACTTGGAAAAGGTACTCTTTCTTCTCATCCATACTCCCTTATATATCTGGTGAACTGCTTATAGTTGGGCCAGCAGCCTGAGTATGTATGGTGTCATGGGTGTAGCTACAAAGGTCCTCTTTTGCTGGCTTGCATACGACTGCACAACCATCTCCCCCTGATATCCAGGACTCAAGGCATGGGTGAAGGGGTATCATGACAATCATGTCTCGACATTACAGCATTTTTGGGGCTGTATAGCTCAACCAATGGTGTTACCAAGAATACCGGATTCAGGGAGTGCATACAGTTTCGCATGACGGACTCCAGTCATTTTTGCCAAAGTCCTTGAGAGTCTTTATAATGCAAGGTAGAGTAACTCGAGGTTCTTGACAGTGTAACCTCTATTTCGTGGCAGGGCAACCAGACTTCCAATGTAGGATAATCCTACCTCACTGTCCGGGTACTTTACCCTGTCATCTTACCTACTCCTTCAGTAGAATTAGACACTTGTATCCTGTCTCCAGTTACCCTGCCTAGCAGAGCAACCTTGTCTCTCCAAGGCCACTAAGTATACTGACATTGCCTGTGCTCCTCTGCTAGGTATCTAAGTACCTAAGTATGTAGAGACTTACTTGTTGATAGGGGGACCCTGACTATAAGGTACCTGTAAGGCTTGTACTTACTTGCCTACCTGTTCCTACTAGTTGACTCCCTGGCCACCTGTATGGGTGTAGGTTCAGATTGCCATAACTTCGGTATACTGAGTTATTACATCACCCTACTTTTCTATAAGGTCCAACCCGGAACCCTAGCATTATCTCGTATTTCTGCAGCCTAGTTCCTACTAACCCTATGGTCCCTCGGTTTGGATGAGTATCTTTGGTGGAAACTCTGAATCGCCTGCAAGCCTGTATCCTATAATATCTCATATGGCTCCCACAAATTCTCTACTACTCCATAGCCTTCCGATGAAACCAGGTACTAAACGAATCAATGAGGAAACTTCGCTTGCATTCTACTGTACTATTGACTGTTAACTGCGGGGTCAATAACATAGCTAGACTCCTTATCCACAATATCTTGAGGAGGAACATCCCTGGTTCTGCTCTTATCCAAATCCTCATGATATGGTTCTAGTATGGCAACGGTGAAAATCAGATGAATAGACTAACCCAGATGACACTTGACCACAAATGGGCCCAACATCCAGTGGTCCAGTTTCTCAATTGAAGGTGTTATGCTCATGTTCTTTCAGTTCCACATTCTGTGGTCTGCCTTCTTGGCCCGACCTGTTTGTAACGGGGGCACCCCTAGGAAGATGGATCCCAAGGTTGCGACCGCACCAAACACTTCAAACTTATCGCCAAAAGTTCACACAGATGTAAGAGTAAAGTAGACGGTAAAACTCAATATCGTTAAGCCTGACGCTTTACTCAATTAAGGTCTCGAGAGGATTGATTGTTGGAGTAGGAGAGTTCTCGCATAGACTTTCAGGTAGTTTTATCTTATGCCAGAAACTCCCCCATCAGTTTACTCCAACTGTTCGAGCACACCCTTCTCCGCTAAGGGCGGTCCGACACGTCTCCTGACACCCCCTTCGGGCATGTATGTGTCGACCCGCTCTAGTCGGCGTTCACCATATGTGCATATCGTTTCTGCGGCGCATTTCCATTCTGCCCGCCGGAGTGAAAACCTCTGCGCATCGGGGACTTGCCAGTGGCTAACTGTCAAGACCCCTTGCTGAACTAGACTATCTATGACACCCTTCCCATGCGCGTTGATTTCTTCTTGACGCCGGAAGCTACCGTGAGCGGTTTATCTATCTACTATTTACGAGTCTCGGGCTTCCGGTGTCTTCCGCAGGGTACGGTGGTCCAGGAGTGATCCAATGGGCGCTACCCACGACCACTACCTCGGATACACCTTACCTGCGGTAGGAATCATGCTTTTAGTGTCTCTGCACTTCCCTCTCAGAGCCTATGGCGTTGGGGACATCCTTGGGCGTGGTAGGTGCAAAACGTTCCCAGTCGTCCCGGCACCACCCGGGACTACCTTCGGGACCCCCACGGTTAACTCCCGTTAACTCCGTCAGTTTTGGTCCGTTTTACTCCGAACAACTTGGAGGAGGTACTCCACCTTCCACCCTATGCCCCCTTGTATATCCTGCGAACAGCTTACGGTCGACCGGACGGCAGCAACGTATACGGTGTTGCAAGCGGGTCTCCAAAGATCCTCCTTTGCTAGACTGCACACAACTACGCAACCGTTTGCCCATGACGTCCGGGCCTCAAGGCGGGGCCGGAGGGGCATGATAGGAATAATGTCTCCAATTTACAGCTTCTTCGTAGCTGCGTAGCTCGCCCAATAGCATCTCCCGGAACCCCAGATTCCAGTATTATGCATGGCTTCGTGTGACAAACATTCCAGTCATTTTTCCCAAACTCCCCGAGGGACTTCGTATTGGCAGGTAGGGTAACTCAGATCCTTGAACAGGGTAATCCAAGCCTCAAGGCAGGGTAACCCTGTTCTGAGGGTAGGGTAATCTTGTCCGGTGGACAAGTGGATTTTCTCCTGTTACCCTATCTATCCCACTTCCGGGGATAGACACACTCGGCCTTTCTCTAGTTACCCAGCCTAGCTGTGTATTGGCCCTTCATAGGTCCCTAAGTACGCTGACACCAACCTTGGGCGTAGCCATGTACCTAAATACTTGTGTCCACTAAGTCTGCTCATCTCGGAGCCCGGGCCATCGGGTCTCCGTAGGTCAAGTACTCACTTGCCTGCCGGTTCCTACCAGTTCGCCTCCGAGCTACCTGTATGGGTGTAGGTTCCGGCTGCCATAGCTCACGTATGCTGGGTCGTTACATCACTCCCCTCTTCTCTACGGTCCGTCCCGGACCGTTTAGCGTCGTCTTTTGTTTCCACGACTCGATTCCCCCAAGACCCTATGGTCCCTGGGCTTGGACGGATATCTTTGGTGGAAATCTAACATGGCCTGTAAGCCTGTCCCTTCTAGCATCTCATAGGGCTCCCACGAGTTCTCCTCAGCTCCATAGCCTTCCCATGAAACCAGGTACTGGACAAAGCGCGACGGAAACTTCGCCTTTGTTCCACCATACCAGCGACTGTCCACAACAGCTTCGATGACGTAACTGGGCTCATTGTCCACGAGCTCGGGGGTAGGGATCTCCTTGATCCTACCCGATTCCGGATCCTCGCGATAGGGTTCCAGCAGCGTGACATTGAAAACCGGGTGGATGCTCCATCGGGTGGGCAATTGGAGTTCGTATGCTCGGGTACCCACCCGACGTTTGACCACGAAAGGGCCAAACATCCGGTGGTCCAGCTTCTCCATGGGACGCTTGGTGCGGATGTTCTTCCGGTTCAACATCACGCGGTCCGCTTTCTTAGCCCGCCCAGCAGCCACATCTTCCAAGGTAACATAGTCCGGGGATGGCAGCCGTTTCTGGTCATGCCATTTCCGCTGCCTTTCCTGTGCCCGTTGAATCGTTTCTCGAATCTGTTGCCAGGTTCCTTCCCATTCCTTAACCAAGAGTTCACTACTTGGGTGTATCCCTTGGTTGTCAGACACAACACCCGACCAGTTTGTCCGTGGGTTGAACCCATAATTGATCTCAAATGGTGACAACCTGGTGGATTCTGATGTTGAGGTGTTATACGCATACTCCGCAAGGGGTAGCAGCGAAACCCAGTCATCCTGTTGATAGGAACAGTAACTACGCAAGTACTGCTCCAGTGTCTGATTAACCCTCTCGGTTTGCCCATCAGTCTCTGGGTGGAATGCAGTCGAAACGTTTAGTTTCACTTGCAGCAAGTGCATCAGACTCATCCAGAACTTGGATGTGAATCGGCTATCTCGGTCGGAGATGATTGACTCTGGCAGTCCATGAAGGCGCCAAACCTCCTTCAGGAATATCAAGGCAAGCTCCTTGATAGGTACCTCAGTGGTCAGGGGTATGAAATGGGCCATTTTCGAAAACCTGTCTACTATGACCCAGATCTTGGTATACCCTTCGGACTCTGGCAGCGCGACAATGAAATCCATTGAAATTGCTGTCCAAGGCCGCATAGGAACATCGATAGGTTCCAGCAGCCCGAACTTCTTGTGCCTGATGGATTTATTTCTTTGGCATGCATCACATGTCCGCACATAGTCAGTGATATGCTCATCCATCTTAGGCCAGTAGAAGTTAGCCCTCACCCTGCCAATGGTTTTGTAAGTCCCGAAGTGTCCCGCGATTCGGGAGTCATGTTCTGCCTTCATGATTGTCTGCTTCAGATTCTGACCCTTGGGAACATACCACCTGTTCTTGTACAGGAGTAAGCCCTTTTCCGTCGTGAAATGTCGGTCGACCTCTTTGTCACCTGCAGCTGTTGCCTTCAGGATCCTTAAGTACTCCTGGTCTTCGGTTATCGCTACCCGCAACTGATCCAAAAAGGAAGACTTGAGCCGAAATCCCTGGCACACTTGCAACACCTGTGGTCGCAAGATGTCCCGTTCCTGGCTCCCAACCCACTGTCCGGGGCGAAAAAACGACTGTGGCGGAAAATCACTCCCCCCTTCAGGGCGGTAGTCCCTACGCCGCGACAAAGCATCCGCCTTCTCATTCAACCGTCCTTCTCGGTAAACCACCTTGAAGTTAAATGGTTGCAGGAATTCAGCCCAGCGGTGCTGCCTTCGGTTAAGGACCTTGGTACTATTGAAGTACTCCAAGTTCTTATGATCCGTATAGATCACCAACTGGTCCGTTACCGAGCGTAGCAAATGATCCCATTCCTTGAACGCCGCCACGATGGCTGTCATTTCCTTGTCATGGACATCATAATTAATCTCCGCTGGGTGGAACTTCCTACTATGGTAGGCCACCGGATGCCATCTCTCATCCTCACATAACTGGGAGAGAACGGCTCCTAATGCAAAGTCACTAGCGTCGGTTTCTAGCCGTGTTGGCCGTTCAGGGTCAAAATGTGCTAGGATAGGTTTGGACGTGAACGCTTCCTTTAAATGATTGAAGGCCTGCTCACATGCAGGTGTCCATTCCCATCGGACATCCTTCTTTGTCAAGTCCGTGAGGGGTTTCGCTATCTTGCTGAACCCTTCTATGAACCGACGATAGAAGTTGGCAAAGCCCATAAAGCTTTGAACGTCGACGACGCATGTCGGAGGTGCCCAGTCTTTGATTGTCTGCACCTTTTCCGACAACATAGAGATCCCCATATCGGAGATCCTATATCCGAGGAATTCAACCTCCCGTTGGTGGAAACTGGACTTCTTCATACTTACACATAGTCTAGCTTTCCGCAATTTCTCCATTACACGCCTTACCATCGCGACGTGCTCTTCCATAGTTTCGGAGTAGATCAGGATGTCATCCATATACGCGATGACTCCTTCATCCATGAGATCTCGAAAGACCTCATTTATCATGCTCTGGAAAGTTGCCGGGGCATTACATAACCCAAACGGCATGACCGTGTATTCATACAGTCCATATCTGCACCGGAAGGCCGTCTTCCATTCCTCACCTTCTGCCATCCTCAGAAGATAGTAGCCGTTTTTCAAGTCCAACTTAGTGAACACAACGGCTTTTCCTAACCTATCTCGCAGTTCATTCATCAGCGGTAGAGGGTACTTGCTCTTCACCGTGATTTTGTTCAGCCCTCGGTAATCTATTACCAGTCTTAATGTACCATCTGGTTTTGGCACAAAGAGGATAGGGGCTGCTGCTGAGGAACTGGATCGCCGTAGCTTCCCCGTTCGCAGCATGTCATTGAGATATTCCCGGAGTGCCTTAAGCTCCTTTTCCGATAACGGATAGATAGGCCCAAACGGAGGTTGAGTCCCGGGTAGCAACTCGATCGTGTGGTCATACTTTGAGTGCTCCGGCAAGGCCTCAATCCGTTCTTGACTGAAGATGTCCCCGTAGTCCTTATACTCAGGGAGTAGCTTGACAGTAATGTCAGCACCTTCCTCATCGGAGAATTGTACAATTCCCAACAGGTACACATTACTAGGGTCTTCAGCTAGCAACTCTTCATCGGTCATGAACACTAACCGCCCCTGCTCTGCCAGGCAATTAGCCTTGCAGAAATCTGAGCGCCAGGTTAGTGATCCTGTCTTCCAATCTATGTCGGGATTATGGTCCTTCAACCAAGACATAGGTAGGTACCCGTCCACCTTGGTGTCGGGCATGTCCGCGACTTCAAACCGCATTTCGTTATGGTGGTCGCCTATTCTCATGTCCAATGATTTGGTATAGTGCAGACCTGACCCCGGAATGTGATTACCGCTTGCGTCGCTTATCGGCACATGTACCTTTCGTCGGACACATGGTGCCTGCGTTTGTTTAACCCATCGGCTACTAAGCACTGGCCCAGTAGCTCCACTGTCGAGTAGCAGGAGCGCCTCAGCGCTTACCTGTCTAGCTCCAATCTTCCAGTCTAGCCTTACCCTCAGGTGGATAGACTTGGTATGGCGAGGCAAGTTATCACGCTTCTGCCTCTTCACTTGTCTTAGGGACTTAGTCATCTTGGCTTACTAATTCTGATCTCTTGCCTTTCGACACAAGAGCGGCCACAACGGGTCGGCAAACGTTAAGGGATTGGGAATCGTGTTATCAATAGCTAGGGTGTTTACTATCACGCCAGCATGATTTCGGGTACTAAACCCTCCTCAGGTAAACTTGATCATAGTATCATTTATTCAATCAAGTCCAGCCTGAACTAATCCCGCTTGTACTTAACAAATTTTCCCGAGGTGGGTAGAAGTCCGCTGTTGGACCGGTTCCAAGTGAAGCAACCTTGCTTCCCCAATGTCGAGCGTCTCCGCGAGCGAGATCTCTCCCAGCCTCAACCGAAAATAATGTCCTGTGACTTGTCCGTCCCACTAAAGAAATCCTGAAAGAAATACAAATAACTAGAACAAAGGAAATAACCTGAAAACCCACAAAGGAGAGATCACCCTGTCCACCGCACACGGCCTTCAACATCTATCTGCCCACACCACCTGGGTGTAGTCAGCATCAGGGTCGTTTATGCAGTAGAGGGGTACTTACCCATCCCAGAAGCCACTTCCGGGGCTCCTTTTCATCCATCCCGCAGGGGTCTATGGATACAGGTTATTAAGGTTATACCTTTTGCAGAATGGGGTCTTACCTATTCTGAGCCGTCAGTATCAACCTCCATAATCTGAGGTGATGCCTGTCGGACTTCAAGTATCTTTGACGAGGTAGCCGGAGGTGGCGCTTCGATGCGCTTTAGTCGCTTGTCCATACCTGAGGGCTCGCTTACCGGGGCTGACCGTTTCAACCCACGAGCCTGTTTGGACGAACTAACGACTGGGGACGTCGCGGTGCACTTTCTCCAAAAGTGACCCGTTTGTCCACACTTGGTGCACTGGTTGTGCTTTCTCCGACATTCGGTCAAAGTCGACGGGATTTCCTTATGCGCCATTGCATACTCAGAAGTCCCCGGCTTTGCCTGTTTCCCCGCATTGAAATTAGTAGGTTTGGCAGACCGCTGGTTCTGTCTGCCCGAACCTTTATCCTTCTTTTTAAACCTTCCGGAAGTTGAGGACCTATCCTCCTTCTTGTCCGTTGGTTGAGACCGTTGGACAGGGTGGATAACTCGGTTGCTGAACCGGGTGTTGTCTTCCAGCGTGTGTCCAACCTTCCGAAGAAGATCAAGGTAGTCGTTCAAGTCGGTAGGATGGGGCTCCTTCAGTGCCCACGCGTTCCTCACTTCTTGAGTAATGCCCGACCGTACCTTATCTCATACCTGCACAGGGTCTGTATAGCTAAGCTTATACATATAGTCAATTATCTTGTCCAGGTACTCATCGATGTGATGTGGCTTCATCACTAGGTCTCGCCACTCAAGGAGGGATCGGTCTCGTTCCGCTTGGTCACCGCCGAAACTCCGTTCAAGCCGTTCCCGGAATCCTTTCCACGTTCTTAACGGGTTACTGTTATTAACTGGAACTCCGGTACGCTTGGCTGCCTCCTTATTGATGTGGGAGTGCAGCCCAAGATACCATGTTCGGGCAGTATCTTCTAGAAGGGGGATCACCAGGTTTACCTTGTCCATATCGGTCAACCTGCACCCAGCAAAGTACTCGAACTTAACCTCTACCAGCGTCAAGAAGCTGGCGAGTTCGGTGACCTTTCCCTTAAACGCCGGAATGCCGCTCAGCTTTTCCGGCTTCTTCTGCCGTTGTCTAGATGATGGTCGTGCAGCCGCCCTACTCCGTAGTTCCCTTGACAGCTTCTTAGCACGGCGGTCCCACCGTCGTTTCTTCTCGTCGCTCCAGTCATCCTTGCGAGCGCCGAGAAAAGGGGTCAAGTCGGGGAGCGAATCGGCATCATCATCATCCGAGCTATCATGGTCAGAGTCCCCAGGATCTCCACCTGCTCCCGTAGTACCACCGACAGGTGGTCCATTTCCACCTCCACTACCCCCGGTATTTCCACCTGGGGTCTCGCGGGGTCTATCATACCCATCAAACCTTTCCTCCTGGCCATCCTGATTCCCATCCTCGGGGGGGTTAGCCCCTGATGGTACTGATGCCGGTGGTGGAACAGGTCGTTGCCCACCCTCAGGAGTTGGGTTCGGAGCCGCCTGAGTTGTCGCCAGAAACGACTGAAGCTCTGGACAACTCAAAGGTTGCATTGGGGGCCCCGCGTGTCTCCATGACCCACAGTACCCACATGTTGGTCGTCCGTCTCCCTCCTTCTGTCTTCTTCGGTGCCTTACCGGGGTCCGTGGTCCCTTCCTGCACCCGTACGTGTGGTAATGAATCCACCCCATACGGGTTTCTTCCGATTTGCAGCCCGACAGACAGTACTCGTCTTGGCTGTCCGACTCACCACTAGTGATCGTGGGGAGGATGGAGGGAAGAGTTGGTTTTGAGGGGGCAGAGGGAATCACGGGTGCCCAAGGAACGGAACGAGCGGGTGTCCCAGGTCCGGGGATCGGAGTCCCTCGTGATGGAGCCATGGGTGCTCGCTCTTCCTGGCGCCTGACCTGTTCAAAGAATCCAGGTGAAGCCGCACGCAGCGGTCGGTACCCTGGGGTAGCCGATACTGTTGGCGGGAAAGCTGCGACAGGGAAGGTATCAGGAGGGGGCAATGAAACTGGTAAAGGTGTGGGTCTTGGGGCAGCAATAGGAGGTACGGGAGTTGCAACCGACGGTGTTGCAGGGGGGTTAATGGGAGCAGGGGTCGGCCGAGGAGTAGGGTCAGGTGTATCTGGTGCTGTGATACCCTTTGGCTTGGACGTCCTTTTCTTAACCCGACGCCCATCGGTTGGTCCAATCGCCGGACTTCCTGAACGACTGCGGGCGATCGAGGAGGGGACAGACAGAGAGCCTGTTGATGCTCTTGTGAAGGATGAGGTATAACTGTATCCTTCCCCCTTGAGGCTTTCCAACATCCGTATGCCCACGGGGCTTAGGTACGCCCTCCACTGTTCATCCCGGGCTCTCATAGCCAGTTCCATCCCGAAGTTCTCCAGCTTCGTGTGGACAAGTGGGAGTGGGGGCGCCGCCTCTATCATCAGTACGTCATTCTCAGCATCAATACTATAACCTCCCGCGAAGGCCCTTTCCAGCGCTGCCATACGATCCTTCAATGCCTTCTGGTCTCTTAACATTCGCAGGTATGCCTCCTGCTGTACCTTCATCCATTCCACCGCTGCCGTAGTAATCTGTTTACGGAACACCTGCTGCTGCTGGGCATTCCAGTTCTTCAGTTCCCGCTTCGCATCCTCAATCGACTTGGATACCTCCCGGACGATGTAAGGTTCGACGAACTCGCGGGAGAACTCGCTAAAGGGTACTCCTTGCGGTGGAGGAGGGAGCATGTTGTGGACGAGGGCGGCGTCTTGGAAGAACGAAAGCGCCGCAGCGCGAGGGTCTGTAATCATAAGATCAACACATTCATCAGGTAGTTGAATAGGGGCGGCCTCCAGGAGCAATTGGTGACCGTCCCATTCAATACCGCGGACGTCCGCGAACACCGAAGCACGAAATGTGTTGGCGGAGTTCTCGTCAAGGTCAAGGTCTGAATCCGAGTTGGATTCCATTCTGGGTCGACGTTCGATACTAGCCATTGCGCTTTCCACCCTGGGCTACTTGTTCGAGACAAGGTTACCAGTATTCACGCAAGGTCAGTGCCGAAGGTCGAAAAACAATTAATCAGGAGAGGAGTTAAGCGAGGAGCTCGCTTAACGATATACTGTAACGGGGGCACCCCTAGGAAGATGGATCCCCAGGTTGCGACCGCACCAAACAACTTCAAACTTATCACCAAAAGTTCACACAGATGTAAGAGTAAAGTAGACGGTAAAACTTAATATCGTTAAGCCTGACGCTTCACTCAATTAAGGTCTCGAGAGGATTGATTGTTGGAGTAGGAGAGTTCTCGCATAGACTTTCAGGTAGTTTTATCTTATGCCAGAAACTCCCCCATCAGTTTACTCCAACTGTTCGAGCACACCCTTCTCCGCTAAGGGCGGTCCGACACGTCTCCTGACACCCCTTTGGGGCATGTATGTGTCGACCCGCTCTAGTCGGCGTTCACCATATGTGCATATCGTTTCTGCGGCGCATTTCCATTCTGCCCGCCGGAGTGAAAACCTCTGCGCATCGGGGACTTGCCAGTGGCTAACTGTCAAGACCCCTTGCTGAACTAGACTATCTATGACACCCTTCCCATGCGCGTTGATTTCTTCTTGACGCCGGAAGCTACCGTGAACGGTTTATCTATCTACTATTTACGAGTCTCGGGCTTCCGGTGTCTTCCGCAGGGTACGGTGGTCCAGGAGTGATCCAATGGGCGCTACCCACGACCACTACCTCGGATACACCTTACCTGCGGTAGGAATCATGCTTTTAGTGTCTCTGCACTTCCCTCTCAGAGCCTATGGCGTTGGGGACATCCTTGGGCGTGGTAGGTGCAAAACGTTCCCAGTCGTCCCGGCACCACCCGGGACTACCTTCGGGACCCCCACGGTTAACTCCCGTTAACTCCGTCAGTTTTGGTCCGTTTTACTCCGAACAACTTGGAGGAGGTACTCCACCTTCCACCCTATGCCCCCTTATATATCCTGCGAACAGCTTACGGTCGACCGGACGGCAGCAACGTATACGGTGTTGCAAGCGGGTCTCCAAAGATCCTCCTTTGCTAGACTGCACACAACTACGCAACCGTTTGCCCATGACGTCCGGGCCTCAAGGCGGGGCCGGAGGGGCATGATAGGAATAATGTCTTCAATTTACAGCTTCTTCGTAGCTGCGTAGCTCGCCCAATAGCATCTCCCGGAACCCCAGATTCCAGTATTATGCATGGCTTCATGTGACAAACATTCCAGTCATTTTTCCCAAACTCCCCGAGGGACTTCGTATTGGCAGGTAGGGTAACTCAGGTCCTTGAACAGGGTAATCCAAGCCTCAAGGCAGGGTAACCCTGTTCTGAGGGTAGGGTAATCTTGTCCGGTGGACAAGTGGATTTTCTCCTGTTACCCTATCTATCCCACTTCCGGGGATAGACACACTCGGCCTTTCTCTAGTTACCCAGCCTAGCTGTGTATTGGCCCTTCATAGGTCCCTAAGTACGCTGACACCAACCTTGGGCGTAGCCATGTACCTAAATACTTGTGTCCACTAAGTCTGCTCATCTCGGAGCCCGGGCCATCGGGTCTCCGTAGGTCAAGTACTCACTTGACTGAAGATTCCTAACAGTTCGCCTCCGGGCTACCTGTATGGGTGTAGGTTCCGGCTGCCATAGCTCACGTATGCTGGGTCGTTACACCCATAGTTTTTACCGAATGGGAACAACCTGGTAGATTCAGATTTTGAAATATTGTAGGTATACTCAGTTAATAGTAACAATGATACCCAATCTTCATGCTGACTGGAACAGTAACTATGCAGTTACTGCTACAGTCTCTAATTAACCCCTTTAGTTTGCCCATTGCACGCTTGAGAGAAAGCAGTTGAAATATTGAGTTTCACTAACAACTAGTATATTAGGCACATTCAAAACTTGATTGTGAATTAGCTATTATCGTCAGAGATAATGGATTCAGGTGGCCCATAAAGGCACAACACTTCCTTCATGAATGTCAAGGCTATCTCGTTGATTGGTATCTCAGGTACAAGTGGTATAAAATATACCATCTTTGACTATCAATCTATGATTACCTACTTCTTTATACAACTGTCTGACTCCCGCCATGCTACAATGAAGTCTATTGAAATCGTTGTCCAAGGTCTCATTGGAACAACAAGTAGTTCCAGCAGACTGAACTTCTTATGCCAAATAGAGTTGTTCTATTGACATATATTATACGCATGGATGTAGTCCATAATGTGCTTATCCATCCTTGGCTAATAAATGTTAGCCATGATCCTACCAATTATTTGGTAGGTCCTGAAGTGTCCCACCAAGTGGGAATTATGTTTTCCCTCCCTGATTGTCTGTTTCAAGTTCGGAACTATAGGAATATACTACCTATTGATATACAGGAATAAGTTCTTCTCTACCATGAGGTGTTAGCCAAGTTACTTGTCACCTGCTACTGTCCCTGTCAAAATCCCCTAGTAATCTAGGTCTTGCTTAGCTGCAGTACACAATACTTCTAAAAAGGGAGACCATAGTTGAAACCTTTGGTATACTTGCAACATCTATGGTTTCAAGATATCCTATTCCTGATAGACAACACATTAGCCAAGGGAAAAAAAGGGTGACAATTGAGAATCACTTCCCCTGCCAGGGTAGTAGTCTCTATACCATGATAGTGCATCCTACTTCTCATTCCACCATCCTTGACTGTAAACTACCTGAAAGTTAAATGGTTGCAGGAACTCGGCCCAGCAATGTTGCCTGCAATTTAGGACCTTAGTACTATTAAGACACTCCAAATTCTTACAATCTGTATAGATCACCAATTTCTCCATTACCGATTATAATAAATAATCCCACTTCTTGAATACTGCTAGGATAATAGGCATTTTCTTATTCTTGACATTGTAATCAATCTCAGCTAGGTAAAACTTCCTACTATGGTAGGGTACTGGGTGCTATCTTCTATTCTTACAAAACTAGGAGAGTATAGCGACTAACACAAAATTTCTAGTATCAGTTTCGAGCTTTGTAGGCCTTGGTGAATCAAAATGTGCAATGAGAGGTTTGGATATGAATGCTTCCTTCAAGCGGTTAAAAGCTTTATTGCAAGCAGAGGTTCAATGGCATCTGGAATCCTTTTTAGTCAAGTCAATTGCTGGCTTGGCAATCTTGGTGAAACCTTCTATGAATCAATGGTAGCAGTTGGCAAACCAGATAAAGCTTTGTATATCCACATGCATGTCGGAGATGCCCATTTCCTATTTGTCTGCATCTTTTCTAACAACATAGAGATCCCCATATCCGAGACCCTATAGTCCAGGATGTCACGATCCCATTGGTGAAAGCTGGACTTTTTAATAGTCCCACATAATCCTGCCTTTTATAACTTTTCCATCACTTATCTTACCAGCATGACATACTCTTCCATGGTCTCGGAATAAACCAGTATGTCATCCATGTATGCTATGACTTGTTTATCCAGGAGGTCTTTAAATAACTTGGTGATCACGCTCTAGAGTATTGCTGGGCCTTTTATAGTGTAAAAGGCATTACCATATATTCACAAACTCTATACCTTTATTGGAATATGGTCTTCTATTCCTCTTCTTCCACCATCCTCAGAAGGTAGTAGCTATTCTTCAAGTCCAACTTTGTTAACACTATAGGTTTTCAGAGTCTATCTCATGGCTCATTAATTAAGGGAAAAGGGTACTTAGTCTTCACCATAATTTTATTCAGTCCTTGGCAGTCTATTCTCAACTGCAAAGACCTATCTGATTTTCGTATGCACAGGACAGAGGCTGCTATAGGAGAACTAGATCAACCTAGTTTTTAGATCCTCAGTATCTTATTGAGAGACTGACTAAGTACCTGAAGCTTCTTTTCGGATAACGGATAGACAGATCTGAATAGGGGTTGAGTTCTTTGTTGCAACTCGATTTTGTGATCATACTTCATATGTTTCAGTAATTCCTTCTTCTGTTCCTAACTGCAGATATCCCTAAGGTCCTTGTACTAAGGCATCAGTTTGACTGTAATGTCCTGTCCTTCTTTATCTGAGAATTGTGCCATACCTAACAAATACACATTACTCATGTCTTCTGCCAAGAGCTCTTCTTCAGTCATGAAGACTAATTACCTCTGGTTTGTTGGACAATTGGTCTTACAGAAATCTGAGTACTTGGTTTGTATTCATATTTTATAATCAATGTCTAGGTTGTGGTCTTTTAGCCATGACATTGGTAACTCCCCACCCATCTTGGTATCAGACATATCTTCAACCTGAAAGTATATTCCATTTAGGAGATTGCCTATTCTCAAATCCAACGACTTGGTATAGTATTGACCTGATACCAAAATGTAGTTGCCACTCACATCGCTTATCAGAAGATGTACCTTCCTACATATACAAGGCGTTTGGCTTTCCTTAACCCAACTGCCCTTCTGCACTTACCTGCCATACTTCTATCTTCTAGCCAAATAAAACTCGCAGGTGAATAGACTTAATATGGTGGGGCAAACTATCACACTTGCAACTCTTTTCTTGTCTCTGGTATTTTGTCAGCTCTGCTAATTTCCAACTCAATCTGTTTCCTTACAACTTAAAAGCAGCCTCAATGGGTTGTTACACTTGAAGTTTTGGGTAGTAAAATCTTTGTCATAATAACTAGAGTGTTTACTATCACACCAGCCTGATATCAGGTATTCAACTCTCTTCGGGTAAACTTAGATATCACTTCAATTTATTCAAGTCCAGCCTGATATAAAATCACCTATAAGACAACTATTCCTTTCTGAGGGCTTAGTAAGATTCTCCAGACTGCCTGGTTCCAAGGAAAGCATCTTAGTGCTCCTTCAATATTGAGCAGCTCTGCTATCACTGCCTATTCTAAACTACAGATATAACACAACCAGCCAAGAAAATCCTAAAACAAATACTTGCAACCACTAGTTGATATAAGGAAATAACCTGATCTTGAACTCAAGTGAGAAAACACTACTACCCCGTATGGCCTGAAATATCTACTGCATGCAAAACCTGAAGAGGTTTGGTTAGCTTCTGTTTCTCTGCTGGTAGAGAGGTTCTTATCTTTCTCACTACTCAGTCTCATGAATGTCAGTCCATTCCTGTCCTTAGAGCATATAGTTGAGGTCAGCCATGTTATGTCTTGAGACTGGATAAGGTTCTTAGGTATTCTGAGCCATCAGTATATACCTGTATTGTCTGAGAGAATAAATATCAGACTTCCAAAACTCCCAATAATGAGAGGAGTGGTGGAGCATCTATAGACTTTGGTATTTGTTTGTTCTAGGAGGCTCATTTACCGGAGCTGCCCTCTTCAACCAACAAGCCTATTTGGACAAACTAACTACTGGGGCTGTCTCAGTACACTTCCTCCAGAAATGCCCTGTCTGCCCATATTTGGTACACTAGTTATGCTTTCTCCAAGGTTCAGTCAAGGTTGACCGAATTTTCTTATGCGCCATTGCATATTCAGAAGTCAATGGCTTTGCCTGTTTCTCCATTTCAGAATTAGTAGTCTTGGTAGACCTCTGATTTTGTCTACCCAAACCTTTTTCTTATATCTTAAACTTTCCCAAGGTCGATGAACTTTCTTCCTTCTTCTTACTTGGTTAGGGCTGATTAGTTGAGTTGATGACATGGTTGCTGAACTGGGTATTCTTTTCCAATATGTGTCTAATTTTCTGGTGAAGGTCAAGGTACTTGTTCAGATTGGTGGGGTGGTACTCTATAAGTGCCCCTACATTTTGAATCTCTTGGGTTATTCCTGACCTATCTTGTCTCGTACTTGAACTAGATCTCTATAGTTCAGTTTATCCATGTAGTCAATTGCCTTGTTCAAGTATTTATTAATATGGTAAGATTTCTTAACTAAGTCTCACCATTTGAGAATGGATCAGTCTCGCTATACCTGGTCTCTACCAAAGCTTACTTCTAGTCATCCCAGCATCCTTTCCAGGTGTGCAAGTGGTTATTGTTACTAACAGGAATACCAGTTCCTTTGACTACTTTCTTGTTAATATACCCTTGCAATTCCAGGTACCAAGATTAAGAAGAATCCTCTAGGACAGGGATTACCAAATTTACCTTATCCATATCAGTTAACTGGCAATCTACCAAGTATTCAAACTTGACCTCTATTAAGGTCAAAAAACATGCAAGTTCTATAACCTTACCCTTGAATGGGGCTATACTGGTCAGCTTTTCTAGCTTCTTCTACTGGTACTGCAGTGAAGGCCTAGAAGCCAACCGAGTACCACTTAGGGCTCTTGCTAGCCTCTTGGTCTAGTGGTCAAAGCATTGCTTCTTGTCATTGCTTCAGTTCTCCCTACGAACGACTATATAAGGAGTTTGGTCAGGCAAGAAATTACTACCATCACTGCTATCACTGCCATCATGATCAGAGTAACCAGAATTAACTTCAGCTCTAATCAACCCAGCTTCTAGTAGCTGGTTTCCAACACCACCACCCATCGCAACCTCACGTTGAGTCCCCACTGGTCAATCATATCTATCGAACCATTCCTCCGGTTGGCTCTGGTTCCCACCCTGGAGAGGGTCACCTCCTAGTAGTAGAGGAGCTAGTAACAGGGCCAGTGGCTGGCTACTCACTCAAGATATCGGGTTTGGTCTAGCTGGACATATTTGGACAAGCTTATGGAGCTCCAGACTAGTATGTGGTCTTGTTAGAGGTCTCATATGCCGCAGTAATTTACATTACCCATATGTTGGCCACCTATCTTATTCTGGGGACATTCAATATTCCACTGGCATCTATGGCCGCATGGTGTATTGCCATATATAATAGAGTATCTACCATATTCACGGTTTGCAGGGACTTGTAATCAAAGAGATACTATTTGGTATGGCTACCTAAATTACCGCTTGATATTGTAGCACAGTCAGCAGGTGCCCTGAGCTTGGTTGGGGCAGCAGGAACTGCTGGTATTCATAGGACAGCACCAGAGGAGTTTATGGAACTAGTTTTAGTATACCAAGTAATAGGGTTTCTCGATTCAGACCCTCTAAGGCTCTTGTTTGCCAGTCAACCCTATCATGGGATACCAACAAGGTGGACCTCAGAGGGAGTATTTCCAGGCCAGGCAGTGCTGGCTGTAGCTCAAGTCCCAGTAGACAGGCTGGTGCAGTGGCAGGTATTGTAACAGCAAGAGGTATTGGCCTAAAGAAAGTAATTGAAGATATGCGTGTGCGCACTACAGAAGTATTTGAAAGATAGAGAGAGGTGGATTTAAGAAGGAGTGTTGGACCAAGTGTATCTGGTGCCTTGATCTCCTTGGATTTGGAGGATCTTTTGTTTCCCCAGCTACAAATAGTGGAATAAATTATGGGACTACCTGACAGACTACATTCAATCAGGGAAGGGATTGAGAGACTGCCTACTGATGCTCTCATAAAGGAAGATGTATGAGAATAGCCTACTTTCTGTAGGCTTTCCCTGATTTGTATGCCAACGGAGTTCAGGCAGACATAGAACTCGCTAGCTTGGGCCCAGTGGGCTTGTTGCATTGTGAAATGGTCTGGTTTGGTATAATGGGGACACTCCTAGGAAGATAGATCTCAAGGTTGTGACTACAGCGAACAACTTCAAACTTATCCCCAAAGGTTCACACAGATGTAAGAGTAAAGTAAGTGGTAAAACCTAATATCGTTAAGCCTGACGATTCACTTAACTAAGGTCCCACAAGGATTGATTGTTGCAGTAGGAGAATTCTCGTATAGACTTTTTTAGGTAGTTTTATGTTATGCCAAAATCTACCCCATCAGTTTACTCCCACTGTTCAGGTACACCCTTCTCCGTTAAGGGTGGTCTGCCAGGTCTCCTGGCACACCCTTTAGGTATGCATGTGTCGACACACTCTAGTTGGCGTTCACCATATGCAGTTATCATTTCTGCGGTGCATTGCTATTGTGCTCACCCGAGTGAAAACCTCTTTGCATCAGCATCTTGCCAGTGGCTAACAGTCAAGACGCCACATGGACTAGACTATCTATGACACCCTTCCCATGTGCATGGATCTCTACTGGGCCCCGGAAGCTACCGTGAGCGGTTTCTCTATCCACTTTTTACAAGTCGCGGGCTTCTGGTGTCTTCTGCAGGATACGGTGATCCGGGAGTAATCCAATGTCCTCTTCCAATGACCACTACCTTGGGTCTACCTTACCTGTGGTAGAAATCATGCTTTCAGGGTCTCTGCACTTCCCTTGCAGAGCCTATGGCATTGGGGACACTTGTGGGCTAGGTAGGTGTAAAACTCTCCCAGTCACCCCGGCACCACCTGGGACTACCTTTAGGACGCCCACGGTAGACACTGGTTAACTCATTCAGGTCTACAAAGATTCCTCTTTGCTAGACTGCGTACAACTACACAACTGTTTGCCCATGACATCTGGCCCTCAAGGCGAGGCAGGAGGGGTATGATAGGAATAATGTCTACAATTTTACAGCTTCTCCGGAGCTGCATACCTCATCCAATAGCATCTTCCGGAACCCCAGATTGCAGTCTAATGCATCGTTTCGCATGACAAACCTTCCAGTCATTTTTTCTGAGCTACCTGAGAGACTTCCTGTTGAACGGTAGGGTAACTCAGGACTTTGGGCATGGTAACCCAAGCCCCCTGGCAGGGTAAGCCGGTCTTGAGGGTAGGGTAACCTTGTCCGATAGACAAGATGAGTTTTCCTGTTACCCTGTCTATTTCATTGTGGGAGGTAGACACCGCTGGCCTTCTTCCAGTTACCCGACCTACCTGGGTAACTGCCCCATCAGGGGTCCCTAAGTACACTGACACCACTCCCAGGTTTGCCCAGGTACCTAAGTACCTGGCCAGCTAATTCCGTTCATCCCGGAGCACAGGCTGTCGGGTCGCGGTACAGTAAGTACTTACTTGACCGTCGGTTCCCACCAGTTCCCCTCCTGGCTAGCTGTATGGGTGTAGGTTCCGACTACATAGCTCATATATACGGGGTCATTACATCACTCCCCTCTTCTCTACCGACCATCCCAGACCATAGCGTTGTCTCTTATTTCTCACGCTAGATACTCCCAAGACCCTATAGTCTCCGGGCTTGGACGGGTATCTCCGGTGGAAATCCAGAATGGCCTGTAAGCCAGTCCCTTCTGGCATCTTATTGGGCTCCCATGAATTCTCCTCAGCCACATAGCCTTCCCATGAAACTGGGTACTGGACAAAGTACAAAGGAAACTTTAGCTTAGCTCGACCGTACCATCGACTGTCCACGTCAGCTTCGATAAAGCGACTTGGCTCCTTGTTTATATGTTCCCGGATAGGGGCTTCATTAGTCCTACCTGATCCCGGATCCTCGCAATATGGTTGGAGCAACTTGACATTGAAAACCAGGTGGATGCCGCATTGGGTGGGTAGTTGGAGTTCATAAGCTGGGGTACCCAGCTGACCTTGGATCACAAAAGGGCCGAACATCCGCTGGTCCAGCTTCTCCATCCAATGTTTCGCACGGATGTTCTTACGGTTCAACATCACACGGTCCGCTTTCTTTGCCTGCCCAGCAACCACATGCTCCCAGATAACATAGTCCACTGATGGCAGCCTTTTCTGATCGTACCATTTCTATTGCCTTTGCAGTGCCTGTTGAATCATTTCTCGAATCGCTTGCCCAGTTCCTTCCCATTCCTTAACCAGGAGCTCACTACTAGCGTGTATTCCCTGATTATTAGACACCATACCCGACCAGTTCATCCATCGTGTAACAGGTGCCCCTTTGGGAAGATGGATCCCCAGGTTGCGACCGCACCGAACAACTTCAAACTTATCGCCACAAGTTGACCACAATATAAGAGTAAAGTAAATGGCAAAAGTCAATATCGTTAAGCCTGATACTTGACTCAATTAAGGTCACAAGAGGATTGATTGTTGGAGTAGGAGAGTTTTCGCATAGACTTTCAGGTAGTTTTATCTTATGCCGGAAACTTCTCCTATCAGTTTACTCCAACCAATCGAGCACACCCTTCTCCCATCAGGGCGGTCCAACACCTCTCCGGGCACACCCTTTGGGCATGCATGTGTCGACACACTGCTGTTGGCGTTCACCTTATGTGGTTACCCTTTCTGCGGTGTGCATTTCTATTTTGCCCGCCGCAGTGAAAACTTCTGCGCATCGGCGCCTTGCCACCGGCTAACAGTCACGACCCCGCATGAACTAGACTATCTATAACAACTTTCCCAATTGCCTTGATGTCTACTTGGCCCCAGAAACTACCATGAGCATTTTATCTATCTACCGTTTACGGTCCTCGGGCTTCCAGTGTCTTCCGCAGTGGATGGCGATCTGGAAGGTGTCCAATGGGCACTACCCATGATCACTGCCTCGGACCCACCTTACCTGCGGTAGGAATCATGCTTGTAGTGTCTCTGCACATCCCTTTCAGAGTCTATGAGGTTGGGGAGGCTTTTAGGCTTGCTAGGTGTAAAACTCTCCCGGCTGCCCCAGCACCACCACGGACTACCTGCGGGACCACTACGGTTAACCCACATTAACTGCATCAGCTTTGGTCCATTTTACTCACAGCAACTTGGAAGAGGTACTCCAACTTCCGCGCTATGCCCTCTTGTACATCATGGGAACCGCCTATGGTCAACCAGACGGCAGCCGCTTATACCGCGTTGCAAGCAGGTCTGCAATCCGTCCACCTTGCTAGACTGCACACAACTACGCAACCCTTCGCCTATGACGTCCGGGCCTTAAGGCGGGGCCGGAGGGGTATGATAGGAATAATGTCTCCAATTTACAGCCTCTTCGGAGCTGTCCAGCTCGGCCAATAGCATCTCCCGGAACCCCAGATTCGCGCATTATGCGAGCCTTTGCATGACCAACATTCTGGTCATTTTTCTCCCACTCTGCAACAGACTTCGTATCGAAAGGCAGGGTAACTCAGGACTTTGGGCAGGGTAACCCAAACCACATGGCAGGGTAACCTGATCCCAAGGGTAGGGTAACCTTGTCCAGCGGGCCAGATAACCTTTCCCTGTTGCCCAGTCTATCCCGTCGCCGGCGATAGCCATTTCCGACCTGTCTCCAGTTCCCGGGCCTGGCTGAACCACGGCCCCTTCAGAAGTCCCTAAGTGCGCTGACACCTCTCCCGGGTGTACCCAGGTACCTAAGTACCNAGCAACTGCCCCTTCGGAAGTCCCTAAGTACACTGACACCTCTCCTGGGTGTACCCAGGTACCTAAGTACCAGGGCAGCTAATTCTGTTCACTCTTGAAGCCCAGTCCATCAGGTCTCCGTAGGTGAAGTACTCACTTGCCTGCCAGTCCCTACCAGTTCGCCGGCGATAGACATTTCTGACCTGTCTCCCGTTACCCGGCCTGGCTGAACCACGGCCCCTTCAGAAGTCCCTAAGTGCGCTGACACCTCTCCCGGGTGTACCCAGGTACCTAAGTACCAGGGCAGCTAATCCTGTTCACTCTTGAAGCCCAGTCCATCAGGTCTCCGTAGGTGAAGTACTCACTTGCCTGCCAGTCCCTACCAGTTCGCCTCCAGGCTACCTGTATAGGTGTAGGTTCCGACTGCTATAGCTCCTGTGTGCTTGGTCGTTACATTATATCCCTCTTCTCTACCCTCTGTCCCCGACCTTTAGCATCGTCTCTTCTTTCCCTGACTCAATTCCCCCAAGACCATATGGTCCCTGGGCTTGGACGGATATCTTTAGTGGAAATCCAGCATGGCCTGTTAGCCTGTCCCTTCTAGGCTCTTGTAGGGCTTCCATGAATTCTCACCAGCCCCGTAGCCTTCCCATGAAACCAGGTACTGGACGAACCGTAAGCAAAACATTGCCTTTGCTCCACCGTACCATCGACTGTCCACGACAGCTTCAATTACGCAACTTGGCTCATTGTCCACAAGCTCCAGGGTAGGGACATCCTTGACCCTGCCTGATCCCAGATGCTTGTGGTACGGCCCGAGAAACTGGACCTTGAAAACTGGGTGGATGCTCCATCTCGCGTGCAGTTGGAGTTCGTAGGCTTGGTTACCCACCCCAGGTTTAACCGCGAAAGGTCCAAAGGTCCGGTGGTCCCGCTTCTCCATTGGATGCTTCGTGCTGATGTTTTTATAGTTCAACATCACTCGGTCCGCTTTTCTCTGCCTGCTCAGCAGCGACATCCGCTCAGGTAACATAGTCCGGTGATAGTAACCTTTGCTGGTCATGCCATTTCCGTTACCTTCTCCGTGCCCCTTGAATCATGTCTCTAATCTCCTGCCTGGTTCCTTCCTATTCCCTAACCAAGAGCTCACTGCTGGGGTATATGCCTTAATTATCAGACACGACACCAGACCAGTTTGTCCGGGGGTTAAACCCCTAGTTGATCTCAAATGCTGACAAGCTGGTGGATTCTGATGTTGATGTATTGTATGCATACTCTGCAAGGGGTAACAACGAAACCCAATCATCTTGTTGGTAGAAACTGTCACTATGCAAGTACTGTTCCAGTGTCTCATTAACCCTCTCGGTTCGCCCATCAGTCTCAGGGTGGAATGTAGTCAAAACGTTTGGTTTCGCTTACAACAAGTGCATTAGACTCATCCAGACCTTGGATGTGAATCAGTTATCTCGATCGGAGATGATTGACTCAGGGAGTCCATGAAGGTGCCCAACTTCCTTCAGGAATATCAAGGCAAGCTCCTTGATAGATACCTCCGCTATCAGGGGTATGACATGTGCCATTTTTGACAACCTGTCCACGATGAGCCAGATCTTGGTATACCCTTCGGAGTCTGGCAGCGCTACAATCAAGTCCATTCATATCGCTCTCTGCGGCCGCATAGGAACATCAATAGGTTCCCGCAGAGTGAACTTCTTTTGCCTGATGGACTTATTTCTTTGGCATGCATCACATGTTCATACATAGTCAGTGATGTGCTCCTCCATCTTTGGCCAATAGAACTTAGCCCTAACCCTGCCAATGGTTTAGTAAGTCCCGAAGTACCCAGTAATTCAGGAGTCATGTTCAGCCTCCATGATTGTCTGCTTCAGATTCTGGCTCTTGGGAACATACCAGCTGTTCTTGTACTGGTGCAAGCTCTTTTCCGTCGTGAATTGTCGGTCGACCCCTTTGTCACCGGCAGCCATTGCCTTCAGGATCCTTAAATATTCCTGGTTTCCTTTATTGCTACCCGCAGCTAATTCCAAAAGGAAGACTTGAGCCGAAATCCCTGGCACAGCTGCAACACTTGTGGTCGCAAGATGTCCTGTTCCTTGCTCCCAACCCACTGTCCGGGGCGAAAAAATAATGTTGGCGAAAAATCACTCCCACGTGTAGGGCGGTAGTCGCTTCGTCAGGATAAAGCATCTGCTTTTTCATTCAACCGCCCCTCGCGGTAAACCACCTTGAAGTTAAATGCTTGCAGGAAATCAGCCCAGGGGTGCTGCCTTCGGTTAAGGACCTTTGTACTATTAAAGTACTCCCAATTCGTACGATCGGTATAGATCACTAACCGGTCCGTTACGGAGCGCAGCAAATGATCCCATTCCTTGAATGCCACCACGATGGCAGTCATTTCCTTGTCATGGAGGTCATACTTAATCTCTACTGGGTGAAATTTCCGCCTTTGATAGGCCACTGGATGCCATCTCTCATGTTCACAGAACTGGGAGAGGACAGCTCTTAATGCAAAGTCACTAGCGTCGGTTTCCAGCTGGGTTGGCCATTCAGGGTCAAAATGTCCTAGGATAGGTTTGGACATAAATGCCTGCTTCAAATGGTTGAAGGCCTGCGCACACGCAAGTGTGCATTTCCTTCGGACATCCTTCTTTGTCAAGTCTGGCACAGGTTTCGCTATCTTGCTCTAACCTTCTATGAACCGACAATAGAAGTTGGCAAAGCCCATAAAGCTTTGAACATCGATGACAGATGTTGGAGGTGCCCCATCCCTGATTGTCTGCACCTCTGCCGAAAACATAGAGATCATCATATTGGAGATCTTGTATCTGCGGAATTCAACCTCCTGTGGGTGGAAACTGGACTTCTTCATGCTTACACATAGTCTAGCTCTCCACAATTTCTCCAGCACACAACTCACCATTGCGCCATGCTTTGGAAAGCTGCCGGGGCATTACACAACCCAAACGGCATGACTGTGTATTAATACAGTCCATACCTGCAATGGAAGGCCATTTTCCATTCCTCACCTTCTGGCATCCTAAGAAGGTAGTAGCCGTTCTTCAAGTCCAGCTTGGTAAATACCGCGGCTTTTCCTAACCTATCTCGCAGGTGATTCATCAACGCCAGAGGGTACTTACTTTCCACGGTGATTTTATTCCGTCCTCGGTAATCTATTACGAGTCCTAATGTACCATGTAGTTTTGGCACGAAAAGGATATAGGCCGCTGCTGAGGAGCCGGATTACCGCAGCTTTCCTGTTCGCAGTATGTAATTGAGATATTCCAGGAGTGCCTTGAGCTTCATTTCCGACAACGGATAGACAGGCCCAAACCGGGGTTGAGTTCCGGGTTGCAACCCAATTGTATGGTCATACTTCGCGTGCTCCGGTACTGCCTCCATCCATTCTTGACTGAAGATATCCCCGTAGTCCTTATATTCAGAGAGTAGCGTAGCTGTAATGTCTGCACCTTCCTCAGCGGAGAATTGCACAATTCCCAATAGGTACACATTACTAGGGTCTTTGCCTAGTAACTCTTCGTTGGTCATGAACACTAACCGCCCCTGCTCTGCCAGGCAGTTAGCCTTGCAGATATCTGTGCGCCAGGTTACTGATCCTGTCTTCCTCTCTATGTCGGGGTTATGGTCTCTCAACCAAGACATAGGTAGGTACCCGTCCACCTTAGTGTGGGGCATATCCATGACTTCAAAGCCGGTCCCATTGAGGTGGTCACCTATGCTCATCTCTAATGACTTGGCAGAGTGTAGACCTAACCCAGGAATGTGATTACCGCTGGTGTCAGTTATCGGCACATGTACCTTTCATCATAAACAAGGTGCCTGAGTCCGCTTAACCCATCGGCTACTGAGCACCAGCCCAGCAGCTCCACTATCGAGTAGCAGGAGCGCTTCCACGCTTACTTGTCCAGCTCCTATCTTACAGTCTAACTTGACACGCAGGTGGATAGACTTGGTATGACGAGCCAAGTTGTCACACTTCTGCCTCTTCGCTTGTCTTGGGGACTTAGTCATCCTGGCTTAGTGAATCCTTTTAGTATCTTGCCTTTCAACACAAGAGTGGCCAGAATGGGTCAGTAAACATTAAGGCATTGGGATCCGTCTTGTATCAAGAACTAGGGTGTTTACTATCACTCGGCATGATTTCCGGTACTGAACCCTCCTCAGGTAAACTTGAAAATAGTACCATTTATTTGATCAAGTCCAGCCTGAACCAATTTTCCTTGAACTAAACATAACAATTTTCCCCGAGGTGGGTAGAAGTCCGCTGTCAGACCGGTTCCAAGCGAAGCAGCCTTACTTCCCCAATGTCGCGCATCTCCTTGAGTAGGACCTCACCTAGGCTCAACCGATAAAATCTCCTATCACTTGCCCATCCAGCTAAGGAAATCCTGAAAGAAATACACATAACTAGAACAAAAGAAATAACCAGAAACACAGCAAAGGAGAGATAGCCCAGCCCACCGCGCAATGCCTGCGACATCTACCTGCCCACACCACCTGGGTGTAGTTAGTATCAGGGTCGTTTATGCGGTAGAAGGGTACTTACCCATCTCAGAAGTGACCTCCCTGGCTCATATCCATCTCTCCCTCAGAGGTCTAGGGCCGTGGGTTAATAAGGTTACACCTTAAACAGAATGGGTTCTTACCTATTCCGAGCCATCAGTATCAACCTCCATGGGCTGAGGTGATGCCTGGCGGACTTCCGGTATCTTTGACGAGGAAGTCAGAGGGGGCGCTTCAAGGCGCTTTAGTTGCTTGTCCGTTCCGGTGGCCTCGCTTACTGGGGCGGACCGCTCCAACCCACGGGCCTGTTTGGATGAACCAATGACTGGGACCGTCGCAGTACACTTCCTCCAAAAGTGACCTGTTTGACCGCACTTGGTGCACTGGTTGTGCTTCCTCCGGCGTTCGGTTAAAGTCGACGGGATTTCCTTATATGCTATTGCACACTCAGAAGTCGACGGCTTTGCCTGTTTCCCATGTTGAAATTAGTAGGTTTGGTAGACCTCTGGTTTTGTCTGCCTGAAACCTTTGGCTTCTTCTTGAATGTGCCTGGTGTTGCGGAACTATCCTGCTTCTTATCAGCGGGTTGCGACCGGGGGGCTGGGTGGATGACGCAGTTAGTGAACTGGTTGTTGTCCTCCAGGGTGTGCCCCACGTTCCGGAGAAGATCAATGTACTCATTCAGGTCGCACGGATGGGGCTCCTTAAGTGCCCACGCATTCCCAACCTCTTCTGTAATGCCTGATCGAACCTTGTCTCGTACCTGTACTGGATCTGTATCACTAAGCTTATACATATAATCAATTATCTTATCCAGGTACTCATCGATGTGATGGGGCTTCATCACAAAGTCTCGCCACTCGGGCAGGGATCGATCTCGCAAGGCCCGGTCTCAGCTGAAACTTCATTCCAGCCATTCTCGGAACCCTTTCCACATCCGTAAGGGGTTGCTGTCCTTGAGAGGGACGCCAGTGCGCTTGGCGGCTTCCTTGTTAATGTGCCCATGCAACACCAGATACCATGCCCGGGCAGACCTTTCAACAAGGGGGGTCACCAAGTTTATCTTATCCCTGTCGGTGAACTTGCCATCCGTAAAGTATTCAAATTTCACCTCTACCAGGGTCAAGAAGCTCGCGAGTTCTGCAACTTTGTCCTTGAATAGAGGGATACCAGTCAGCTTCTCCGGCTTCTTCTGCAGGTGTTTTGGTGTAGGCCTCGAAGCCGAACCAGTACCCCTCAGGGCCCTCGCCAGGGTCTTGGTCCGAAGATCCCACCGCCGTTTCGTCTCGATACTCCAGTCATCCTTGCGAGCATCATGGAAGGGGGTCAAGTCCGGGAGAGAATCTCCATTGTCATCATTATCCGAGCTGTCATGCTCAGAGTCCCCTGGACCTCCGCCTGCTGCTGCCGTACCACCTCCCAGTGGTGCATTTCAGTCCCCGCTATGGACAGTATTCCCGCCTTGGGATTCCCGGGATCTATCATACCCATCAAACCATTCCTCCTTGCCATGCTGGTTACCATCCGCCGGGGGGTTAGCCCCTGATGGTCCTGATACCGCTGGTGGAACTGGGCATCGCCCACTATCAGGAGTTGGGTTGGGCGCTTTCTGCATTATCCGCAGAAAAGACTGCAACTCCAGACAACTCAGCGGTTGCATCGGAGGGCCAGCATGCCTCCATGACCCACAGTACCTACATGTTGGTCATCTATCTCCTTCTTTCTGCCTCCTTCTATGCCTCACCAGGGTCTGTGGGCTCTTCCTACACCCATAGGAGTGGTAATGAATCCACCCCATCCAGGTTTCTTGCAACTTACAGCCTGACAGACTGAACTTGTCTTGGCTGTCCAAATCGCCACTTGTGATAGTGGGGAGACTGGTGGGAAGACTTGGCTTCGAGGGTGGCGTGGGGATGACCGGTGCACAAGGAACCCCATGAGTAGGTATTCCTCGCTCAGGGATAGGCGTCCCTTGTGGTGGAGCCCCAGGTGCTCGCTCTTGGTGGCGCCGTACCTGTTCAAGGAACCCAGGTAACACGGCATGCATCGACCGCAATCCTGGAAGTGCTGAAGCAGGGGGTAGGAAAGGAGCAGTAGGAGATGGGTCAGAACTAGGGACTGGTAGGGGAACTGGTAGAGTAGTGGGTCTTGGGGGGGCGATGGAGAGTACAGGAGTTGCAACCGACGGTGTTGCAGGCAGAATGTTAGGGGCAGGGGTCGGGCGAGGAGTTGGGTGAGGCATATCTGGAGCCATGATACCCTTCGGTTTGGACATCCTTTTCCTTACCCGACGTCCATCAGTTGGCCCAACCGTTGGGCTGTGTGATCTACTGCGGGCAATTAAGGGGGGGACCGACAGGGAGCCTGTAGATGCTCTTGCGAAGGAGGAGGTATAGCTGTAGCCCTCACCTTTTAGGCTTTCCAACATCCATATACCGATTGGGCTCAGGTATGCCCTCCACTGGTCATCTCTGGCTCTCATGGTTAACACTATGCCGAAGTTTTCGTGCTTGGTATGGACGAGCATGAGTGGGGGCGCGGCCTCTAATATTAGTACGTCATGCACAGCATCAACACTATATGCTTCTTCAAAGGCCTTTTCCGAGGCTGCCATCCAAGTCTTCAATGCCTGCTGATACCTCATCATCCGCAGGTATCCCTTTTGCTGCACCTTCATACATTCTACCGCTACCGTAGCGATCTGTGTTCGGAATGCCGACTGCTGCTAGGGGTTCCGGTTCTTTAGTTCCCGCTTCGTCTCCTCAATCGACTTGGATACCTTGCGGAGGGTGTAAGGTGAGACGAATTCGCGCGAGAACTCGCTAAAGAGAACCTCGTGCGGCGGGGGAAGGAGCATGTTGTGGACAAGGGTAGGGTGTTAGAAAAATGAGAGCACTGCGGCGCGTGGGTCTATAATTAGGAGATCAAGAGATTCAATGGGTAACTGAACAAGGGCAGCCTTCAAGAGCAGCTGGTGGCTGTCCCAGTCGATACTGTGAACATGGGCAAAAACTGATGCACAAAACTTGTTGGCGGTATTCCCATGATGTAAGCGCTACGGATAACGATATGGTTTTATGTTTGGTTTGACAGTATCGTTTGATACTTGTATTGTTTCGCGTGCTATCGGTTGATACAGATATTGTTTTATTTTTGGTTTCACCGCATTGTTTGGGACTTGTATTGTTTCCTGTGCTATAGGTTGATACACATATTGTTTTATGTTTGGTTTCAAAGTATCGTTGGATACTTGTATTGTTTCGTGGACTATTGGTTGATACACACATTGTTTTGCAATATTGCCCATACTGGAGATAAGTGATAGGCTGTATTTAAAGACCGCTGGTTTCTGCGATGGAAATGGCAGACTTCGACTGACGGTATTCTTAATATACTTGGTTGAACAGTTACTTTTGATCCCCTATTAGACCCCTTCGAATCATCCTTTAGCAAGCGGCGCTCGCTTCTTGTTGATCAAGAAGCCATCTGCTGCTATCGTACCGCCATGTGACTAGGGCCTGGCCCGAACATGTTACATTTTTTTAACCTCAGCAAGTAGTTAAGAAACCTGCAGGGACTTGGTCTGATTAACCTACGAAAAGTCCAGCAGAGAAGCTACTATTGGGGAGGGGGAGAACTACGAAAGGTGTGGCTCCGCCAACACGACACAATTGAGTCACTAGAGACTCGCAGTGGGAAGCAGGTCCACAAGAAGGACTTACCTAGGAAAGGGAACCCCAGAAAACGAGAGGGCCAAAGAGCTATTTCTCAATTGACGAAGCAGAACGACAACTAGCGCGAGACTTGGCCAAGCAGACCTTTTGCAAATCAACTGATGAGTTAGCAAATGCAGCAATCAGCCTTCCTGGGCTATTTCCCCCTGGCCCAAGTAAAGGAAAGGGACCGGCACAACGACTGAAGAAAGACAGGATACCTGCCGGGACACCTGAGAAGGAAGAAGATGAAGAAGAAGCATCAGATCACTCGCTAGTAAGGCAGCCATCTGACGAATCCCCCAGCAACTCTCCAGAAAGCTCGTCAGACGACAGCTCGAGTAATGAAGGGTCCGAACACAATATGCCCCAAGGAAAGGTGAATCCGCCGGGCGAATAGGACCTAAAATTCAACTTCCGCTGCCACCATCATTCACGTTCGAAAAGGACCACTTGCAGGCTGAAGTATTTGACTGATGGGTAACAACAACTTCTCAATGCCTCGCCCTACCCGGGGCGGACCAAATGAAGCAAAAAAGCGGAGGGTACTTTGGAAGCTCCTGTAGCAGAAAAGTAGGGGAAGCATACTACCAAGCAATGAACCACTGTGACAGTGGGGAAAATATCCCAGGAACACCCCTGATAAAATACTTCAGAGACAGATTCCAATCCTCGTGAAACATGCAAGAACTATACAAGAGGTTCAAAGATATCCAGCAAGTACGAAATGGCAAAACAGAAAGAATAACCTTGGTCACGACAGAACAATTAATGTATCATGGACGATTGCCTACCGGGACGGTGTCTCTGTACAGGCTGTGCCAGAGATTGTATGAAGCAATGCACGCCAGACTACGCCAAGAGGTAGAACCCATGGAGGGGGAGGGTGATTCTTTTGAAAAGATAGCCAAGCAGGCAGAACGGAAGGACGCTATCCTGTAGGAAACCGGAGTTTACCAAACCCATGTACTACAGCAAAGGAATAGGAAAGGATCATTATCATGGGATAATACAAGGAAGGATAAACCATACCGCAAGGATTCAAAGGACAAGAAGGACAGGAAACAGAAATGATGCGAGTAAGACATGTGTTTCAAATGCGGGAAAAAGGGGCACTATGCAAAGAACTGCTATTCCAAAAAAGGAAAGCGAAAGTCCGGTAAGCAAGAGGCTAGCACGAACCACATGGAAGCAACCGAATACGATGAAGTGCAAATTAACTGCGTGGAAATACAAAGCCTCGGAACACAACCAAGGTTGGCAAGCGGCCGTGTGACCCTCTTGAAGGAATGATTCCCATAGAAGGCCACCCAGCCAAGGTACTATTTGACACGGGAACAATCGGCTGGGACATACTTAGCGCCACCTTTATATCCACCCATGGCGTCTCTACGGAGCCTCTACCCCAACCAACAACAGTCAACATGGCTATGAAAGGATCCCGCTCTTCAAGCCTCAAGAAATGTGCACTGACCGTAGGAATCAGGAATAACAAATGGACAAATCAGGAGATCTTGGTAGGGAACTTGCCAAAGTACGACACCCAGATTGGAATGCCATTCCTGAAGAAACATAATGCTCTTATCAGGTGTGGGGATACAACAGTGGAATTTCCCAATGACAAATTACGTGTACTATGCAAACCAACAAGCGGGGAATTCTGAGCCGCTGTGTCAGACACCACCACAACAATATTGTGGGAAGAATACAAGGCTGTATTCCCAGACAAGGTTCCTGAAACGCTACCCTCTGTGCATAAGATTAGGCACCACATTTGGCTAAAAGATCCAACCGACCTACAAAACCAACCAACATACTCGATCCCAGAAGCCTACAAGGAAAAACTCATGAACTAGATAATCGAAAACTTGCGAAGTGGAGTAATTGTATGACAGGAGGTTCCCGCGGTGGCACCTATGTTTGTACAACCCAAATCAGATAGAAGGATCCGCCCCCTGGTGGACCTGAATGTGAGGAACGATAACACGATCATGGATAGTCCATCGATTCCAAAGCAACAGCAGATCCTTAACCGAATAGGATGAGTGAAATTTACGAGTAAGATCGATCTAAGCGACGCATATTTCCAAACACGGGTGGACAAGGACAGTGTTAAGTTCAACTCGTTCAAAACCCCGTTCGTAGGATTTGTGAGCAAAGTATTGCTACAAGGAGACATGAATGCACTAGCAACATTTATGCCAATAATGGAGGACCTCCTAAGGGAGTATTTACATCATTTTGTATGGGTATACATTGATGATATCCTCATATTTTCAGAAACATCAGAGGAACACGAGAAACACATACGCTAAGTATGTGAGCGACTCAGAAAAGCAAAATTCTGTGCGAGCAAAAGGAAGTCAGTACTTTTTGCAGACAAGCTGGAAGTATTAGGACATATAGTGGACAACGAGGGGATCCATGCCTCTTCCCAGAAAATATCATCTATTACAGGATGGGATACACCAAAAAACAAGAGGGAATTACAATGATTGCTAGGAATAGTGAATTATGTTGCCCAGTTTCTCCCACACCATGCACTGTTAACCGCACCATTAACCGACATAACAGGAAAGGCCGAATTCGTATGGACAACGACCCACCAGACCGCATTCGATACGGTCCCAAAGTGAATTATCAATGACCAAGTCATGCCACCAATAGAGATACGAAGTGAGGAACCAATTTGGTTGGTTACGGACGCCTCAGAATTAGCAGTTGGAGCAGGGGTGGGACAGGGACCCACCTATAAGAAGGCGTGACCTGCCGCGCTACACAGCAGCAAGTTCACTAACGCTCAGATGAACTATGGGACCACCGATAAAGAGGCCTTGGCGATAGTGGAAGCGCTTAATCAGTTCCACAATGTACTAATAGGAAATTCCTTCACGATAGTTACAGACCACCAACCTTTAACACATGTGCGAGTGGCAAAGAACCCAAGCAGAAAGGAGCTGAGATGGCTAAGTCCCTTGGGAAAACATGACGCGAAAATAGTCTATGCACCAGGAAGCAGAAACTGTTTAGCTGATGCCCTCTCCCCTTTTTACGAGGGAGAATCATACTTGAACCCACTCTTTATACATGATTATATGAAGGAATCGGATGACTTCTCAGATAACACAGTCTACGAGCAAGAATCACACACGATGGAGTCCACGCATGAGTTCTCCCCTACTTCCCCTCCTGTCTCCTACACTGAGTACTCCCACGAGGCCCCTGTCACAACTCAGAGACCCTGCTCGATCACTGCAGGAAAGGATTGGGGTGACCAGTGTACCCAGCGAAGTATGCCAGTGGAAGAACTCCAACACAGCGCATTACACTACTGACACTGTTACGTGGATAATTGTCCGTATCACCAAACCCAGATCAAATTCACGAACAACCATCCTAGATGACGGACAACATCGACCCCTCACTTGGTTAGTGAAGGACCAAGCCCCCCAAGTACAGAAATCGATGCGAGCCCTCCGGGGTCCCCTGAAATCAATGACAGTAAATGGCAACAAACAATCGGCGGAAGACCAACAAGTGCGGGAGAAGCGCCATCCACCCTTGCCCAGCCGGCGCCCAGACCTTATACGATTCCAGTACTGCTAAACCCGGAAGCCACCGCATTCCAAATGCCGGAGCCAGACCCAATAGAGAACCTTATGACCGAAACAATAGTGGCTTTCCGAATGCCAGGACCTGATAGCCCACCCCTGATTAGACAAGCGGAACAGCTAGAAAGCCTTACCAATGAGACAATAGTCTCAGTAATGCCCCCAATGATGACAGAATATCAGCGCAGGCTATATGATGTCTTAGAAGACAACAAGGAGAAAGACCTACCTGAGGCAACCAGAGGAAGCGAGATAGGAGATGAACGCGACACCTTACAAACAGTCAATGAAATGATCGGAACGTTCCGAGCACACATGATAGCAGCATACTGAAAAGAACCAATTTGGAAAAAGGTCAATGAAAGGATGGACTCCACAGGAGACTTGTCCTCCTCCAAGGTTGGAAATGGAATGCTATACCCAAAAGCCAGATACGGGGAAGACTGCCTGGATATCACAAAAGGCCGGGCATACGGAGATACAACATTAAGAAAATATGTCATGAGCAAAATCCACAATAAAGGCCAGCACAGGGTTGAACGAAACTTACGCTACGCGACAGAGTACCTATTCTGGCCTGAAATGCGGAAGAACTTTAGAGGGTATGCAACCCAGTGCCACACATGCCAGATAAATAAGAAGCCTACAAAATTGCCAGAAGGAGAGGCTCAGACAATTACCCTACCATCAGAAATCTTCGAATCAATAGCTATTGACTTTGCGGGACCTTTCCACAATTGATGGGGATATGACACAATCCTGGTCGCGATGGATAGGTTTTCGGGATTCATGTGGCTCATACCTACAACCAAGCAAGTAATAGCAATAACAACCTGGGAACTTCTACGCAACAAAATATTTGCACCCCTTGGCTACCCAACATCTCTAGTAAGCGATGCGGACCCATGGTTTGAGTCACACGTGTGGAGACAACAGTGTCGCTCGTTAGGCATTGAACATATCAAGGGGGTACCAGGCCATCATGAAACAAATAGACAAGTCAAAAGGAAAATTCGAGAATTGAAGACGGCTCTCCAAAAGCTACTGAACCCGAGACAAAACAATTGGTTTTATGCCATACCAGCGACAGCAGCATACCTGAATGCAGGGTGGTCGGAAACTCGCGGGATGCCACTATATAAGGCTGTTTTTAGAAAGAAGGACCCACTACTTCCCCTAGCTAACTTCAAGAACTCCGCAGTACCGGCTACCAAGGAACTGGCAAACAGGCACCAAGCAATCCGAAACACGGCATTCAATGCGATTAAATTGGCACGATTTAGAAGCACGAAAATGGCAGCAAAATGACGCAGATACCATACACCGATAGGAAAGAGTAATCTGTTACTGGTATATGGAAGTTTGTTCGCAACGGAGTCGGGACGTAGCAAGAAATTGCAACTGTGCTGGCATAGAACATTCAAGATAATCGAATACGATGAGCATACACAAAATTACACGGTAGGAGTCGATGGCAGAATGTACAGAAACCGAGAAGTGACATTCCATGCATCCACCAGGAAAAGATACCTCCCTAACGATAATATCCCCTTTGCGGGAAGCAGCCACGCGAAACCACCCCCGATTGTGGTCAACGAGAAACCGGAATGGGAAGTGACAACCAGACGACACCATAGAAGGCGGTATGACCGCGACCAATTCCTAGTGAAATGGGTGGGCTACCCGGAAACAGAAAATAGCGGGGAACCCCTTGAAGGTTTGGAAAATGGGATGGAATTGGTTAATTAATGGTGGGATGACAACAGACCAGGGGACGAGTTGCCCGCTACGATAAGCTACATGACGGTGGCGTGGAGCCCAACACTGCCAGAAATCCGCGAGCTGCGCCCTGACACAGACCAAGGGATACAAGACAGATTCTGGTCCGCCCACTTTGAGAGCGGTTTTGATGCCAGCGAAGATGAAAATCAGGTAATGGAAGATGAAGCAGGCTACCTAGACCGGCTGGCCGAGGCTGAGTACTGGCAATAGCGAAAGGAAAAACACACCATCCAACAGCCTTACGATGTCAAACTATAAGCAAGTACGTGGGAGACTGTGCCATCAGCTAATGCGACCGTTGGTGAACCGTGATATTATCCCTGGATGATACCTTACACACCCACTATTCATACACATCTGCAACAAAGGCTTAGAAAGAACAACAGAATCGACTGGACCAATGTGGGGAGCAACAGTGTCAGATGTTTTCCGCTTCGGTAGCGGGTGCTACCTGAGCACAGAAAAATGTGAGACTTGCATGGAGACCGAAGAAACCGAAATTAAGCAGCACCCTTCTTCCTCTGAAAACCTAAGTCAGGCCGACACCTAAGTAAGGCCAACACCTAAGCGAGGTCACCACTGAAACATAAATACCACCCAGCATCCCTCTAAACCGCTGAGGAAAACAGACCACACTACCAGACCTCCAAACCTTTAACCTCTTACAAAACCTTTAACCTCTTACAAACCTTATCCTTACACGAAAGAAACAAAAATGTCAAACTACGAAGAAGGTAGCATAAGGGGACAAGACCTCATTTTGGGATGCCTACTAAACCGGGAAATCATCCCACTAAGTGCATACTGGAGAATATTCTACATCGATCACTGCGAGGATTGCGGAGGAATTGATGTTAAGACACAGGAATAGGATAAGTGGATAGTACAGAACTTTGTGGACCTGCCAAACTACTGGGAGTCAGGTTGTTTTGTGCATGGAGTGCCATGTGGAGAGTGTCTGGAAAGGTGGTTGCAGGGCGCGGAAGGGATGTTGCAGGACAATATGAGATTGTTACAGGATAGCGATGACGATGAGTATGGGTCCTAAGCGGACTTTCAGGAGAATACAGCATTTACCACCTATTAGGATTTCATTAGATTGTTTTATCTGGTGACATTGTTATTTTATTGTGGGAGTGTAACCGGTACGGATACAGATATTGTTTGATGTTTGGTTTCACAGTATCGTTTGATACTTGTATTGTTGGGTGTGCTATCGGTTGATATACATATGGATTTATGTTTGGTTTGACAGTATCCTTGGATACTGGTTTTGTTTCGTGTGCTGTCGGCTGATACATACCTTGTTTTGCAACATCGCTCATACTGGAGATAAGCGAGAGGCTGTATTTAAAGACCACTGATTTCCGCGATGGAGGCGGTAGACTTCGACTGACAGTATTCTTAATATACTTGGTTGAATGGTTGCTTTTGATCTCCTATTACACGCCTTCGAAGCCTCCTTTTGTAAGCAGCCCTCGCTCCTTGTTGATCCAGAAGCCATCTGCTCCTATTGTACCACCAGGGTGACTAGGGCCTGGCCCGAACACGTTACACGTCGAGGTCGAGGTCCGAATCCGTGTTGGATTCCTTTCTGGTTCGAGGTTCGGTACTAGCCTTTACCCGTTCCAACCTGAGCTACTTGTTCTAGACAAGGTTGCCACAATTCATGCAACTTCAGTGCCGAAGGTTGGAAACAATTTATCAGGAGAGGAGTTAAGTGGGGAGCTCGCTTAACGATATACTGTAACGGGGGCACCCCTAGGAAGATGGCTCCCAAGGTTGCGACCGTACCGAAAGACTTCAAACTTATCGCCACAAGTTCACCCCAATGTAAGAGTAAAGTAAATGGTAAAACTTGATATCATTAAGCCTGATGCTTCACTCAATTAAGGTCCCGAGAGGATTGATTGTTGAAGTAGGAGAGTTCTCGCATAGCCTTTCAGGTAGTTTTATCTTACACCAGAAACTCCTCCCATCAGTTTACTCCAACCTTTTGAGCACACCCTTCTCCCTAAAGGCGGTCCAACACCTCTGCACGCACACCCTTCGGGCATACATGTGTCGACAGACTCTGGTCAGTGTTCATCTTATACAGTCACCGTTTCTGCGCTGCATTTCCATTTTGCCCACAGGAGTGAAAACTTCATCGCATCGGCACTTTGCTAGTAGCTAACAGTGAAGACGCTGCATGAACTAGACTATCCATGACACCTTTCCCATTTGCATTGATCTCTCGTTGGCCCAGGAAACTACCATCAATGTTTTATCTAGGTACTGTTTTCAGTTCGCGGGTGTCCGGTGTCTTCCACAGGAGACGGTGATCCGGAAGGGATCCAATGGGTGCTACCCATGGCCACTACCTTGGACCCCCATTACCTGAGGTCGGAATCATGCTTGTAGTGTCTCTCCCCCTCCCTTTAAGAGCCTAGGACGTTGGGGCCACTTTCAGGCTTGATAGGTGTAAAACTCTCCCGGCTGCCCAGGCACCACCCGGTACTATCTTCAGGATGCCTGCGGTTAACTCCCGTTAACACCATCAGCTTTGCTCTGTTTTACCACAAACAACTTGGAGGTGGTACTCCACCTTCCACCCTATGCCCCCTTATATATCCTGCGAACACCTTACGGTCCACCGGACAGCAGCGACGTATAGGATGTTGCAAGTAGGTCTCGAATCCTTTCACTTTGCCAGACTGCACACAACTACGCAACCGTTCCCCCATAACGTCCGGGTCTTAAGGCGGGGCCGGAGGGGTATGATAGGAATAATGTCTTCAACTCACAGCTTCTTCAGAGCTGCCTAGCCCACCCAATAGCATCTCCCGGAACCCCAGATTCCAGTATTACGCATGGCTTCGCATGACAAAGATTCTGGTTATTTTTCCCAAACCCCACTAGAGACTTAGTATTGAAAGGTAGCGTAACTCAGGACTTTGGGCAAGGGAACCCAAGCCCCATGGCAGGGTAACTGGATTTGGAGAGTAGGGTGACCTTGTCCCGCGCGCAAGATAACTTTTCCCTATTACCCTGTCTATCCTGTCGCCGGCGATAGACATTTCTGACCTGTCTCCAGTTACCCGGCCTTGCTGAGCAACTGCCCCTTCAGAAGTCCATAATTATGCTAACACCACTCCCGTATGTACACAGGTACCTAAGTACCTGGGCAGCTCATCCTGTTCACTCTCAAAGCCCGGGCCATCGGGTCTCCGCAGGTCAAGTACTCACTTGCCTGCCGGTCCCTACCAGTTCGCCTCCCGCCTACCTGTATGGGTGTAGGTTCCAACTGCCCTAGCTCCTGTGTGCTGGGTCGTTACACATGGGTTAAATCGATAAGTGATCTCAAAGGTGACAATCTGGTGGATTCTCATGTTGAGTTGTTGTACGCACACTCCCAGAGTGGTAGTAGCGAAACCCAACCATCCTGTTGGTGGGAGTAGTAGCTAGGGAAGTACTGCTCCATTGTCTCATCAACCGCTGCAGTTTGCCCATCAGTCCTGGGGAGGAATACAGTCGAAACATTTGATTTCACTTGCAACAAGTGCATCAGACTCATCCAGAACTTGAATGTGAATTGGCTATCTTGATTGGAGATGATTGACTCTAGGAGTCCATGAAGGCGCCAAACCTCCTTCCAGAATATCAAGACAAGTTCGTTGATTGATACCCCAGTGGTCAGGGGTAGGAAATGTGCCATTTCCGAGAATCTGTTCACCATGACCCAGATCTTGGTATACCTTTCGGACTCCGGGAGCGCTACCATGAAGTCCCTTGAAATCGGTGTCCGCCGCTGCATAGCAACATCAATACATGCCAGCAGACCAAACTTCTTGTGCCTGATGGACTTATTTCTTTGGCATGCATCACATGTTTGTACATAGTCGGTGATGTGCTCGTCCATCTTAGGCCCCTAGAGGTTAGCCCTAATCCTGCTAATGGTCTTGTAAGTCCCAAAGTGTCCTGCGATTTGGGAGTCATGTTTAGCCTCCATGATTGCTTGCTTTACATTCTAACCCTAGGGAACATACCACCTGTTCTTCTACAGGAGTAAGCCCTTTTCCGTCATGAAGTGTTGGTCAACCTCCTTGTCACCGGCAGCTGTTGCCTTCAGGATTCTTAAGTGTTCCTGGTCTTCCTTTATCACTACCCATAGATGATCCAAAAAGGGAGACTGGAGCTGAAATCCTTGGCACAACTACAACACCTGTGGTCGCAAGATGTCCCATTCCTGGCTTCCGACCAACTGTCTGGTGCGCAAAAACTACTGTGGCGGAAAATCACTCCCCCCTTCAGAGCAGTAGTCCCTATACCGCGACAAAGCATCTGCCTTCTCATGCAACCATCCTTCCTGGTAAACTACCTGGAAGTTAAACGGTTCCAGGAACTCAGCCCAGTGCTGTGGCCTACGGTTGAGGACCCTGGTACTATTAATGTACTATAAATTCTGATGATCTGTATAGATGACCAAGTGGTCCATTACCACACGTAGCAGATGATCCCATTCCTTGCATGCCGCCAGGATGGTAGTCATTTCCTTGTGATGGACATCATAATTAGTCTCCGCTGGCTGAAACCTCTGACCATAGTAGGCCACTGGATGCCATCTCTCATCTTCACAGAACTGGGACAGGACAGCTCCTAGTGCAAAGTCACAAGTGGCTGTTTCCAGCCTTGTTGGCCATTCAGGGTCAAAATGGGCTACCATAGGTTTGGACGTAAATGCCTCCTTCAAGCAGTTGAAGGTCTGCTTGCACGCAGGTGTCTATTCCCATTGGAGATCCTTCTTGGTCAAGTCTGTCTGAGGTTTCCCTATCTTGCTGCAACCTTCTATGAACCGCTGGTAGAAGTTGGAAAAGCCCATAGACCTTTGGACATCAACAACACATGTCAGAGGTGCCCAATCCCTGATTGTTTGCCCCTTCTCTGACAACATAAAGATTCTCATGTCACAAATCTTTTATCCGCGGGATTCAACCTCACGGTGGTGGAATCTGGACTTCTTCATGCTGAAGCATGGTCTGGCTTTCCGCAATTTCTCCGTCGCGCATCCAACCATTGTGACCTCCTCTTTCACAGTTTCGCAGTGGATCAGGATGTCAGCCATGTATGCAATAACATCTTCGTCCATGAGGTCCCGGAAGACCTCATTGATCATGCTCCGGAAAGTTACCGTGGTGTTAGATAACCCAAACGGCATGACCATGGATTCATACAGTCTATATCTGCACCGCAAGGCCCGCTTCCATGGCTCACCTTCTGCCATCCTCCGAAGGTAGCAGCCGTTCTTCAAGTCCAATTTGGTGAACACCGCGCCTTTTCATAACCTATCTCGCAGGTCATTCATCAATGGTAGAGGATATTTACTCTCAACCGTGATTTTGTTCTACCTGTAGTAATCTATTACCAGCCTTAATGTACTGCCTGGTTTTGGCACGAAGAGGATAAGGGCTGCTGCCGAGGAACTGGATCACTGTAGCTTTCCCGTTCGCAGCATGTTATTGTGATATTCCTGCAGTGCCCTTAGCCCCTTTTCTGACAATCGATAGATCAGCGCGAACGGAGGATAAGTCCGCGGTTGCAACTCGCCTGTGTGGTCATGGTTCCCGTGTTGTGGCAAATCCTCAATCCGTTCATGGCAGGGGATATCCCCATTGTCCTTATACTTGGGGGGTGGCTTAACAACAATGTCAGCACCTTCCTCGTCGGAGAATTGTACACTTCCCCACAGGTACACATTACCAGTGTCTTCTGCTGGTAACGCTTCATTGGTCATGAACACTAACAGCCCCAGCTCTGCCAGGAAATTAGCCTTGCAGAAATCTGAGCACCAGGTTAGTGATCCGGTTTTCCAATCTATGTCGGGGTTATGGTCCTTCAAACACGACATCGGTAGGTACTCATGCACCTTGCTGTCCGGCATATCTGTCACTTTAAAGCGTATCTCATTATGGTGGTCGCCTATTCCCATCTCCAAGGGTTTTGTATAGTGCAGACCTGACCCATGAATGTGATTACTGCTTGCGTCGCTTATTGGCAGATGTACCTTTCATCGTGTACAAGGGGCCTGAGTCTGTTTAACCCCTTGGCTACTAAGTACCGGCCCAGTAGCTCCACTATCGACTAGCAGGAGTGATTCCGCGCTTAGCTGTCTAGCTCCAATCTTCTAGTCCAACTTTACCGGCAGGTGGATAGACTTGGTATGATGAGGCAAGTTGTCACAGTTCAGCCTCTTCACTTGTCTCAAGGACTTAGTCCTTGTGGCGTACAATTTTGATCTTTTGCCTTACGACACAAGAGCGGCCACAACGGGTCTGTAAACATTAAGGGATTGGGATTCGTTTTGTCAATAGCTAGGGTGTTCACTGTCACGCCCGCATGATTTCGGGTACTAAACCCTCCTCCAGTAAACTTGGAAATAACACTGTTTATTTGATCAAGTCCAGCCTAACCCAATTCCTGCTTGTACTAAATATAACAATCTTTCCCACGATGGGCAGAGGTACACGGTCGGACCAGTTCCAAGTGAAGCATCCTTGCTTCCCCAATGTCGAGCCTCTGCTCCAGGAAGACCTCACCCAGCCTCAGCCTAAATAATCCCCTAGGACTTGCCCCTCCAGCTAATGAAATCCGGAAAGAAATGTGTACAACTAGAACAAAGTAAATAGCCAGAAACCCAACAAAGGAGAGATAGCCCATCCCACCACACACAGCCCATAACATCTACCTGCCCACACCACCTGGGTGCAGCCAGTATCAGGGTTGTTTGCGTAGTAGGGTGGTAGTTACCCATCCCAGAAGCTGCTTCCGGGGTGGCTTTCCCTCCATCCCTCATGGGTCTATGATTATGGGTTAGTAAGGTTATATCCTAACAGAATGGGTTCTTACCTATTCCTTGCCATCAGTATCAACCTCTGTAATCTACCATGATGCCTGTCGGACTTGTAGTATCTTTGATGCAGACGGAGGGGGAGGCGCTTCAATGCTGTTTAGCCACTTGTCCGTACCTGTGGGCTGGCTTACCGGGGCTGACCGTTTCAACCCACCAGCCTTTTTGGCTGAACTAATGATAGGGGCTCCCGTGGTACACTTTCTCCGGAAGTGACCAGTTTGCCCATACTGGGTGCACTGGTTGTGCTGTCTCCGGCGTTCGGTCAAAGTTGACCAGATTTCTTTATGCGCTATTGCATGTGCAGAAGTGATTGGCTTTGCCTGTTTCCCTGCATTGCAATTAGCAGGTTTGGCAGGCCTTCGGTTCTGTCCACCTGAACGTTTATGCTTCTTGTTGAACCTTGCGGAAGTCCATGACCTACTGTCCTTCTTATCCGTTGGCCGAGACCGTTGAACAGGATGGATAACACAGTTACTGAATTAGATGTTGTCTCATAGCGTCTGTCCAACTTTCCAAAGAAGATCAAGCTAGTCATGCAACTCTATTGGATGGGGCTCCTGGAGTCCCCATGCGTTGCAAACCTCTTGGGTAATACCACACCGCACCTCACCTCGTACCTGAACAGGGTCTGTTTGGCCAAACTTATACATGCTGTCAATTATCTTATCCAGGTACTCACCGATGTGATATGGCTTCAGCACTAGGTCTCACCACCCAAGGAGGGATCTTTCTCGTTCCACTTGATCACCACTGAAACTCCGTGCAAGCCATTCCCGGAGTCCTTTCCCCATTCTCAACTGGTTACTACTGTTAACCGGAACACCAGTACGCTTGACTGCTTCTTTATTGATATGGAAGTGCAGCCCAAGATACCAGGTTTGGGCGGTGTCTTCTGACAGACAGATCACCAGGTTTACCTTGTCCATATGGGTCGACCTGCACCCGGCAAAATACCTGTACTTAACCTCCACCAGCGTCAGGAGGCTCGCGAGTTCGATGACCCATCCCTTAAATGCCGGAATGCCACCTAGCCTTTCCAGCTGCCTCTGCCGCAGTCTCAAGCATGGCCAAGAGGTCAATTGGCGCGGTGGTTCCCTTGATAGCTTCTCCGCGCGGCGCTCCCACTATCATTTCTGCTTGATGCTCCAGTCATCCTTGCGAGCACCCAAGAAGGGGGTTAAATCAGGGACGGAATCGGCGTCATCATCATCCGAACCCTCACGGGCAGCGGCCCCTGAATCCCCTCCCACTCCCACTGTACCACCGCCAGGTGGCACGTTTCCATCTCCACTACCCCCAGCATTGCTGCCTGGGGTTTCTCGTGGGCTATCGTACCTATCAAACCGTTCCTCCTTGCTATCCTGATACCCATCCTCGGGGGGGTCAACCCCTGATGGTACTGATGCCGGTGGGGGAACAGGGCGTCGGCCACTCTCAGGAGTTGGGTTTGGAGCCACCTGAGCTAGCATCAGAAATGGCTGAAGCTGTGGATAGCTCAGGGGTTGCATTGGGGGGCCAGCATCCCTCCATGATCCACAATACCCACATGTTGGTTGTCCATCTCCTTCCTTCTGCCTTGTTCTGTGCTTCACCGTGGTCCCGGGTCCCTTCCTGCACCCAAATGAGTGGTAATGAGTCCACTCCATGCGGGTCTCTTCCAATTTGCAGCCTGATGGACTAAACTCATCCTGGCTATCCGACTAGCCACTCGTAATCATGGGAAGCACGGAGGGAAGAGTTGGCTTTAAAGCGGCAGAGGGAATCACCGGTGCCCATGGAACAGAGCGGGCAGGTGTCTCAGGTCCGGGGATTGGAGTTGCCTGTGATGGGGCTCTGGGTGCGCGCTCTTACCGGTGCCGTACCCGTTCAAAAAGTCCAGGTAACGCCGCACACGTTGGTCGGAAGGACACGGTAGGAGAAGGGTCCGGGACTGGCAACAGGACTAGCAGAGGTGTAGGTCTGGGGGCGACAATAGGAGGAATGGGTCTTGGGGCAGCAGTGGAAGGTATATAAGAGTTGCAACTGAAGATGTTGCGGGAGAAATGATAGGAGCAGGTGTCGGGCGAGGGGTAGGGTCAGGCGTGTCTGGTGCCATGATTCCCTTTTGCCTCGAGGTCCTATTCTTAACATGACGTCCATCAACTGGTCCAATCGCCGGGCTTCCGGGGCGACTGTGCGCAATTGAGCGAGGGATGGATAGAGATGCTGTTGCGCCTCTCATGAAGTAGGAGCTGTAGCTATAGCCGTCATCGTTGAGGCTTTCCAACATGCATATCCCCACAGGGCCTGTGTAAGCCCTCCATCATTCCTCACCGGCTGTCACAGACAATTCCATCCCAAACTTCACGGGCTTGGCATGGACAAGTGGAAGTGGGGGCCCTGCCTCTGTCCTCACCACATCATTTTCAGCAACAATACCATACCCTCCGCCAAAGGCCTTTTCCAATGCTGCCATATAATCTTTCAAAGCCTTTTGATCGTTCACGATTCGCACATTTGCCTCCTGATGCACATTCATCCATTACACCACGGCCATAGTGATCTGTTTGCGTAACACCTGCGGCTGCTGGTTGGTCCAGTTTCTCATTTCTCGCTTGCCTTCGTTGAGTGACTTAGCTACCTCGCGGACGATGTAAGGTTCGATGCACTCCTGCGAGAATTGACGAAAGGGCATAGCTCCCATTGGTGGGGGTCTCATGTTGTGAACAAGAGTAGAGTCTTGGGAAAATAAAAGCAGTGCAGTGCGAGAGTCTATAATCATAAGATCAACACACTTATCAGGTAACTGAATATGGGCAGCCTCCAAGAGTAACTGGTGGCTGTCCCAGTCAATACCGTGAACATCTGTGAAAATGGAGGCACGAAATGTGTTGGCGGAGTTCTCGTCAAGGTCAAGGTGGGAATCCGAGTTGTATTCCATTCTGGTTCAAAGTTCGGTACTAGCCATTGCACTTTCCACCCTAGGCGACTTGTTCCAGACAAGGTTACCAGTATTCATGCAAGGTGAGTGCCGAAAGTCAGAAAACAATTAAGAGGGAGAGGAGTTAAGCGTGGACGTCGCTTAACGATATACTGTAATGGGGGCACCCCTAGGAAGATGGATCCCAAGGTTGCGACCGCACCGAACAACTTCACAATTATCGCCAAAAATTCACACAGATATGAGAGTCAAGTAAATGGTAAAACTTAATATCGTTAAGCCTGACACTTCACTTAGTTAAGGTCTCGCGAGGATTGATTGTTGGAGTAGGAGAATTCTCACATAGACTTTTTCAGGTAGTTGTATCTTATGACATAAACTCCCCCCTCAGTTTACTCTAACTTTTCATGCACACCCTTCTCCATTAAGGGTGTTCCGACACATCTCCTGGTACCCTCTTCAGGCATGCATGTGCCGACACACTCTGGACGGCATTCACATTATGCAGTTATCGTTTCTCCAGCGCATTTTCCTGTTGCCCACCGGAGTGAAAACATCTTCGTATTGGCGTCTTGCCAGTAGCTAACAGTCAAGACGCTGCATGAACCAGACCATCTATAACACCCTTCCCATGTGCATGGATTTCTACTTGGCCCCACAAGCTACCGTGAGCGCTTTATGTATCTACTGTTTATGAGCCTCCGTGTTCCCGTATCTTCCGCAGGGGACGGTGATCTGTGACTGATCCAAGGGGCTCTACCCATGACTACTACCTTGGATCCACCTTACCTGTGGTAGAAATCATGCTTTCAGTACCTCTGCACTTCCCTTTCAGAGCCTATGGCGTTGGGAACACCGTTGGACTAAGTAGGTGTGAAACTCGCGCACTTGCCCTGGCACCACCCGGGACTACCTTTGGGACCCCCATGGTTAACACCCGTTAACTCTGTCGGTTTTGGTCTGTTTTACTTAAAGCAACTCGGAGGAGGTACTCTACCTTCCACCCTAAGCCCACTTATCTATCCCGCAAACAGCCTACGGTCAACCGGACGGCAGTGACGTATACGCTGTTGCAAGCAGGTATGCAAAGATTCCTCTTTGCTAGACTGTGCACAACTACACAACCGTTTGCCCATGACGTCCGGGCCGCAAGGCAATGCCGGAGAGGTATGATAGGAATAATGTCTCCCATTTACGGCTTCTCCAGAGCTGCATAGCTCGACCAATACAATCTCCTGGAACACCAGATTCCTGTATTATGCATTGTTTCATATGACCAATAATCCAGTCACTTTTTCCCAAAACTCCCTGTGGGACTTCGTGTTCAAAGGTTGGGTAACTCAGGTCTATGGACACGGTAACCCAAGCCCCATGGCAGGGTAACCCGGTCCTGCAGGTAGGCTAACCTTGTCTGGTGGACAAGATGCCTTTTCTTGTTACCCTGTCTATTCTGTTGCCGGAGATAGACACTTCTGGCCTTCCTCCAGTTACCTGACCTAGCCGGGTAACTACCCCTTCAGTGGTCCCTAAGTCCGTTGACACAGCTCCTGGGTATAACCAGGTACCTAAGTCCCTGGCCAGCTAATTCTGTCCTTCTCAGAGCCCGGGCCATCTGGTCTCCATAGGTCAAGTACTTACTTGACTGTCAGTTCCTACCAGTTCCCCTCTTGGCTACCTGTATCAGTGTAGGTTCCAACCGCTATAGCTCATGTATGCTGGGTCATTACATTTAGTACAGATAAGTTGGAGAGCGGGTCCAGCCTCTATTACCTGCACATCATTTTTGGTAGCAATGTCATACCCTTCTGTGAATGCTATGTCAAGTGCACCTATCCGTTCTCTCTATACCTTCTGGTCTTGCAGTATCTTGAGGTACACCTGTTGTTATATCTTATTCCATTCCACCACTGCTATCGTCACCTGCCATTTAATCACCGGCTCCTTCTAGTCCTTCCAATATCTCATTTCCTTTCGTACTATCCGCACTCAACCGACAACTCCTCAGATGGTATACATTTCAACAAATTCACTGGAGAATTCCCAAAATAGTACTCCACTAGGGGGTGGAGGAACAATGTTGGGTGTAAGCTTAGGAATCTGAAAGAAGGAAAGAGCTGTACCACGTAGCTCTGTAAGTACAAGATCAACACATTCATCAGATAGTATAATAGGGGCTACTTCAATCAACCATCCTGTATTCCCAGCCAATCTCACTGACACCCACAAAGTCTAATGCTCAAAGTGTGGTGGCTCCTATAGAGTCCGAGTGTAGTCATATATCCACTACTAAGTCATTGTTTGGGTCTACTTAGGATCTAAGTTTACTACTAGCCATTACACTTTCTACATTGCGCTGCTTGTTTCTGATAAGATTATCAGTATCCCTATAAGGTCTATGCCAAAATTCGAAACACAATCAACAAGGAGAGGAGTTAAGCAATAAGGTCACTTAATGATATACTATAATGGCGGCACCCCAAGAGAGATACACCTAAGGATAGTAACAGCATCGAACAACTTGGAACTTATTACCAAAGATTTACATATAATGTAAAAGTAAAGCAAGCAGTAAAACTTAATATTATAAAGCCAGATGCTTTACTCAATGATGTTCTCGAGAGGACTTGATTGTGTTGGAGTTGAAGAGTTCTTGTATTGATTTAAGTAGTCAGAATTTATGTCAGGGGCTCCCCTATCAGTTTACCCCAATTATGCTGGCATACACTTCTCCACTAAGGGTTGTTCAGTACTTCTTCCTCTTTCCTGGGGCATGTGTGTGTGGATACACTCTAGTCAATGACCTCCTATTACATTTCAGTTTCTGTGATATATCTCAATTGTAGCTACTTGAGAAAAAACTGCTTTGCATTGGTACCGTACAAGTTGCTAACTGTTAAGATACCTAGCAGTGCCTACTAATTCACTAATAGATTCTCAGATGCAATTTATTTATGCAAGTTTCTGTTGGGTTCTATGATCTGTAGATTCTATCTACTTCTATGGAGCCAAGAGTCTAAAGGAACTGCCCTGGTAAGGTGTCCAGTGTAGTGATCCAATGGGTGCTACCTATAATAACTACACCTAAAACCACCCCAGTCATGACGAGAATCATGCTTTTAGTGTTCTCAAACTTCCCTGAGAGAGGCTATGGCATAGGGCATGTTTAGGCCTGATAGGTGTATAACCCTCCTGCTGGTCCTCTGTACTACCTGGGACTACCTCTGGGACCCTCACAGTTAGCTTCCTCTACCTCTATCAGCTCTCGTCCATTTCACTCAGAACAACTTGGAGAAGGTACTTCACCTTCACATCTATGCCACCGCATATATCCTGCAAGCCGCTTATTATTGAATGGACAGACAGAGCATGTACAGTATTATGTGCATATCGACAAAGGTCCTTGTTTGCTAGAATACACAGGCACTAAACAGCTGTTTATCCATGACGTCTGGGACTCAAGGCAGGGCTAGAGGGGTATAATAGGTATAATACCTCCATGTCATAGCTTCTCCATGGCTGTATAGTACAACCAATCACATCATAGAGAATCCCAGGCTCAGGGAGCACATCTAGTTTTATATGACAAACACTCCAGTTATTTTTCCCAAAGTTCTTGGGAGATTTTATTTTACAAAGTAGTTTAAGCCAGGGGTCTTGACAGGATAACTCGAGTTCCCTGGTAGGATAACCAGACTCCCAAGAAGGCTAATACTACCTGGATGTCAGGTTATGTTACCCTGTTACCCTGCCTACTTCTTCAGTGTGTTTAGACACTTGTATCCTTTCTCCAAGTACCCTGACTATTAGGTTAACCTTGCCTACCAGAGGTCCCTGAAGCACTGACATTGCCTTTATGCTTATATTAGATATCTAAGTACCTTAGTACTTAGGGTCTTAAATGTTCATGCGAGGACCCTAACTATAGTGTACCTGTAAGACTTATAATTACTAGCGTACCTGTTCCTACCAGTTGACTGCCTAGTTGCCTGTATGGGTATAGGTTCAGGTTACCATAACTCATGTACATCAGCAACAAAATACTATGGGTCTGGGGTGTGGCTGTCATATCATAACAGACACAAGGTTGCGCTTTTTTGTCACCTTAGTCTAGTAGATTCTGATACTGGTTACAATACCCACTAACACCGTGTACATCTAGCACTACCTGGCCACACTCGGTTGCATCCAAGTGCAATGTGGCATCTGACCAAGGCTCCACCAATACCTAGCCCACATATGAGTTATTCCCTTTTGTACTTTTTCATTCCCATGCCCATACCCCTACCCTGATTCTTACCAGTCCCTAGTCTGGAGATATCATGACTGCTTCTCACAGGGTATCTAGTGAAGCCTCCCCATACTCAGTGCCTTCCTCAGATTTTGCCTAAGTGCCATTGGCAAACTAGTTCTTATCGAGGCAAGCCATATGCCACTAATTTCAACTGCTTATATCAGCTGATTCTATTTTCTGCACTTCACGAATAAACAAGAGAAGAGGGACTAACATTTTACCCTGAATCCTAGTGATCGCTATGGCCAGGTTGGAGTACAAGTATATTGTTGTGATCTTCCCACACCTTCGAGCCTGCCAGTACTAGCACACAGCAACTCCACAATGTACTCCTAAACATCTATCTAGTATACAACCACCCGACTATATACATAGATGCTACTAAAACCAACTGGTATTTCTGTTCCATTATTGAATTCTATAAGGTACGTATCACGGCCACCTGGCAGGTGTCCAACCGGACTGGGGCATTGGTTACACATATGCAGATCTAGGTTCAGATAGGTGCATTATAATAGGAATGGTTGTTTAGCCAATGTCCTACGTAAGGGAACCTCATAGATCTTGATAGAAGATTGTAGCTCTACAGGAGAAAGGGGTTAGAGGTGTTGGGATTTGTCAGCAGAGGATTTTGCTTTGTTATATAAAGAGATGTGCCCCTTTGAGATTTACTTTCCTTGTGCAACCTGCTAATTTCTGGTCTATATCTGTGTAACGGGGGCACCCCTAGGAAGATGGATCCCAAGGTTGCGACCGCACCAAACAACTTCAAACTTATCGCCAAAAGTTCACACAATTGTAAG
>PYWC01000105.1:0-17368 GCA_003182015.1 Tuber magnatum
GATTGCTATCATCTATTCATCCGCCGATGTGAGACGGCTAGGGTGGCTTAATTATCCAAGTTATGGCTCCCGCAGTGTTAGAACAAGAATATGATTTCGAGGGGTAGTCTCGCGCACCAGCCTAGCGGTACACGAGGCAGATCATCTCGATGTTTAGAACTACAACCGTACGGAACCCGGTTCAGCACCTGTATGGTATGTACGCAAACCGCTCTGTGCCAGGGGGGGGGGGCACACACATACTCCCATATCGCTTCTAGTAGTATAGCCTCTAGGAGTGGGGTTGCCCTTAGAATACGCATATCTGAAACTACTGTTGCTGGGAATCACTGCTCCAGTCCGGGGCATCCAGGGTATGGTATCCGAAGCCTGAACTATATATAGTGCGAGAGCGTCTGCCCATTGGAAAGGCCTTCGCCTGAGTGGGTAATGACAGGTCCCCGCAGTTCTTTTGCTATGTATGATACTGGTTTCTCTCCTGCCGGTCGTGTGTAGGGCCTACCGGCAGATATTACTCCTCATATTCCCGTCGTTCCGACAGGTCCTCCTCCCGTCACTAGGCCTATCAGCGCTCTTACTGGATGATCCCTTGATATCCACTGTCAAGCACTATGATCTCTCCAACGTGCAGGGGACCGCCCGTGGTTGGGAGAAGGATGAGAGGATACTCATGTGTGTGCCACTACGTGATGCTGAGGTCCATCTCCCCATGTTCTTCTCGCATTTGCGGAATTTCACGTACCCTCACCGCCTGATTGACCTTGCGTTTCTGGTGTCTGACTCGAAGGATCGCACCTTGACGTTACTCAAAGAGCATCTGGAAATGGTGCAAGCTGATCCCGATCCGCTCCAGCCCTTTGGAGAGATTTCTGTGATTGAGAAGGATTTTGGGCAGAAGGTTCAGCAAGATGTTGAGAATAGGCACGGCTTCGCTGCGCAAGCGAGTCGTAGGAAAAAAATGGCGCAGGCCAGGAATTGGCTCTTGAGTTCTACAATGAAGCCTTACCACTCATGGGTTTATTGGAGAGATGCCGATGTGGAAACCGCTCCGCCAACTATTCTTGAGGATTTGATGAGACACAACAAAGACGTCATTGTTCCGAGTAAGTCTTCCTATGGTCTTGGCTCAGTGTTACAGTCTGCCTCGTCATCAAATGATGTAAACCCATGTATTTGCTACTTCAGAGGGTTCAATTCCTATGAGACAATCACTCTAACCCACTGATATTGATCTCGATCTTTTTCCCCTAATTACCACATCTATGTCCGATTACCCCACTTGCACATGCTAAGAGTGCTAATAACCCGATCCCAACATAGATGTCTGGAGACCGCTTCCTGACTGGCTTGGGGGCGAACAACCCTACGATCTCAATTCCTGGCAAGAGTCGGAGACCGCCCTCGCGCTTGCTGAGACACTCGATGAAGATGCCGTCATCGTCGAGGGATATGCTGAATATGCCACCTGGAGACCTCATCTCGCTTATCTCCGTGACCCATATGGTGATCCTGATGTCGAGATGGAGATTGATGGAGTCGGAGGCGTCAGTATTCTTGCGAAAGCACGTGTATTCCGAGCTGGTGCACATTTCCCTGCGTTCTCCTTTGAGAAGCATGCCGAGACTGAGGGTTTTGGAAAAGTCAGTGACTCATGCCTTTCAATCTGATTTCTATACTAACTTTATGACAGATGGCAAAACGCATGAAGTTCTCGGTTATTGGGCTCCCACATTACACCATCTGGCATCTTTACGAACCTTCAGCAGACGATCTTAAGCACATGGAGCGTATGGAGGAAGAGAGACTCGAGAAGGAGGCCAGGGAGAAGGAGGAAGCTGAGCGTGCAAAGAGAGTTAGTGAGAGCTGGCAAGATAAGAAGGGCGAGTGGGAGCAAGATAAGAAGGAAATTCAAAACAAGGCTTTACAAAAGAGTAGGGAGCGAAGGGAGCGCGGGGAGCGGAAATCTCTTGAAGGGAGCGAGCAAGGACCGCATGCACATGCCGGTGAGGAGGAAGCAGAAGCAAAGAGGGGAGATTGGCGGAGCAATGTAAGTCTTCGAACCTAGCCAGCTCGTTCGATCGTTTGTTAGTCCACGAATCCGTACTAACTCTCATAGGCCGAGGCAAATGGTATTGAAGCTGTAGAGGGTGCATAGGTGTCGGAATATCTTCATTAGGACTGGCTTAGATTGGGTGTCAGTGGGTATTTTGTGTACTGGCGTGAAACGATGTATCTTTGGTTTGTGTTTACCTTTGTTCTTTTTTCTCAAAAAAGGGGGTCATTTTCTACCTTTCATTGTATCTCATTGCAATTGCACCCTTTTCAAAAAAAATTTACCTCTTTTCCCTCTATCGGGCAGAGATGGGTCCAGTGGTCATGAACCATGGGATGTGAAAATACATTTCAAAGTACTTGTAGTGTTTATTTTTATTCTATTTGTCTCTATTCTTTTTGTTCGTTTATCTAGATGGCCGGGTTATTGGTTGAAATAATGGGGTTATGAAGAATTTTCTAAAAAAAACAAACAAGAGGAGCTAGATGATTACTCAGAGTCATGTCTACTAGGGACCTCATCCAAGTTCGTGCTACGCGATCAATACCAGGCGGAATAAATATCAGAAGCGGTGGGTTGTCTGTGCTTGTGCCATAGTCCTTGGGAAACTTCTAGTTATTGCACCGCGGAGTCGGAGTCGGAGTCTGAGCCTGGTTGCGAGTGATTGTTTCGAGCTGCTGCTGCGCCCGGGGGCTCGATTATGGACAATCCACACTTTTTCTTTCACTTGCTCTAGCAAACGGAGTACTCATACTGTACTGTGGAGTAATTACAGTGCAGCGATGGTTGCTTCGTGGATGATCATTGACATCTGCTCGTGTTTCGTGCGTCTGTGCGGTCGATGAAAATCATACTTGCTCCCAGAATTTATCATCCACCCCNAGACAGGTAGCACTAGTGCCAAGGTGTCCGGATACTTTTCAAATCGGCTAGTACACTACGCTATCCTGTAAGGCAACGGCGTTCAGTTCCTTACTTGTGATAATGGTAGACTTAAGGATAGTTATAGATAGGAAATATTGTCCCTTAGCATAATTAACCGAACATTTGGCGCAGCAATGTTCTACCGCGCGACACCGCAACCCCTCCCCTTCACTCTCGAACTCCACCATACCTTTACCAATTATTGAGGCAGATCGATGATATACAAGATAGTAATTAGGATTGTGTATTTATTTTATTTTTAAACATTGTTTGGTTGTGGTTTTGGTAGTCATTTGTTGAGAGAGAGGTGCGCCCCGTTCGGTTAATTATGCTAACTGACAATCATAAAAATGGTTGCATGAAGAACTAACTACTTGTATAGTCTACAGTCCCCTCTAGGAACGCTGTAACAATCATTTGTGTACAGTAGAGTACTCTCCAATGGATCCAAAGGCTCTTCGCTATCGTCACCAGAACCCACATCTCGCATAGGAGGAGTACACATTGTTTCCCCCCCAAGAACATAAAGATCATTACGGCGCTTCGCACGCACAAGTCATGGAGTTGTCGGTTCGCCTTCCTGAGGGTGGATGTTACTGAATGATGAGTGATCTCGACGCACCGTGACACAAAGTGTGCCGGATCTTCCACCTCGATGGAAGGGTAAGGGTTCGAAAATGTTCTAAAAAAAAATTTTAAAAAAAGGGCCAGCGGCGAAAGGGTACCGGTAGAAAAAAATAGAATGGAATCTTTTCGTGCATTGGTGTGTCAGCCTTAAATTTAATTTTGTCAGGTTTCTCCTTCCGTAGAAGCTTGGTCGATTTATCGCAGGTGTTATCGTATCAGAGCTCAAAGCAGCCCGCGGACTATAATATCATACCAGGACATCAAGGGCCCGAAATCATCGTAATGTTCACGACTCTCTAACCCGACCCGAAGCGCTGCAACAGGGGCTCCCTTTTTTTTTTTTTTTTTTGCACGTTCTGATGAAAGGGTCTTGGGCAAAAAAGATAATCGCATTGCATAGACTGGCATACCGGTAAGCAGGAAACCCTCAGCTTGCAACAGCTAAACTGAGGAAGGCGTCTATTAAGGTTAGCAGCTGACAAGGGGGACTCCTGAGAAGGAGATACCGTGCTTGTACTTCAACTCTCCCGCACCCGCCCTTAAGTGACCTCCAACTGAGAGAATAGAAGTGATCCCTCTCTCTGATCTTCACTTCGGACGTTTGCGTTCTCCTCCCCCCGAGAGAAAGCGGTGTCCCCGTCTCCAAGAAAACCCTCCAAATACCTCCTTTTCGTTCGGCCTTCAACCTTGGTTTCGGACACGGTGTCTAATCTACGGTACCGCTCCCCTGACGTCAATCTTTATTGGCTCTCCTTCCTTCCCTCTCCCTCATCTGCGTTCGTTGGGTTTGCCTTTAACTCGGAGGTGTTAGTAAGTCCCTGTAGTCCTTGTATTAATTTCTCGGCAGCCGAGCCGCACCAAACTTTTATTGCTGGCCCCTGGAGAAGAAGCTTGATCCGCGTCTTCCCCTTTTCTCCATTTTTTCCCACGCATTTACGGTATCCCTTTCCCGAGAGCCTCCTCGTAACCTCAAACAGCTAGGAACCCCCCAAAATCAAGAGATTCCTCCTCCCCCTCCTCCTCCTTTCTCTACCTTTAGTTTGCTCCCTTTCATCCATAATCACTACCGCATGCATTCTCTGCCCCGATGATGTCCAGGCACTCTCACGCTTACTCCAACGGCCATGCCTACGGACCAAGCAACACATTCTCTATTTCACCACATAGGTACCACAAACTCACACCAGTTCCACCGGTCAAGCTTTGCTTATTTCTCATTAAAAAATAATAACCAGATTCCAGCCCCGCACACAACCTGCGCTACGATGGCGACGGAAGATTCTCTTTAGGATATGCTCGATTTCCACCATCGCCGCCGTGATATTACTCCTCATATTCCCGTCGTTCCGACAGGTCCTCCTCCCGTCACTAGGCCTATCAGCGCTCTTACTGGATGATCCCTTGATATCCACTGTNGTACCGGTTACAGAAGAAACCGAAATTAAGTACCACCCACCTTCCCCTGAACATCTAAGCGAGGTTGACACCTAAGCGAGGTTGACACCTAAGTGAGGTCAACAGCGAGACATAAATACCACCCACAATCCCTCAAACTCCTCCGAAGAGAAAAAACCACATTGTCAAACCTCCAATCCGAAAGAAAAACCTTTACCCTCTTGCAAACCTTTACCCCTCTACAAAGCAAAGAAATGTCAACCTACAAAGAAATAAGCATCAAAGGACGACACATTATCGTTAGCGAACTACTGCGCAATGGAATCATTCCACTGGAGGCATACTGGAAGATATTTTACGTCGACTGCTGCGACAATTGCGGACGGATTGATATCTAAACAGAGGATTGGCAGGACTGGACGGTCTGAAATTATATCAACCTACCACACTACCAGGAATCAGGTTCCTTTATGCGCAAAGCACCCTGCCAGGAGTGTTTGGAGAAATGGCTAGAAGGGGCAGAATGGATGTTGCAGGATGACATAAGACTATTGCAGGATAGCGATGATGATGAGGATGGGTCCTATGGGAACCTTTAGGAGAATAGCAGGTTTACTGACTATTAGGATTTTATTAGATTATTTATTTAGTGAAATTGTTATTTTATTTTGGGAGTGTAACTGGTATGGGTACTAGGTTAGTTTATGTTGGTTTCACAGTATCGTTTGATACTTGCATGGTTTCGTGTGCTATTGGTTGATATACACAATGTTTTATGTTTGGTTTCACAGTATCGTTTGATACTTGTATTGTTTCGTGTGCTATCGGTTGATACATACAATGTTTTGGAATATCGCTCATACTGGAGATAAGCGATATGCTGTATTTAAAGACCGCTGATTCCCACAGTGGAAACAGCAGACTTCGATAGACAGTACTCTTAATATACTTGGTTGAACGGTTACTTCTTTGATCTCCTATTACACCCCGTTCGAAGACTCCTTTAGAAAGCAGAGCTCACTTAATATAGATCAAAAAGCAATCTGCTCCTATCGTACCGCTACGTGACTAGGGCCTAGCCCAAACACATTACATAACCACTCTTTTTAAAAACTGATTTCCCTTGCTGTCTGACATTCTTTACTCCTCTCCCTCCTCCTTCCTTTCTTTGCTTCATATCTGCATACTTGTTTGTATTTGTAGAAAGCTCCGCAAAAGTTTCATCAGTAAAAAAGAGTGAAAATAAAGCATATAGATCATGCCCGCACTCCACCGGCAACAAAGTCTACCAATGGATTTAGTTTTCGTGGATACAATTTACATAGGAGCGGGGTTGTACCTCCGGGTAGTGCTCTGGATATGAAGAATGAAATGGATGAAATTGGGGAAGGGCGGGAAGTGACTGGGCATGGGTATGCTGCTTAAGAGGTAGCTCTTTTTTCCATAGAAGAGGAGTAGGAACTATTGGCAAGCTGGTAGCTTGCTGGTGCTGTATTCATTGCCTTTTTAAAGGATGAACATTGCCTCGATTGGTTGAACTACTTGCAGAGTCCGTTGTATTGAGTGGAATATCAGCTAGAACTTTCCGCTTTGGTGGCATTTTGATATTGACTGGGAGGTTTTCCTGTCCTGGCCATACTATTGCTGGATAAGATGAGGTCAAGAAGGTGTTCAAGGCTATTCCTCAATAGGCTAGTGTTACAGATTTTAAAATGGACTGGAATGTCTCGACAGCTTATGGGATATCCTTCTATGGTTATGCGAACACTGACTCATACCAAGGAAATCTATAGAACCTGCTAGAATCTTCTATCATAACAACAGGTCATGTGACAGTGTCACATGACCGACACAGTCACACCACCGTACAGGAATAGGATAATATAATTTTGAACAGTACCTTTTCATTTTCCACTATNCCGATGAGGTCCTGTCAGCCCAACAACAACATCGTATATTTGTGGTATCATACGCCGGAGGTGAGCATCCATACCCCCAGCCCTTGCTTCCTTGCAGTGATGATTGTATGATACCATGTCATGCCAGATTTCCACACACTCTGCAGAGCTCCGGCCAACCCTAAAGGTACCGATCCAATAACAGAGAGGAAGCAGCACATTGGTGCCACCGGCATAGCGGAATAGTATGATGGCTAGGTCCTGGGTCTGTTCCCTGGGGACCATCACTGGTTCATGGAGTCTCACTCGTTTGATTCACACCTACCCCTGTTGAACATATGAGAACGATTACGTACAAGAGCCATGGATACACATAGATATACGTCACTGCTTACGTACCTGTAGTGGCTAGCACACATGTTTCCATCTTAAGTTTTCTTTTCCTTACAAGAACATTTCAACACGATCGATCCACTCCGGCTTTTCTTCTAATCCGCTTGCTCCTTCTCTCACAGTCAATACGCATCTCCTCTCTTTCTTTCTTTCTTTTCACTCCACACTCTCTGTGTATACTAGATCAACTCTATCCTCTCTTTTTCGTCACCCGGTCCTTCCAGTTCCGTAAAACCTCCGTAACAATCATTGACATCTCCGTTCGATCAGCCGTAATTTTCAACAACCCCTCCCCCCCCCATTGATGTATTCCGGCAGCCCGCCTTTGTACCAGATTCATCCAATGCTGCGTCCAGAAGTATGATACGAGTAACACACCAAACCTGGAAGAGTATCCCCCGCAGTGTTCATAGTGCCGAATTCCCCTACATAGCGCAAAACGACAAGTCAGTCAGATTTGCAGATTTTCTTTTATTGGCAGAATCAACCTCACAGTGAATAAGGCTCTCAGATTAAGCATACAAACCTTCAAGGACAACAGAATACACAGTTCGAGACAAGCTACAAGCAAGCTCCATAACGCCACCAACTATTCAACCCTATAAAGAAAGTGGAAATTTCCACGATAGGCTCATCTCATCGCTCAAGTTGAAAGGAAAAGGGTGTAACTCAAAACTGAATGCATATGTTATCACTCGATTACCCTTTCCAGAATTGTCCAAACCAGTAAAACCAGTTTTAAATTCCAGCGTGATACAGGGAAATCCGGCACCACCAACACTGTAAGGGATGGGCAGTTCCGTGGTCCGTTTCTCGGTATCTTTTTTCTTCTTTTTTCTTCTCTCTCTATCATGTGTATAACCCCCGGAAGTGGTACGATGATATTTCTCCTCAAGATCACCCAGCCCAGCCCCTCCCGTGAACAGCACAAAACAAAAAAAACAAGGATTTTCCTCCATATCTTTGTCGATCCCCCCGGGCCAGCCCCGCCCCCACCCCTTCACCAACAACGAACCGGTGTCCGAGAAGTATCATGCCCCAGCGGTAATGTGTGCGAATGGTTTATCTGAGCCCCTTGGTGGTTATCGAGCTCCGAGTGATGGAGTGTGGGGTTCCGGGCAACCACCACGGCATTTGGCTCAGGGAGTGGGGGACGGATCGTCACGGGCTAGTCTATGGTGTGATATAATACTCCTCGAGTGCGCTCGGGTCGGAACTGCGTCATACGGTGCCAATGGGTCTTGGTAGGGGAGCTGTGGGGGTGCAGGAGGCTAAAACTATCTATAAAAGTTGTTTTTTCCCTAAAAAAAAAACAAAAAGGCACACTTCCTTTGCCAATCCCTCTATTTATTTATTTATTTTGGTGGGGGTGTAGCCGGTCGCGCGGGGTCAGCTGAACGCCTACCAAATCTACGATAACCATCAAAACATGTGAATCGTCGTTGAACCCGTGGGTGGATTCTCGCTGTTGCCAAACAGGGTCCGGGGTGGTTTTTTGCTTTTTTTCTTCTTCTTTGCCCATGGGGGGTCGGTCCGTGGGTCTGAAGGATGTTTATTCTTGCAAATATCATGACCTCCTTCGCCAAGCCCGGCCGCGAGGGGCCAGCCTCGCACTCGAAACCGACTGCTTCGAACAAAGGTACGAACGGATCTCGAGATTACCCTCGAGTCCAAAGTCGAGCAACCAGACACCAACCTGTGTGATACCGGTAGCTCATTAGGGAATGCTTGTGCCGTTGCAAAAACCTAGGGCTTGATGATTGACCGCGCTTGTACTGTACAGTACTGTACGAGGCTGGAAGGAAAGAAGAGTAAGCATGTAACTCAATGTCCTCCGTTCGATCCATTCTAAAGCTGTAAAAATAAAAAAATAAAAATTTGAAAATTGAAAATTCGATAGTATAGTCCAGAATTACTTCGGATATGACATCTCCCTACGGGTTATTACTCGTAGAGAATTGTTGGCTATGTTACTTTAGCAAGGGATGTCGTAAAGTTGAAAATTTAATGTGAAAAAAAAAAAAAAAAGCCAAGACCAATTTACCAGCCATGGCTCTCTCGACAATTCCTCCTCCAGTTTAGATATAGAGTTCTAAAGGGTCAGAATAGTGAAATCCGGGGGATTATCCCACATATGATACCGTATAGGCGAAAATTTGGCTTGGATTGATTGCTTCACTGGATCAGCGGTTGGGAGGTTGTGGACATCGCTGTTTTCAGTGCAAGATCCTTATGATATCATACACCGCCAATCTTTTTTTTTTTTTTGTCGTCAACCTCGTACTGTACGACTAAGTCACAGGATGATACTGCGCGGGTATCATATCATACGGTAGTTCAGTGCTCACGTGTAGAACCCAGATAGCGCGGTGTCATACTATTATCCCTGCGCTGATTACATAATTCCATCGGAGAGGGAGAAGAGCCTATCATGCCGGTACGGTAATTTACCACCGAGGTAACCGAAACTTCCGCCGCCAACATCCCCACAGCATAGAACAACTCTCCAACTTCTCGCCACGTCGAGAAACATCAGAAAATCCCCCCCATCCTCAACAAGTCCGAGCCAAAATTTACCGGTTTAGCGCCAGACAAATCCTCCCGCTCCATTGCTAGGAAATACTACCCCAGGTTTCGTTTGTTCTCACCCTCGGTCTCCTTCCTTCTCGCGTCTCTCCCATCGCCCCTTTCCCGCAAAATAGCTCCAACCTCACAATATGGCCACCTACAAGCCCAACACTCTACCGTTAATCCCGCTCCCGTACTCTTCTGTTCTCTTTCCCAGCGTTATTCGTAAGTTGGCTTACGCGCCCCCGATAGGAACGCAGCTAACAAAGTTCCCCTATACACGTAGTTCGCATCTACATTTCTGACCGCCAGGACATCGCCGCTCTACTTGCTAAACTCTCCAACAACAACACTACGCCGCTCAATTCTTCTAGTCTACGAATAGGGTGTATCCCACTAAAGCCGCCGACGCCCGTCAGCCCACCGATCGCCAAAACGGATGACGACAAGAAGCGAATAATTGAGGAGGAAGGCGACGAGGTCGAGGAAACCCAGTTGGCATTCCTAAACATCGACCCGTCCTCAGCCACGCCGGAGGAATTATTCTCGCACGGTACCACGGCCCGGATAGTCGGTGTGGAGGGCCACTCGCGTGTGGACTCGTTTGGCACCCGTGGGCCCAATGGGGAGAATGGGATTGCCATTGTGGTGGAAGGGGTTTCCAGGTTTAGGGTCAAGCAGTTTCTACAACGGACTCCCTTCATCGAGGCGGATGTGGAGAACTTTGTCGATCCGCCCGTGCAAAAGTCCGATGTTCCCACACATTCGTATTTCACCCAACTCAAGGCCCTGAGCAGGGAGCTCGTTGTTTTACTCCAGATGAACTCTTCCAGAGGTGTGGGATTGCCACCATTGGTCGCCAGGCGGTTGGAGCTCTTGATCGCCGAGAAAAAGCTCTGTGAAGCTGGATCCTTGGCAGACTTTATGGTTTCCGCTGTAGAAACTACGCTCGCCGAGCGTCTGCGCATCCTCGAGGCCGTTGATGTTCCGGAAAGGTTGGAGAAGGCAGTCACCGTACTTACCAGGCAGGTTAATAAGATCAAGTCAATTATCACCAGGAGCGATAAGATTCCTCCCCCACTTATTATCATGGATAGAAAGGATAGCCTACCACCGCTACCGGGCTTTCCGCCGAGGAGTGTGAAAAGGAACCCTATTTTGGGAGACATGGATGGGGATGGGGAGAATGACGAGGAACTGGACGAATTGTCCAAGAAGATTGAGGAAGCCAAGCTAAGCCCTGAAGCGCTGAAGCTTGCACGGAGGGAAATGCAGAGGCTGAAAAGAATGAGTCCTCTCCAGGCTGAATACGGTGTGTGTAGAACATATTTGGAGACTCTAACAGAGGTAAGCTTTTTTTTTTTTCTTGTTTAAATTGCTTGTATCTTTCGGTGTATTTCTCTCGGTGGACGCGCCATCTCGGGGGTGCTCCGGCGGAGTGATTTTCCGCATCCTCGGAAATCGAGTCATTTCCGGTGATGCGGACTATATCTCAAACATCATGGCTTGCTCGGCCACACCGAGGGATGGCCTTCCTCATTCAATAACTCCGTGGGCACATCCCCCGGCCAAAGGCCGGCAGTCCGGTGGAATCTCGCCGGAAGCCTAAATTCCGCATCGATAACCAGAATGCAACAAACATTCAGGCTCAACCAATTCCTGGGGATCGCCTAACCTTCATTATGATGATTGTGTGGTCGTTACCGCATGTTTTATGGGTTCTCTGTTTAAATCCGGAATTTGAGTATCATGAGGAAAACCGGCTCCTCTGGAGCATTCAATTGTAGTTGGCATCACCTCTCACAACAACGCGCGTCGCAAACATCGCCCGTAATTAATTTACTCGGCTACAATGTAATCTTGCTATTGACGAGCGATCGAGAGATTTACTTTATGACTATTCATTAATTGCTTCCCCCCACCCTCCTCTTCAAACTCATAGAGTAGCCTATAGCAATTTTCTGATGCTAACGGCTTATGAATGATTAGATACCATGGTCAATAACTACCGAAGATCAGCTGGATGCCACAACCCTTGCAAGGGCAAGAAAGCAGCTCAACGATGATCATTACGGGCTTGAAACGATCAAAAAGCGACTTCTTGAGTACCTAGCAGTTCTCCGTCTGAAGCGTCAAGTCAACTTGGAAAACGAAGCCGCAGCAAAGGCTGTTGAAGACCAAGCCAAGAAACTTGAAGAAAATTCCCCCAAGGAAAACAAGGAGACCCAGCTGATAAAGTCTCCGGCTCCTAAGAAAGATGAACTGGTGGTAGCGAGGAGGCCCCTGGTCGATAAATCGCCAATCCTGTTACTCGTGGGACCCCCGGGAGTCGGAAAGACAAGCCTTGCGCGTAGTGTGGCCGCTGCTCTAGGACGAAAGTTCCACCGGATCAGTTTAGGAGGTGTGAGAGATGAAGCAGAAATTAGGGGTCATCGAAGGACCTATGTTGCCGCCATGCCTGGTCTGATAGTTAATGCGTTGAAGAAAGTTGGGGTGGCGAATCCGGTAATATTGTTGGGTGAGTTTGTCCGAGGGAATTTCAATGATCCTTCTTTCTACACCCTAATATCGGGACTGCTTTGAGCCCTTCTGGACACCTTCCCAACTTTACTCCATCTACCGGTACCAACTATGGGATAAACGCTAACCCTGAATTCACAGATGAGATCGACAAAATCGGAGGAGCTAACTTTCATGGGGACCCGAGTGCAGCAATGTTGGAGGTTCTTGATCCGGAGCAGAATTGGAGTTTCACCGATCACTATATTAGCATCCCTATCGATCTATCCAAAGTGGTATGTTTCCCGATTTCCCTGGCAATTTTTCATTCTGTCGTTTTACTTTCTTGCCCGCTACTTCCTTTCATTAGAGAGAAAGAGACAGAGAGGAAGAGAGGGGAAAAAGGATATACACCCTGGTTTACTGCCCGAGATGTCAAAAAGAGCTCCCCCTGTTTCCCGGCTCTAGGGTTCTCTCTCTCTCTCTCTCTGAACGATTTGGCATGCTCTCAGTGGTTTGATTGTTTGCCTCGTTTGTTCGCTTCTTCCCTCTTAGCACTTGCCCATCCCCATGTCATCAACCCAACCTCCGGCCCCATGGTCACTTCCTTGACAGTTAACCCCCTACATCTNGGGGGGGCCTGTTTTCCGGTTCGGCTTACATTTACGTTTACCATACCGCACCGGTATGTTGCTGAGCGTCCCCGGTTTTGCATGCCTATGGGCTGTCGCTGTCTCCAGCCAGCTATTAATGAATGACACTAATGTTGTTGCGTAGGTCACTAAAAGGTCAAGGCCAAGTTAAAAAAAAAATTTAAAAAAAAAAGTACAAAGTATGGGTAGCAGCGATATGACGATTCGCAAACGTGTGAAAAGTTGCTTCCCACTCCCCGCCCCCCGCCCCCTCAATCTCTCTCGATCCGGCCCATTCCTCGTCGTACGGTAGCCTTCCGCGTGGGCTCTAATACAATAACACCGTACCGCTATCATGAGCCAGAGAGAGCGGGAGTAAGAATAAGAAATACTGTGGAGGGAAAAAAAAAAAGCAATGCCGGAATTCACGGGAGTTGGTGTGCACAAGTCCAAGTGCCCTTGTACCCACGATAGCTCATGGGCGAACGCTGAATGGGGTTCTCCGAGAAATAAGAAGGAAATCTCTTGAATCGTGAATTTGTGTCTAAGTGTGTGTGATTGTGACAACTTCAAACTTAACTTAGGCCTTTTTTAGATTTCATTCGTTAGATGTTAACCGGTAAATGGCACCCTGACAAGGCCCGAGGGGATCCCAGCGCCCGAACAGCATTCTCTCCACCCGCCTCCAATTGGGTGAGATGCCCTTGTGATATTATCACAATTATGTCGATCATTAAAAGGGACGAGAGCGGACGGGGAATGAAGGAAGAGGAAGTAAGGGAGGCATCCGTGTTTTTTTATTGTTTTTTTTTCCTTTCGGACTTTGCTTTGCTTTCTATTAATTTGGTATCGGCGCAAACTGTAAATGCCGGAAAAAGCAAGCTGTAAGTTAAGTTTTGGCCGCCGCGCCGGGGAGAAATAAAGTACCGGTAGTGGAAACCCTCGGTATCATATCGTGCGCCAGACCATCACGGATGATCCGAAAGGTTCCTACAAAGGAGCCGGAGAAAAGGGCCCAATCGAGGATACAGACGCTAACATGACCGGAGAAGTGTTTCTGCAGAGGACGGAGGTAATGCCAGCCGCCAAAGCTACGGAATTGCATCGCTCTTGTCGAACTTCTGTCTGGGAGATAGTGTACTCGAGTATGGGAAATGAGGCTAGGCTTTTTTCTCGTTGGTTGGGTGCAAGTTGTTGTGTAACGATAGCCGTATTTCGAGATACCATACTAATTGCCAGATAAAAGTGCGTATGGTGCTTCTGCGCAGGAAAGAGCCTTTAGACCATCATCAATCATGCGCAAAGCAGAGCGCAAAAAAAAAAGGGGGGGCACAAGTCACTTTTGAGGGTTTAAAACAACACTCAGGGCCCAGCTCGCATACCTCTGTCGAACCACACGAGATTTGGCGATTGGCCAGGCCCTTTCCAACCCTCTGACGGCGGCGGGCAAAAACATATGATAACGCGTGATACCATACCGGTATCCTGTGTTGTAAGTGCATCTCACAGTACCGTATCATACCGTACTTAGTCGCGCAAGTGTCTGGGAAACGGGAAGTCCAGACGAAGGCAATCCTGACGGAGAAAGGGGGCTTGATCAGCGGGGCAGTTCAAAAGGGAAACGCCGTCGCGGGGGAGGGAGTTGAATCTCCTCGCTGTCCATCCGAGGGAACGCAAAGACCACTGAGCCATTCACCCATCTATCGTTGTACAAGTTCCGGCGGGGAGAATCCTCGAAAGCAACGGCATGGCAGGCCGGACGAAATAGCCATGAGGACGCGGTCTTTGGTAAGATATGAGGAATGATATTTTGTGTCTCTGATTACCGTTTGTGTTTTTTTTCTTTTCCTTTCACTCCTTGCGCTATTGCTTTTTTCTCATTTTCCCTTCCCCCAAAACTCTCTCGAGTGAATCTTTAGCCCCTCCCACCTTTCCTCCCACGCCCATGTCCATCCTCTTGCTGAGTTTGTTCTTTTCTTTCCTTCAGAGTTGCTTTTTCACTCCGGTTGATCATGCCATCCAGAGCATGCTTGGTACTCGTAGAGTAGGCGGCGGCGGCGCTGGTGTTAGCGCATGGCCCCTTCTTCCCCACACATGTCGCCATGATTGCCTGGGACGGGAACGGTTTTGGTGACTCGAAAGATACACATAACGCCCTTGGTCACTATTCGTACGATACTTGTATTGGCGATGAGGTTTCTTTTGTTTTATCGTCGCTCTCTCAGAGGCGAGTAAAAAGGCCCTTACAATTCACTAGCCCCCCCCCCCGCTTAACCGTTTGGCCAAGACAAGTGATTGCCAGATTAGACCTCGCTTCCCTGATTTTTTTCCGGTAATGTCCATTTTGTTGGTTTTCGGCTATGGGAAGCGAACTTTGGTAGCGGGACGGGAACTGAGTTGAGGGTACATTTCTTTGTCATCCTCGGTTCGCCAGCCACGTTTTCACGCGCTGCGGAGGATGCATGTTTTTTTCCAATTCGGTTTCTCGTAAATCCCTCTACCTTCCTCCCGTCTGAACTTTCTCTCTACCATACCCTTGGTTATTCGGTCATATGTGTGCGGCGGGGGGAGGGGTCTGGCCCTTTCGCTGTCCTTTTCACTTACTCTACCCATCCATGGATTGAAGTGATTAATAGAGAGTGATATTGTGGAAGGGGTTTGGAACAGGCGGGCCATCCTAACAGCTCTCGGCTAGCAAACCCCGGATAAAAGGGCTCGTTCTGCTGCCTTTTGGAACCTCGCCAATCATATGGGAAGCATGTGACTTATATTGTATGCGCGCTTTCTGTAGTACCGGTAGTTTATGTAGAATACCCGCAATAACAATACGGCATTATGTGGGTCCATTAAGGTCTAAGCCTGAATGTACTCGGGTACTCGAGTACTCGAGTACGGGACCGTACTCCACCGTATATCTAACTTGTGTGTAGTTTAGTCCAACCACCTTTTCTTTTTATTCCATTTTTCCTTCCAACGCTAACAGGCGCGCAGAAAGACAAAAGGAGCTCTCCAGGATCGATGTGCGGTGCAGTGCCGCAACAGGAGACTGTTTAAGGAACGTCAGACATAATTGAGGCTGGCTGATTGCCGACCGACGATTTTCCATCTCACTCGACAAATCTCGGTCGAAGCTGGCCTTGTGCCTACCGTGCACTGCTAGCCCACTCTCGGCAGGTCATCGAGCTCGGCTACTGGGAGTTGGAAAGCTTGAAACCTGTAGCCAGAGCCACCACGCCCCCATTTCTGACCCAGCGCAACTGTGCAAGGGACAGCTGCACAACATGGAGATCTATGCGCTTCATCCTGCAATTTGACAGTCTTATACCCGTTTGACATTAAGATGACCACTTCATACCCAATATCAACAACACCTCCCCGTGTTTCTCCCTTCTTGCGGTGCCGTACCGGCACCCAACCTGTAGGGACAGCAGGAGAGAGAGAGAAACCCGGAAGGACCAAGCGGGAAAATCAAAATTATAATAATCAGCCTAACTGTCAATAATACCGGTAGACTTCTCCCTGCTCCCCCCTCCCCGTGCTTTCGCCTACTTGGGTAGGCACAAAATCCCAGCGCCCGAACAGCATTCTCTCCACCCGCCTCCAATTGGGTGAGATGCCCTTGTGATATTATCACAATTATGTCGATCATTAAAAGGGACGAGAGCGGACGGGGAATGAAGGAAGAGGAAGTAAGGGAGGCATCCGTGTTTTTTTATTGTTTTTTTTTCCTTTCGGACTTTGCTTTGCTTTCTATTAATTTGGTATCGGCGCAAACTGTAAATGCCGGAAAAAGCAAGCTGTAAGTTAAGTTTTGGCCGCCGCGCCGGGGAGAAATAAAGTACCGGTAGTGGAAACCCTCGGTATCATATCGTGCGCCAGACCATCACGGATGATCCGAAAGGTTCCTACAAAGGAGCCGGAGAAAAGGGCCCAATCGAGGATACAGACGCTAACATGACCGGAGAAGTGTTTCTGCAGAGGACGGAGGTAATGCCAGCCGCCAAAGCTACGGAATTGCATCGCTCTTGTCGAACTTCTGTCTGGGAGATAGTGTACTCGAGTATGGGAAATGAGGCTAGGCTTTTTTCTCGTTGGTTGGGTGCAAGTTGTTGTGTAACGATAGCCGTATTTCGAGATACCATACTAATTGCCAGATAAAAGTGCGTATGGTGCTTCTGCGCAGGAAAGAGCCTTTAGACCATCATCAATCATGCGCAAAGCAGAGCGCAAAAAAAAAAGGGGGGGCACAAGTCACTTTTGAGGGTTTAAAACAACACTCAGGGCCCAGCTCGCATACCTCTGTCGAACCACACGAGATTTGGCGATTGGCCAGGCCCTTTCCAACCCTCTGACGGCGGCGGGCAAAAACATATGATAAC
>PYWC01000105.1:36450-49677 GCA_003182015.1 Tuber magnatum
CCCCCCCCCCACCACCATTTATCACCCACTTTCCCTCAACTGTACTGTACTGTATGTAACCTTCCCTCAATCACAACACTCTTCCCTCCCGCCTTATTCCGTTATTCGTTTCTGGGTGGTGTTTCTGCTTTCTGTGTCTGCTTCTTTTGTTGTTGCTTAGTTGCCGTCTCTCCTTTCCCTTCACTTTCCTACCATCTAACACCCTACCGTACTTTGCCTGCTACTGTATTGTTCCCTCCACACCTCCCTCCTTCCCCCCAGTCTGTGCTGCGAGCAACACCGCTATTTCCCGAAACGTTGTATAAAATTTCCTTTCGACTTTTATCCCATCGGTGACAAAAAAGCAACCCGAGACCGGTCCACCCCCCGTCAATTACAATTTACGCGCCATAGCATCCGTCCCACACACTGCTTTTTTTCATTTTCATTTTCATTTTCATTTTCATTTTATTTTTTCGGTGCTGGTTTGCTCCTGCGCTAGGTATGTATATCGCTTCAGGCGTTCCCAGGCACGGGCGACGGTGATGCGGAGCGGAGGCGACGTTATATGTATGCTCACATGTTCCTCTTTAGACCCTCCACATACTTTCCTCCTTGTTTTTCGCTACCGACTGAGCCCGCCCGCTGTTACATACATAACGTACATACCAACAGTTGATCCGACTTGCAGCTTCATGCTAAGACTTGTAACCTCCGCCGCCGCTCAATCGCCCCTGGTTTTCGATTAGCTTTGGAGCAACTTTACACACACCTTCCCCCATTCAACCCCCTCCTCCACCCCTATCACTATTACATTCCGGGAATCAAGTCTCAAGGCTCTTCTCCCCCCTCTCGTACCTAGGTCTTTTATCTTCAACCCACTACAGCTATATGCAGGCTCCTATGCAATCCTTTTCCCCCCGACGGCCACAGGTATATCCTTCGTTCGGAGAGCGTCGATCGATATCGCACGACTTAGCTAGATTCTCTCTCGACCTGGGTCCGGCCCGTCCCGGAGCCTCCTTAGCTGTCCATACGGTGCCTTATCCTTCACCGCCAATGTCCCATTCCCCTCCTCCTTTGCACCCTCTGTCACCTAAACAGGATGCTCGACGGCGACCATCGACTTCGATATCGGTACCGCAGGACGTTAGGGGACTACCAGGACGAGCTCAAGAGCAGCACTCGTATTCCCACCACGACGCCCAATATCCACACCAGCCGCAGCAGCAACAACAGCATCAGGGACCAGTGAGCGCGACTTCCTCTGCGGACAGTGAGCACTTTCCGGCACCTTTTCCATCCATGAACAGCCATGAGAGCCCTCATGCTCATTCATCGCAGCTTCCGGCCACATCCCCTGGGCGAAGGACACCCTTCGTTTCCCCACCATCGTTTCCACCACCTCAACTTCCGCGGAGGACTAAATCTCATGTTGCATCTGCATGCGTCAACTGTAAGAAGGCACATTTGGCCTGTGATGGTATGTTGCGACAACTGGGTTCAATTCATCTCTACCCCTCTTGCAATTTTTTTAGAGTTGGATTTTGTTTTCCTTTGAGGGGTTTCGTTTCCTTTTTCTGTCCTTAACACAAAGGGCTGTGTTATCTGCGGGTATTTTTACTCAATTACTCTGCCTTTGTGTTTTATCGTCTCGTAGGCAAACTCTACCACGGGCTCGGACGCTTCGGTTGTGTAAGGCACGAAGGCCCCTGGCACCGGAAACGGGGAGTCGCGGTGTTCCGCGTTTACCCCATGAGTTCGTCCGATAAGTTCCTTCGGGCTCTCCGGGCAGAGTTTAACTGATTGCGCTAGAGAATTGCGAATGTTGACTCTAGTCTTTTCGCTATCTTATTTCTCTTCGCTTTGTATTGGATATTTACCTTTTTTGCCTCCAGGGGCCACTCTGCTGAGCAGAAGAGATGTGTCCCTTCTTCCTGATTTCCTCGATTTTATTTTTCCATTTCTTTACTCTCCCTCATCATTCCCTCCATTATTGTGGTCCGATCACTATAATCTTCCCGTACTCTCGTTTTGCCTTTGTGACCGCCCGGCCGGAAATCTTGGGGCGTTGTCGTATGTGAGCGCTTGTGATTGTCTTGGCAATCACGTGACCAGGCTTACTATTAACCTGTCCTGCACCCGGCTTCTGATTCCCTGTTATTCCGATTCTCTACTCGTAATATTTTGACCGCAGAGTGATATATGGTGATAGTGCTAACTTACTTTGCTTTGTAGTTCGGCGGCCTTGCCCTCGGTGTGTTGGTCTCGGTAAGCAGGTATATTGCAGATGAAAAAATCGAAACCTTTTTTTCGAGTGAGCTAATTGTCTCGCAGGATACCTGCAAGGATGTTCAGCATAAAAAACGTGGGAGACCGAGACTACGGGATGAAAGAACTCATAGTTTTGAGGTTGGTCAAATGGGTGCATTGCAGTCGCATCGTCCCGAGAACGTGTCTCCCCTTTCTTCGCCGACCACACGATCGTTTAGAACGGGTCCTCATCGTGTATTAAAATCGCAGCCAACCGACTCACATCGGTACAACCGAAGACCATCCCTCACACCTCGGGAAGAAACTTTGGGCCAGTCCGGAAGCTACTTTGACGACAGGCCTCTGCCTAGGTCTCGAGGATTGAACCTGCCATCCCCGGTGCCAAATGCCACGGCATATCTGACAACGGAGCTGGTTGTTGCCAAATCATCGGAGAACGTAAGAGAGCTTTTGGGGTATTCTGAGCATGAGCTGAATCGCGTTCGGAGCCTGTATGATATTGTACTACCGAGCGATAGGGACAAGCTTTATCGTTTATCAAGGAGGATCCAGGATGAAGTTGCTGAAAGGGAACCGAATTACCGGCCACCAGTTTCTCCGGATTCGATATATTTGGCCATTCAAAGTGTTAACCAAGCAGATATCCCTAGTGCCATCCATGGCTCAAAAGATATACAGGAGAACCTTCACCTTCGCCGTCCCGATGGCCATTTCCTCCGCACACGGATCCAAATAAATCTGGCTAAAACTTCTGTTTTCTTTGTTGTTGTCGTATTTTCGCTGGTGACAGGGATTCCGCCCCCACTCCAATTCAATTCATCGCAATCTTCCTTTGGATCCCAATCCCGCATGTATACGCCGGGCCAACAAATACCCCCGCCACCTCTTACTTCACCGTCATTTCTAACACCTTCGCAGCAGCGACAATTGCAGGGAGAACCCCAGGGACCGCAATCGCCATACTCATTACACCCAAGCATCGCGCTTTCTTCCCCCATGGACTCACGACCAAGGACGTTGCAACCAGAATCTGCGTTCCCATCATTAGCGCAGTATGCATCTGCCCCGTCCCCTGCTTCTGCAGGGATTTCTTCAGTACGTCGGCCTGTTTCGCCTGTGGCGCCAACTTCTAGTTCGATATATAGGAACCCAGCATTGAAGAACGATCTTCAATTGCCACCGTTACAATTGAAAGGGATCACCGAAAATTCGGGCGGAGATGACAAGACGAAGAATCCATTAAGTGCTTCAAGTGATGGGACTCAGACCAGTAGCACACCTAGAAGGGAGCGAATCGGTGTTCAGGAAATGCTGGAATAATAGATGTTGGTGCGCCACTTGCTGCGGGAATGGAGTAGGGCGGGAACTTTGCGACATTCAAATGTTCAGAATACGAGGCGCTCAGCATCGGTATCTGAGTGGCAAGGATCCTAGGGGGCGCTTGAAGGGGTTGTTGTTTTGCTGGGCGTTGTGTTTTCCATGTGTTTTTTGTGCTTTTTCTTTTTCTTCTCTCTTTCCCTTATCCTAGTGGGTTGGTTTCAGAAAGGAGGGTTTGCGGAGGATCAGGAAAGGAGGTGTCATTGGAATAGAGGGAGGAGGACCTTATGAGCCCAAAAGAAAGAAAAACGGCATTGGGATTGCAAGGAGAGGGTCCAGCTTTTTCTTTTTCCTCCTTTCCATTATCCATTACGGGTAGGATATCCCCTGGCTTTTTCATGCCGTACCTGTACGCTACCGCGGCAAAATCCCCCGATAAAAAAAGGAGTGCCCGGCCAGTCGGAGATCCCAGCCCACAGTTGGCGGACCTTACGGGTGCATCGGTGTGTGCCCATGGGGCTTCTGAGCCAAAGTGGAATAGCAGGAACGAGGATGGAAAAAACAGCGGAAAGATGGGCACGAGTAGGGGTGGGATATCGGGATATAGGAGTCTTAGAGAGAGAGGAGACGGGAGAGCAGAAGTCTGGATCGAGTATCAAAACCGTGCAGAGTTCCATAACCCTGCTCTTGCTCGTCATCTCTTCTAACCACTATCTACCAATTCTCTGGTTCTCAGGATCGTGGTCGTCAGTATTGTGCGCGCAAAGAAGGAATAATTCCGGGTCGGGCTCACTTTTATGTCTTACCTGGCTTGCCATGCCTTACTCCTACCCTCCTCATTCGGTTGATTATTCTCGAATCAATCCGACCCCATCACTGAATCGCTCTCACCTGCTCACACTTTAATATGTTACTTTCCTCTCTTCCTTTCTGGTATTTTTATGCTTTCTCCATCTCCAGCTTTCTTATACCCAATTTTTATTTCCTTTTCTTTTTCTTCCTTTATCCAACCTTTCTCTGTCACTTTACTTATCCATCTCCTTAATATATCCACGTTTCCCTTCTCTTCACTTCTTTGTCCATGTTAACTCGGGAATTTGGCGCGTTTGCAGCCGGAAAAGAAAAGAACGCGAGGGGAGCTAGGGTGTGATCTACTTTCCTTCCTTCCTTTCCTTTCCTCCTTTTCCCACTTTTTCTTTTTGGCTTCTTCCCAAACTCTGATCACTTCCCGACTCTCCGTTCTGCCCCAGCATCATACTTGCTTCACCCTTTTACCGGTAATAACTTGGTGTGCGCTGTACCATGCCGTACGTACGATACAGTGCTTGCTAACAGTACTGCGTTTGTATCATCATCGATTATAACGTTTGCTTTTGTCACTTTTCACTTTCACACTACTGTACGAAGTCCATTTCCTTGCTTCCTTCGAGCCTTCCATTCATGCTTCCGTTTCCGCCTCCCTCCAAAATTTAGTCCAATTCTTGTATCATGCTTTTCCTCTTCGATATCCTAGTTTTGGCTGTTCCCCCTTTCTTCCCGGAATTCTTATATATCCCACCTATCTGTCTACTTTTGCTGCGAATTTAGCATAAGCACGTTGACACTTTTTGTATGTAGCTGTTTTATTTTACCTGGTAGGGTGTTTAAACCACGAGCAGGAGGGAGTAGAGGGGTAAGGGTAAGGTAATTAATGTAGTATACCTTTTTTTCCGTTTCGGCTTCAATGGTGTATTTGATTGGCTAGTTTTGTGGATGGACAAAGCTAGTACTTTAGTAAGTTGAGATACCAAGTGCGATGAAGGTTTGCACTGCCGTACCTCCTTCAAGTAGCGCACCATTCCCAGCATCGTTATCATTATCATCATTCCCACCACTGGTATTACACCGGCGCGTTTTTCTCACTCAGATCCCCTCCCTCCAGAAGCTCCAATGCCAAAATATTTGTGCAGCCGGGATCGATCATGAACCCAATACAGTCAATTCAATCAATCACAAAACTCGGCAACAACGACCTCGCGCAAGGTGCTCTGGGGCATATATCGGATTACGTGCTCGTCTTGTCTCGCAGCCATGTACTGTACAAGTGGGTAATTGTACGTGGGTATGTATGTGTGTTTGAGAATGTTCTTTTGGTGAATGAGCTTTGGGGGTGGGGGAGGGATGTTTCAGATCTTGGGCGGGGAGATTCCATGTTGGCCGGGCGGGGATTTGTCATTTCAGTAAAATTGAAGGAGGAGGAGGAGAATGCGTGTATCGTAGAAAAGAAATGATGGAGAAAGCCAAAGCCAAAGAGTGCACCAGATACATGAATGTAGACTACTAGAAGAAAGAGACGCGAAAGACATTAAGAGATTTATTTCGAAGAAAGGAAAAAGAAATATCATAGGAAAGAAGGAAAGAGCTTCATCCCAAAGGCTTGGCCTTCTTCTTCTTCTTCCCTTCCCCCTTCTTAAAATCCCTCCAGCTATTAATTCTCTGATCCCTGGTCTCTTCCCAGGCAACCTCGTTCTCCCGCTTCCTTTTCCGCGCTTCAATCTCCTCATCCGCCTTCCTCTTCTCCCTCCCTTCCTCGGCCATCTGCGCCTTGACCTGCTTCCTCCTCCTCAACTCGCTCTCAATCAGGACAAACTTGGTCTTCTCCCGCCACTCCACGGCAAATTCCTCGCTAGTGAGTTCCGGATTATCCACGGTCCACTTCTTCTCGCGGATGAGTAGCATGCGCGCGTCGGCGATCGCTTCGTCCAGGCGGGTACGCGCCTTCTCGTCCATTAGCACGCCCTGAGCCTTTTTCAGACGGTCGAAGGCATCGGGGGCTTGCGGGTTCTTAGTCTTGTCCGGGTGGATGAGGAGAGACTTGCGACGGAACTGGAGCTTGATGTCGGATTCTGGGACACCGGGTTTTAGGTCCAGGATTGCGTAGCTGTTTTATTTTTTTCTTTAGCTTGTTTCAGAATTTACGCATGATCTTGGTGGAGAAGGGAAGAGATGAGGGGGGGGGGTTCTTACGCATCAAGTTTGAAAGCATTCAAGATTCCTGTTGCAAGCTGTTAGCCGCCTCTCCCTTTTTAGTTCTTTTTCCTACTTGCGCATTCTCTTGAATTGAGTGTAGCAAGGAGGAGGAGGAGCAAAGCAATGTTTGCGCCCCCCTCCCACTTCTACGGCGCGGGGGTAGCGAATGGAGGGGTATGGTAGGAGGGTAGATCATACGAGATATCTCGGCGTCCTGATAACGGGTGAGTGCATTAGTTGACGGCCTCTCATTATAATTATCATTATTTTGGGCCTTTTCTACTCTTTTCTTTTTTCCCTCACCTTCTCCGGAGTCGGAGGGGAAAAGGGTAGAAAAGGGGGAATAGAGGGGGGGGGCTGGGGAAAGCCTTACCTTGAGGTAATCGGATGCTTCCCTATCTAGCTCCGCTAGGATGTCTTTATCGACTGCTGTGTCTTCTTCCGACATGTTTGCTGGTGATAAAAGTCGAGGTTGTGATGGCGGGAGAGTCGGGTGAGGAAAGCTAGGGTTGAAGGTTGTCAGCAGTTGACAACCCTAACCCTAGCTTTAGTTTGAAAGGTTCGTGCCATAGAATGATGTGCAACGTGGAACCAGGTTCGGGGGTTTTACGACAGCGCAGCGCACTCGTACGGTATGCATAGTAAATCTCAAGATTTTGCGGAGGAGGCGATAACCCAGGCCATGGCGCATAGTACAGACTTATATAGGGGCATAGTTTATAATTTGATGGGGCGACCGAGAGTTCCATTGCCGGTATACTGCCCAGCGGTGTAGGGTTGGAGAAAAGCTGGAGTAAAAATTAAAGGTATCAGGAAAGGTTCCCTAGCTTGAATATCAACACTCCGGCCAAAGTCTACCAGCACAATACTGGAACACTATAGCATCTGCGAAATCATCCTCAAGTTCTCCCAGCTCAGGGACAATGCAGACTAGCCTCGCGTTTTTTTTTTTTTTTTTGAACGCTGATAATTAAGTAGACGGCGGGGTTACTAAGTTCTCGAGAAACACTGCCCAAATTCCCCCTCACAAGCTCTCACTCGCAGATTCAAGTACTCCATATTTGGTTAGTATAAATCTGGGAAGAAACAAGAAACGATTGAAAAGGGCAGCGCTATTCTCACGTGGTAATGGCGCTGCTTCTCCGCATTCACTGGGGAACCTGGGCGCATTCCCGCCCCCATGGGGACCTCGTTTCGGTCCCACTACCGTCCCTGCTTTGGTGCGAGAAACATCCGGGCTTGCTCCCGATACCGTTCCGCATTACTATAAACTCGAGTCACTCAACTACCGACCGTCGCAAGCGACTGGACCGCAAGTTGGAGAATCAGCGGAGAACTCTCCTCAGTAGGACACCACCCATTGCGTGGGCATCACCGAGTCCAGCGAGATAGAGAGATAGACACGTAGGTCTTGGCTTGACGTGTAAATAAGACGCCCCGCAGCCTGTAATATAATAATATGTAAGTTGAAATGCCCTTGCGTTGCTCGGAGAGGGATCTCGGTAGGTGTAATAATAGGAGCTATATAGTACATGCTATGGTATTGGTGGAGCTCGGTATGGCGGCTGCCACGAATCCACCGTTGGGTTCGCCTTAGCTTTGGTATAGTACAGTACAGTACAGTAAAGCTGGAGCAGATCGGCGCCCGGCTTCGGCATAGTTCCCGCAGGCCGGCTGAGCCCGTATCGAAGCGAACACTATATTGCGTAGGTTTAACCCCGGAGGAGGGTTCAAAAGACACGCAATCCTATAATATCATATGTGGACTGGGGATACTGATGAGGGGCAATGACATAATGGACGGAAGCGAGAAATCTCGCAAAACCCGAGGGTTGAGAGTACAGTATGATATGGTAGGATTTCGTATTAATAATATCGGCATCACTTAGAACCTATTCTATGATACGGCGGCTTCGTCTACTCGAGTATACTCGTACAGTGCTAGATAAGAGCGGTGCTGAGTCTATGATACCATGAAAACTCGAATGGTTGGCATCAAGGGCATTGCCGTTGGGGTTGCCTCTTCTGGTAAGGTTTGGCGTTTTTTTGGCTTTCAACGTCTCCCGGGGGGGCTTACGGTACCGGTGAGCGGCTCACCTTTTGCCATCTTTTTCTCACCTTTTCCAGAGTAGGGAATTTTCGACTGCATGCCGCACAGTCCGATTGATATTCGAGTCTCTACATCATTATTATTATCGTTATTCACAGACGACCCCTGTTTTTGTTGGGAAATCTGTGGGGATCCGACCGTGATGCGTTGTGGGCTCGGGTGTGCCCCTTCTGGTGATAAATTTTTTGCGATGACCACCATAAACTCGAAAGCTCGCTATGCAGCTAAACCCTTCATGTATGATACCCGAGTACAATACTCGTACCGGTGTGGTCTGGGATGCAAGTCGCCTGCATGGCATATGATTTTGGAGAGCGATACAGTACTCAACTCGCGATGCTGGCGTCGAAAAAGATGAGCAATGGGCGGGCTTTCCATCCAAGGTAGCCATGGTTACGACCTTCAAACCAGTCGACCCAGACTGAATTTTGATTTGCATGTGGGAAAATTCCTTTGATTTCACTTTCGGATCATTTAGAGCTCTGTACCTCGGCTAGCTGGCGAGTTGTTAAGAGATCTAGGGTCGGTACATTGGTTTTGGAACGTTTTCTCACCTCTTTGTATGGGAAATGACCTAGCTTGGCGCTTTTTTTTTTCAAGACTTTAACTCCACAATATCGCACGTCGGGGTAGGATTTTTTTAATTTCTCCCTGGCCCTAGTGGGCGGTGGCGTCCCGAACGCTCAATGCCCCTACCTACAGTACATCATTAGGTGCGTAGAGAGTTTTTTTCGGGTTCATACAGCGGTTGGACGGAGTGGGTAGCCGTGTTCTAAGAGTAGAACCTTTCAGAGACATNGGGGTTGAGATCACTCCCCATCGCTGGCGTAAATAGCCCCAAATCGATGCCTTTCAAAATTTAATGACTTGTGCATCGACGAAGACGGCGCCCGCTTACCCAGACCCGGCCTCGCTGTGTATCAAAGCTAATATGGGTGATGATATGGATTACTCGAGGTCCCTAGCGTAAAAAAGTGTATTATGGTATGATACATTGATCAAAGACGATGGATTCAAAAGGGTGAAGCACACTCAGCCTATGTAAGTAACTTATGGGTATTGTAGACATTATACCATCAAAAAAAAAAAAAGTCCGTCGATTCTCTGATGAACGGAGAAGGGGAGGGAGGAGTAGATAGGGGTTCAACCTAATCTATACGGTTAACCGCTGCAGATAGCGTGAGCAAGGTTGGTATTTAGGCCACGCAGCTAGAGTCACCAAAAGCATTTCCGCGGCTGGGCTGGGGATACTGGCACTCATGCGGGTAACTTGTACTCGCAATGTCGAAGCGTTTTTAGAAAAGACTGGGTCCGCAGGAGGTTGCATATGACCTGCATGACCAGGTTGAGCCAATAAGAGGAGGCAATGTTTATGATTTTTTTTCCAACGATACTACTCAAAATACATAGGGTTTAAAACACAGTAGAAAGGCTATGAAAGCTGTCTATAGATAAAGTACACTTAGAAACTAGAAATTAAAACCATTACCACCCTCATCACCAATACAGGCTTCTATGCGGGCAGATATTGACTCAATATGCTGGTTGATATGCTTGACTAGGTAGTTGTTCCAGACCTACCATGACCATGATGAAGATATATTAGTAGATTCCGCTGCTCCAGGAATGAATTATAGTAATGATGGATATGAGCAGGAGCATTATCCTCCATAATTAAAATACCAGGTGACTGTACTTTTACTACTATTATGAATGGGTACAGAAAGGGTATCAGGATCCTTTCTCTGTAAATGTACTAGTCAATTCCAGCCTTCTGGTCCTTCTTTTTCACCTTTGATTCCCCTGGACCTCAAGGCTGCTCAAAGCCCATATGAGTAAACCACTCAATCTCCCTAAGCTCTGCATCATACTTTTTCTGTAAGTGAAGGACAGCTGTCCACTTCTGTTCTTCTGTCTTATAAGATGTAGTATATATATGATATAGAAGCTCAGATTCTAACAAAATTAAACACTATAGACAATTAAATAAGTAGTTAGAGTAGACTAATACCTCACTTTCTATGTAGAATTGCTCCTCAGAACATTACTGTTGCAACTTGTGCAAATCTTGTATTTAAGTTCTAAGAGATATAGACTTCCCTAGTATGGCACAACGCTCCTCTGGCTCAGTGGTAACACAATGCTCCTGTTTCAAAGTAGGACTCATCAGTAAAGATAACTTCCTTCCAGTTGGTGTAATGGTACTTAAGGCAGAAGGCTAGGCATGCTACTTACTGTAGAGGAGAAAGAGAAAGCTTTTTAATAGCCTTTCTTTGATGGATTTCATTCTCCCACAAAACTTTCTGCACTGTTTGTCTACTATTATCTAAACCAGCTAGCTGTTACACATAAGATGAACGGGCATAGCGTAATGGGCATGTCATGTGATTATCGGCAAAAGGTCACGTGTTCGATCCCAGGGTCCGCCCGAGTATTTGGAGAAAGAGTTAATTTCTACCAAAACCACATCGGCACAAAACCCTCATTTACGCCACCACCGAAGGTCGCCGACCGAGGGGTTTTCGCTGGATCCTCAAGAGAGGATTCTTGGCTATCCTGACAAGGTCGAACAAACCAAATCGGGAGGTTGGTTGTGGAAATAAATGCATGCAAGGATCCCTCAGCTGCGTCAACGGATGGATGCCAACCGGGGGGAGGTCGGCTACTCCGATAGGAGTCCCTGGCTGCCATGAAGGTAGTAAGACCAAATTTCAAGTCCGTTGATGGACGAATGCAGAGGAAAATCCTGATGAGGGAACAACGCCCAAGAGACGATCGTTTACCCACACCCAGAAGCATGATAAGGTAGAGTCAATTGAGGACCTACCACGTGAAGAAAACCAACACTGAGCGCCACGAGGCCTGGTAGCCATTGGTGCGATAAGAAAGGAGCATGCGTCCTGCAGGCTGAAGCAGACAGATGAGAAATCCACCTACATTGATAAGTCTGTCATCGGCGCTAATCACTCCGTATGCAGAGAAAGGACTAGTAGCCGCTTGCCATGGCGAAGGGGTTCAAGTGGCTATGATTAGCACCGGGTTAGCGAGGAGAGGGGCAGGGCATCCTCCCCGCGGCTCAGGGAAGTCAGAGTCAAGTGGGGTAAAGGTTTTCAGGGTCTACGACGTTCGCACATAGGAAAAGTGGGAGAAATGGATAGATCGCGAACACCCAGACGCGGAATATAAATATCGAGGTGCCTTCTACGCTTTATAGATCATTAGCGAGGGAGAAGAGGTCTTATCAATATATTCGTTCTACGATACAAACTACCATTTCCTCTTGACATTCTAAGTGAGCCTTCCTAGAAATCACTTCGTCACGTATCGGGCCTTAGTCCAGACTCACTTGTCCTTAGAGTTGGCTACCGCCTAACACCATATTGATAATTTCTACACTACTGAGGCTCACAACCACCTCTTTCAATGAGCCTGAAAGACCGGTTATGTAAAGCCCTCAACCATTTATCTCAAGTCTACCTCCAACGAAACCCACACCTCTACGAGATTGAGTTTGATCTCACCATAAGCGAAGTCTTTGACGACGAAAACATTCCCTTCTGGTTCACTGATCACAGGATCAAGTGGGCCCTTAAACACCTCACACTTGTAGAAAGAAGAAAAAAGATGTCGCAACCTAGGATCAAAGAAGGGTCAGAAGATTCTAGCGACACTGACATGCTGTGCGCTGAGAGACAGCAGCGGTTAATCTCCACATGGGGACCAGGCGAAGATAGCCCCTATCCGCTCCCACCGCCACCTCCCGGAGATAACATCCCACCGCTAGGGCTAGGTTCCACCCGCACACCAAGGAACCCGTCAGGGCCATCAGTGCCCCGCGGCCCGACGCAAAGCGTCACCAAAAGGCGAAGCGGGCAGAGGTCACGCTTTGGGACCCCGACCCCCTCAGGCACTACCGATTTGGGTGCTTTCACAGCATACATTGGGACACTGATCGGACAGTTGGACCGCAGCGTCACCCAAACCCAAAATGATCAGATGGTCGCATACGGGACCCTATCTGATGAGAGGAAAGAGACGGCAGAAAGCCTTGCTCAAGTAAGAGAGCGACTGCTGAACGGGGAGAAGTGGGTTGGGGAGGAATTGGCGCTGTGGCAAAATAAGAGTAGGAAGCTGGAGGGAGAGATAGTGGCCGAGATTACCAGGTTTAAGGGAGTGGTCGGAGGAGCGCTCGTTCGCATGCACGAGCGATCGGAATAGCAAGCAGCGGTTAGCGGACAGCTGTACCAGGACCTGGGACGCACTATCCAAGAATCGGTGAGTAGAGACCAAGAGCTCTACACAGGCCTGGATAGACTCCGGAAGGAGTTAGACGAGGAACAGCAACGTCGGGGAACCCGGGAGTGGCAGTTTGTTAGCGAGCTACAGACGCTTGACAAAAAGGTAATAACCGGGCTTAGGAACATGCAGCAGAGCATGACCCAGATGTTTGCCCAGTCAACAAGAGAAATGACGGCACTGGTGCAGACCGCATTAGGCTCTCATCAGGAGGGATCGACCCATGATGGAGAAACCGGGCG
>PYWC01000105.1:50436-99912 GCA_003182015.1 Tuber magnatum
CGAAACAATACAAGTATCAAGCGATACTGTAAAACCAAACATAAAACAATGTGTGTATCAACCGATAGCACACGAAACAATACAAGTATCAAGCGATACTGTAAAACCAAACATAAAACAATGTGTGTATCAACCGATAGCACACGAAACAATACAAGTATCAAGTGATACTGTGAAACCAAAATTAAAAACCCTAGTAACCCGTACCGGTTACAATACCAAGTAAAGTCCTACCAGGATATAAAGACCTGGCTGCACGCGTGCCAGGACTACTTTAGCCGAAATCCCATGCTATGGATGGAGGATAAAGATAGGATTATCTATGCCTTGGGAAGGACAAACGGTGCCGATGTGACACCCTTCAGCAATTGGTATAGGAAGAGCATAGAAGGGCTCAAAGGGTCTGCCACTCGTCCTGAGTTGCTGACGTGGGAACAGTTCCGGCACGAGATCATCGTACAATTCTCACCGATCAATGAGGACCGAAAAGCTTTGGCCCAGATGGGAAAGATCAAGTATGAGAAGGATGTCGACTAGTACCTTCTCCACATGGAGAACTTGAACATCCAGGCCAAGCTTCAAGGAATGGCGTGGAGGAAGATAGTCGAGGACTGACTACCAGAGGCAATATGGAGATGGTTGTCTCATAAGCGGTACGACACCGATGCCAAATGGCGGGAGCACCTTCCAGCGGTTGGAAACCAGGAGGAGGCTTTCCTCGACAGCGAACGGCAACGACGAGACAATCCGTCCAACTTGTCGAGCACTTCCGGACCACTAAAACAACGCCGTGAGGACAGAGAAAAGGAGCCGCAGCAAGGAAAGGAGGAAGGGCGACCTAGCAAGTTCCAGAGAGAGACGGTACCTCGAAACTTCAAGTCAGCAAGGTTCACCCAAACTAACAAGCTGACCAAGACACCGGGGGTAGAGCACACTGATGGGAAGAAGGCTCACGAAGGAATACCCCAAAACTTGGTTGACCAACGCCGGGAAAATAAAAGCTGCACCCAGTGTGGACTCACCAACCACAAGTGGGGAGCTTGCAGGAAGGGAGCCGTTGCCACAACGATAGGACAGTGGAAAGCAGCGAAGTTTAGGCCCCGAAACATGGAGGTTAGGAATACCGCCCCACGGCCAGCGGTGAACCAAACCCATGTGCCACCAGCACCTAGACTTTGAGAGTTGTCAGATCGAGAAGTGGGATAGATCGGACAACCAGGAGCCCTGTATAGAAACCATGACCTACGTTCCGAGCTAGGGCAACGGCTTAGCCAAGAAGGAAGACGAACCGCGCTGACTGGGTTCTGAGCGTAGGCAGAAACAGAAGTCTGAAAGGTATGAGAAAGCGTGTATAACGGAGAAAGTTAACCCATCTCAGGGGGATGAAATCAAGAATGACCTCCGACCTGGACGCAGGACGGCAAGACTTTATACTCCTCCCTGGGTAGAGAAGGTTCAAACCCGGCACGCATAAAAAGGGGACTGTTGCGGGGGGCAACTCAGGGCGCCCTAACTAGTTCCTCCAAAGATCATGCACGGGAAATGAGTCAGGATGGTGCAGGACCGCCTGAAGGCGCTTACCCGGTCCCAGGAAGGCACCACCGGTGACGGCGAGTGAGTAGGCTGCAGGTTGCTAGGCGAGACAAAGGACCGGGTGCTTGCCTTAAATGGTACAAAACGGCAGGAGTCGAACCCCTAAGACCGGGTTAGAAAGGTCGCTCCCTCATCTATGCACTGGTGGCATAGACCGGAATGTTTAATATTGTTATTGAGGGGAAAGAGGATAAGAGAGGAGCCGTACACTAAAGGGGCTGAGTTTGTCTGAGGAGGCCTGAATGGCTTAAATTATGCGGGCACAATAACAAACACCCAAGATTATTGAATGCCCCGAAAATGTGCAGTAAACGAAGACAGGGTAACTTTATGGGGGAACAAAAAAGATAGAAAACTGAAGTCCCAACACCGACACATTACGAGTACCCTCAGGGCACATCATACCCACGGATACAAGGAGAACGAGTACCGATTCACATGTTATTAGACTCGGGCTCCCAGATCTTTTTCATACAAGACACGCTAGTTCAAAAGCTGGGACTAGCAACGATAAGACGGAGTACGCCAGTTAGTATAACTGGGTTTGACGGCGCACAGTCCCAAAATGCGGGAAGGTGCTATAGGACCCCTATCATGCGGGAAATAGGGGCTAACCGACATTGTTCGGAAATTACCTGTTAAGTCATGAGCCAGAGGATCCATGACTGAATAATACCTTTCAGTTGGTGGCATCGCCAATATCCCCTATCATTCATCGAGGATACGAGCTGTTGGGAATTCCAGGCGAAGTAGTGTAAGAAGCACCTGGAACCCAAGGATGAAGGAATCTGCATCGAGTGGGACGAAACAGTAGCCTCGGACCCCGCAGCCAGATACGTGGGCCGAATCGCAGGCCCAGATGACCCCGAGGCAGTAGTAATGGAGACTCTGCCAAAACCCTACCGGGAGTACGCCGATCTCTTCCTGCCTCTGGCAGCGGAATGGGTCCCAAACCACATTACCTTTGATCATGAGATCAAGGTAGTTAAAAACGAGAAGCCCCCATGGGGGCCAATATACCTGTTGTCCGAAAAGGAACTATGGGCATTGCGAGAATACCTAGACAAGATGCTGCGCGAGGGAAAGATAACCCCAAGCCAGTCACTCGCAGGTGCAGTATTATTATTTGTGCCAAAACCTGATGGAAGGTGGAGGCTATGTGTGGACTACCACGGGCTGAACAAGGTCACCATCGCCAACAAGTACCCCCTACCAGTTATGCAGTAGCCGACTCTAAGGACAAGCGAGTTTGGACTAAGGCCCGATATGTGACGGAGTGATTTCTAGGAAGGCTCACTTAGAATGTCAAGAGGAAATGGTAGTTTGTATCGTAGAATGAATATATTGATAAGATCTGTTCTCCATCGCTGATCCTCTATAAAGCGTGGGAGACACCTCGATATTTATATTCCACGTCTGGGTGTTCGTGGCCTATCTATTCCTCCCACTTTTCCTGCGTGCGAACATCGTAGACCCTGAAAACCTTTACCCCGCTTGACTCTGATTTCTCCGAGCAGTGGGGAGGGTGTCCTACCCCTCTCCTCACTACCTCGGTGCTAATCATAGCCACTTGAACCCTTTCACTGTGGCAAGCGGCTACTAGTCCTTTCGCTGCATACAGAGTGATCAGCTCCGACGACAGACTTATCAATGTACGTGGATTTTTCATCCGTCTGCATCAACCTGCAGGACGCATGCTCCTATCTTATCGCACCAATGGCTGTCAGGCCTCGTGGCGCTCAGTGTTGGTTTCTTCACGCGGTAGGTCCTCAACTGACTCTCCCTTGTCATGCTTCTGGGCGTGGGTGAACGATCGTCTCTTGGGCGTCGTTTCCTCATCAGGGTTTTCCTCCGCATTCTTCCACCAACGGACTTGAAATGTGGTCTTACTGCCCTCCTGGCAGCCGGGGACTCCTATCGGAGTAGCCGACCTCCCCCCGGTTGGCATCCATCCGTTGGCGCAGCCGAGAGATCTTTGCATGCGTTTATCTCAACAACCAACCGACCAATTTAGTTCCTTCGACCTTGTCAGGATACCCGAGAGTCCTCTCCTGAGGATTCCGCGAAAACCCCTCGGTCGGCGACCTTCAGTGGTGGCGTAAATGCGCATTTTATGCCGGCGTCATATTGGCAGAAATTAACTCATTCTCCAAATCCTCCGATGGACCCTGGGATCGAACACGGGACCTTTTGCCAATAATCACGTGACATGTCCATATCGCTATGGCAGTTCGTCTTATGTGTAACATGAGCTCCCCTCTCTAAGAGTTTGGCCTGAATCTCTAAAACTCTATTCTTCTAATAGTGTACAAATTAAACTCCTTTAAGGACTCGGCAAGATAGGGTGAAAAACCTGTGCGCATTTGCTGGGCCACGCGTAGGAAAATCTTTCCTTGCCATCCTTGCTCTATATCCGCGGCATTTCCGGGTTCTCGCTGTGGAACCCTTCTACTAACTCTGCCGCATGCCCCAAATGTTCCGCTGGCTCCCAGGTGTTTTCATCCTCCGAGCACCCTCGCCACTTCACAAAGTACCTAAGTTCACGGATTCTCTTACTGCGTCCGTGAACCCTACGAGTATACGAAATGACCTCGCTTTTGACTATCTTTTCAACCGCCCATTCCAAATCGCCATCTATCTCCTCAGGCGCTCTGGGAGGTTGTTCCCGAGCCGGTCGAACGGACGTCCGATATGGCTCTAACAATGATACATGGAAGACAGAGTGGATCTTGCAGCGTTCTGAGATCTCCAGCTTGAAGGCACGGTTTCTGCGTGGCTCCAGGATTTTGAAGGGCCCATATAGTTTCGGGCTAAGCTTTTTGGAGGGTCTTTTGGTACGGATGTTCTTGGCGTTAAGCATCACCAAGTCACCCGTCTGAAAGTTCGGTTGTGGCCTTACTTGCTTGTCCTGGTACCGTCCCATTGCTTCTCTGGTTGCCTTCAAGGTGGCCATCGCCTGTCCATGTATTTCCTTCATCCAGTGAGCATACGTGGTGGCTCCTGGGTTTCGAGCTCCTCGCTCCTTCACCCACTCTGTCTGGGGATGGTATCCATAGTTCGCGTAGAATGCAGTGAGTCCATGCGCACTCATAATGGAGTTATTGTAGGCATGCTCCGCTAACGGGAGCAGTTGGTACCAGTCATCCTGAGCGTAGTTGACGAAGCTTCGGAGATAGCCTTCTAGCACTTGGTTGGTTCTCTCTGTCTGCCCACCTGTTTGAGTATGGTACGTCGTCGACATTTTTCGTTTAATGCCTAGGAGTTTGTAGAGGGATTCCCAGAATTTTCCCGTGAACTTGGCGTCCATATCCGTGATGATTTCCGTCGGCAGCGCATGTAGTTTCCACACTTCCTGGAGGAACACCTGTGCTACGTCCTTTGCCATCGCATTTTCTTTCAGCCCTATAAAGTGGGCCATTTTGGTGAAGCGGTCGACTACTACCATGATTTGAGTGTTCTCTTCCGACTTTGGTAACTGCATTATGAAGTCGGCAGAGATGGAGGTCCATGCCACGTAGGGCATTTCTAAGGGCTGTAGAAACCCGTAGCTCGCATGCCGTGGTACTTTGTTGTGTTGACACTCATCACATGACCGCACGTAGTCATTGACCCATTCCGCGAGCCCCTGCCAGTAGAAGTCCCTGGTTATGATTTCCACTGTCTTTTCCGGGCCGAAGTGCCCACCGACCCTGGAGTCGTAGCTGCTTTGAGCAATCAGCGTTTGCAGGGCCTCGTCCTGTGGAATTAACAGCCATCCCTGGTAATACAGGAGGCCATTCTCCATAGACTAATGCGTTGGCATACTTTTTCCTTCATCTTGGAGTCTTTCCAACTCCTTCTTCCTCCCCTTCCAGTCCTGGTCCACCTCTCCCTTCTCCTCTAGCTGTCTTAGGAATTGGGCGTCAAAGCTCCTTGCCGTCGCCTTGACCACTACTGCATTAGTCAGCACGGTTTCTTCCGTCGTCAGGGCTCTATGTCGTCCCTGATCGCATTCATCGAGGTATTGGTTTAGCCCGCTTTCTTCTCTTAGTTGACTGGTTTTGGTCTGGGTTTCGACCACACTGGTTCCCGTACTTCCGAATCCGTCCTGGCCCCTCTCAGTGTCCTCCAGCTCTATTACATCATGGAGTTCCCCATCGTGAATCCTTTCTATTACGAGTTGCACAACTCGTTCGCTCTTCCCCAAGTGGTAGTCCTGGTCCTTCAGGTTGAACAGTAACACCTTTACCTCTCCTCGGTAGTCCCTGTCAATGACTCCTGTCCTGACCATGATGCCATGGCGGGCTGCAAGGCCACTTCTTGGAGCTACTCGGCCGCAGGTTCCTGCTGGTAATGCTAAGGCTATTCCGGTGGCTACCAGCGCTTGTCCGCGAGCAGGCACTACTGCTGCTTCCAGCGCATAGATGTCGTGTCCTGCCGCTTCGCTTAAGCCTCTTGTCAGAATTCGAGCCTCCGGGTGTAACCTCATAGCTCGGATGTACTCCGGTTCGGGTGTCTTCTGACTTAGGCCAGGTTCCTCCTCTTGTCCTACCACTATAACCATAACCTGGATGAAATAGTTGGGGTTTAAAATTGAGAGCTTCTCGCTTTGCGCAGCTCCCTCCTCGGGACGGTACTCCGGCCGCATGCTTAGTGCATCCGGTTTCCCGCTACTCGACCCTGGTCGGTACACAATTTTAAAGTAGAAATCTGCTAACTTCTGTGCCCACCTTATCTGCCTGGCACTCCAGGCCTTGGTCATGAGGAAGTATTGTAGATTCTGATAGTCCATAAATACCGTGATGGGCTCGTTAGTTCCTGCAAGGTAGTGACGCGATTCCTTGAATGCTTCAACTATGGCGAGCAACTCTTTATCGTGGACGTCGTAGTTGCGTTCTGCTGAGTTGAGCTTTCAGGAGTGAAAAGCTATAGGGTGCAGCCTTTTCTCAATGTATTGTGATAGGATGCATCCTAGTGCGAAGTCACCAGCATCCGTTTCCACCACTGTGTTTCTGTCTGGGTGGAAGTGTGCCAGGATTGGCTGTAACGACCCAGCATACAGGAGCTATGGTAGCCGGAACCTACACCCATACAGGTAGCCCGGAGGCCAACTGGTAGGAACTGGCAGGCAAGTGAGTACTTGACCTACGGAGACCCGATGGCCCGGGCTCCGAGATGAGCAGACTTAGTGGACACAAGTATTTAGGTACATGGCTACGCCCAAGGTTGGTGTCAGCGTACTTAGGGACCTATGAAGGGCCAATACACAGCTAGGCTGGGTAACTAGAGAAAGGCCGAGTGTGTCTATCCCCGGAAGTGGGATAGATAGGGTAACAGGAGAAAATCCACTTGTCCACCGGACAAGATTACCCTACCCTCAGAACAGGGTTACCCTGCCTTGAGGCTTGGATTACCCTGTTCAAGGACCTGAGTTACCCTACCTGCCAATACGAAGTCCCTCGGGGAGTTTGGGAAAAATGACTGGAATGTTTGTCACACGAAGCCATGCATAATACTGGAATCTGGGGTTCCGGGAGATGCTATTGGGCGAGCTACGCAGCTACGGAGAAGCTGTAAATTGAAGACATTATTCCTATCATGCCCCTCCGGCCCCGCCTTGAGGCCCGGACGTCATGGGCAAACGGTTGTGTAGTTGTGTGCAGTCTAGCAAAGAAGGATCTTTGGAGACCCGCTTGCAACACCGTATACGTTGCTGCCGTCCGGTCGACCGTAAGCTGTTCGCAGGATATATAAGGGGGCATAGGGTGGAAGGTGGAGTACCTCCTCCAAGTTGTTCGGAGTAAAACGGACCAAAACTGACGGAGTTAACGGGAGTTAACCGTGGGGGTCCCGAAGGTAGTCCCGGGTGGTGCCGGGACGACTGGGAACGTTTTGCACCTACTACGCCCAAGGATGTCCCCAACGCCATAGGCTCTGAGAGGGAAGTGCAGAGACACTAAAAGCATGATTCCTACCGCAGGTAAGGTGTATCCGAGGTAGTGGTCGTGGGTAGCGCCCATTGGATCACTCCTGGACCACCGTACCCTGCGGAAGACACCGGAAGCCCGAGACTCGTAAATAGTAGATAGATAAACCGCTCACGGTAGCTTCCGGCGTCAAGAAGAAATCAACGCGCATGGGAAGGGTGTCATAGATAGTCTAGTTCAGCAAGGGGTCTTGACAGTTAGCCACTGGCAAGTCCCCGATGCGCAGAGGTTTTCACTCCGGCGGGCAGAATGGAAATGCGCCGCAGAAACGATATGCACATATGGTGAACGCCGACTAGAGCGGGTCGACACATACATGCCCGAAGGGGGTGTCAGGAGACGTGTCGGACCGCCCTTAGAGGAGAAGGGTGTGCTCGAACGGTTGGAGTAAACTGATGGGGGAGTTTCTGGCATAAGATAAAACTACCTGAAAGTCTATGCGAGGACTCTCCTACTCCAACAATCAATCCTCTCGAGACCTTAATTGAGTGAAGCGTCAGGCTTAACGATATTAAGTTTTACCGTCGACTTTATTCTTATATCTGTGTGAACTTTTGGTGATAAGTTTGAAGTGTTTGGTGCGGCCGCAACCTTGGGATCCATCTTCCTAGGGGTGCCCCCGTTACATTGGCGCCGTTCCGAACTGTTCCTTCAGGAATTCAAAGCCTCCTCCTGTTGCTTTCCCTAGGTGCAGCTCTTCGGGTCGCCTTTCAATAGTTCCGTTATAGGTTTACAAGTTCCGGAGAAGTTCTTAATGAATCTTCGGTAGAAATTTGCAAATTCCATAAATATTTGTATGTCCTTTATGGACTCAGGTCTCTTCCATTCCCTTGTGGCTTTGACCTTTCAATCACTCATAGTGATCCCATCCGTCTTCACTATGCATCCTAGAAATCCCACTGTTTCGGTGTGGAATACGGATTTAGTGATAGACACTGCTAAGCGGTATTTCCGCAACTCGGTTAATACCTCCTTTACCAACTTGATGTAGTCCTCCTCGGTCCTGGAGTAAATTAATACGTCGTCGATGTATATGACTACTCCCAAGTCTAGGAATCTTCTCAGCACCACGTACATCATGTCTTGGAAGGTGGCAGGCGCATTTACCAGCCCGAACGGCATTACCCGATATTCGTAATGACCGTACCGAGTGCGGAAGGCCGTTTTCCACTTGTCCCCCTCCTTTATACGTATCAGGTGGTACCCGTCCTTTAGGTCCAACTTGGTAAAGATACGCGACCTGACTGCTCGGTCTCTGAGTTCACTCATGAGCGGTAGGGGGTACTTGTTGGCGATGGTAAACTTGTTCAGCCCGCGGTAGTCCACACATAGCCTCAACCTTCTATCAGGCTTCAGCACAAATAATATTGGTGCACCTGCGGGTGACTGGCTTGGGGTTATCTTTCCCTCGTGCAGCATCTTGTCTAGGTATTCTCACAATGCCTGCAGTTCCTTTTCGGACAATGGGTATATTGGCCCCCATGGGGGCTTCTCGCCTTGAACTACTTTGATCTCATAATCAAAGGTATTGTGTTTTGGGAGCCGTTCCGCTGCCTGAGGCAGGAAGAGATCGGCATACTCCCGGCAGGGTTTTTGGCAGAGTCTCCATTACTACCGCCTCAGGGTCTTCTGGGCCTGCGATTCGGCCCACGTACCTGGCTGCGGGATCCGAGGCTACTGTCTCGTCCCACTCGATGCAGATTCCTTCATCCTCGGATTCCCGGTGCTTCTTACACTGCTTCGCCTGGAATTCCCAACGGCTCGCATCCTCGATAAATGATAGGGGATGTTGGCGATGCCACCAACTGAAAGGTATTATTAAGTCATGGATCCTCTGGCTCATGACTTCACAGGTAATTTCCGAACAAGGTCGGTTAGCCCCTATTTCCCGCATGATCGGGGTCGTATAGCACCTTCCCGCATTTTGGGACTGTGCACCGTCAAACCCAGTTATACTAACTGGCGTGCTCCGTCTTATCGTTGCTAGTCCCAGCTTTTGGACTAGCGTGTCTCATATGATAAAGATCTGCGAGCCCGAGTCTAATAACACGCGAATCGGTACTCGTTCTCCTTGTATTCGTAGGTATGCTGCTCCCTGAGGGCACTTGTAATGTGTCGGTGTTGGGACTTGAGTTTTCTGTCTTTTTTGTTCCCCCGTAGGGTTACCCTGTCTTTATTTACTGGACATTTTCGGGGCATTCAATAATCTTGGGTGTTTGTTATTGTGCCCGCACAATTTCGGCCATTCAGGCCTCCTCAGACAAACTCGGTCCCTTTAGTGTACGGCTCCCTTCTGATCCTCTTTCCCCTCAATACCGATATTTAATCATACCGGTCTATGCCAGCAGTGTATAGATGAGGGAGCGACCTTTCTAACCCCGCCTTCGGTGTTCGACTCCTGCCGTTGCATACGATTTAAGGCAAGCAAGCTGTCCTTTGTCTCGCCTAGCAACCTGCGGCCTACACGCTCACCGTCACTGGTGGTGCCTTCCTGGGACTGGGTGAGCACCTTCAGGCGGTCCTGCACCATCCTGACTCATTTCCCGTGCATGACCTTTAGAGGAAAGAGTTAGAGTGCCATGAGTTGTCCCCGCAACAGTCCCCTTTTGATGCGTGCTGGGTTTGAACCATCTCTACTCAGGGAGGAGTATAAAGTCTTGCCGTCCCGCATCTAGGTCAGAGGTTATTCTTGATTTCATCCCCTTGAGATGGGTTAACTTTCTCCGTTATACACGCTTTCCCAGGCCTTTCACACTTCTTTCCCTGCCCACGCTCAGAACCCAGTCAGTGCAGTTCATCTTCATTCTTGGCTAAGCCGTTGCCCAGCTCGGAACGTAGGTACGGGGTTTTTTTCTTTTTTCAGGGCTCCCGGTTGTCGTATCCATCCCCCTTCTTGATCCAACAACTCCCAAAGTCTGGGCGCTGGTGGCACATAGGTTTGGTTCACCGCTAGCCTTGGGGCGGTATTCCGAACCTCCATGTTACAGGGCCTAAACTTCGCTACTTTCTGCTGTCCTATCGTTGCGACAACGGCTCCCTTTCTACAAGCTCTCCACTTGTGGTTGGTGAGTCCACACTGGGTGCAGCTTTTATTTTCCCGGCGTTGGTCGACCAAGTTTTGGGGTATTCCTTCGTGTGCCTTCTTCCCGTCAGTGTGCTCTACCTCCGGTGTCTTGGTTGGCTTGATAGTTTGGGCGAACCTTGCTGACTTGAAGCTTCCAGGTGCCGTCTTTCTCCGGAACTTGCTAGGTCGCCCTTCTTCCTTTCCTCGCTGCTCCTCCTTTTCTCTGTCCTCCTGGGGTCGTTTTAGGGGTCCGGAAGAACTCAACAAATTGGATGGGTTGTCTCGTCATTGCCGTTCGCTGTCGAGGAAAGCCTCCTCCTGGTTTCCAACCGCACGAAGGTGCCCCAGCCATTTGGCGTCGGTGTCGTACCACTTATGAGACAACCGTCTCAGTATTGCCTCTGGTAGTCGGTCCTCGACTATCTTCCTCCACGCCGTTCCTTGAAGCTTGGCCTTGATGTTCAAGTTCTCCATCTGGAGAAGGTACTTGTCGACGTCCTTCTCGTAGTTGATCTTTCCCATCTGTGCCAAAGCTTTTCGGTCCTCATTGATCAGTGAGAATCGTACGCTGATCTCGTGCCGGAACTGTTCCCATGTCAGCAACTCAGGATGAGCGGCATACCCTTTGAGCCCTTCCATGCTCTTCCTATACCAATTACTGAAGGGTGTCACATCGGCACCCTTCGTCCTTCCCAAGGCATAGATAATCCTATCTTTATCCTCCATCCATAGCATGGGATTTCAGCTAAAGTAGTCCTGGCACGCGTGCAGCCAGGTCTTTATATCCTGGTAGGACTTTGCTTGGTATACGAAAAGAGGGTCGGTGGGTTTCTTTTGATGTAACGCAGTTTGTTGGGCCAACTCCGTGGCCAACTGCAATATCATCTGATGTTCCTCCTCTTCCTTAGCTATCCTCGGCCTTCCTGGGGCCCAGGGCCCAGGCCGGCAGCTCGGTCCTTCTCCTCCATTATCTGACCCGTCATCCCCTGGGTCTACTGCTCCTCCGGCGACATTGGGAGGTGCTGTGGTGTCTTCTCGGCCAGCCTGTACGCTCTCTGGCCGGGTACTTTGTTCTGCGGGTCCCTTTCCCTTGTCTTGTGGGGACGGCCCTGATCGTCCTCGCCCGGTTTCTCTATCATGGGTCGATCCCTCCTGATGAGAGCCTAATGCGGTCTGCACCAGTACCCTTATTTCCCTTGTTGACTGGGCAAACATCTGGGTCATGCTCTGTTGCATGTCCATTAGCCCGGTTGTTATCTTTTTGTCAAGCGTCTGTAGCTCGGTAACAAACTGTAGCTCCCGGGTTCCCCAACGTCGCCTTTCCTCCTCTAACTCCTTCCGGAGTCTATCGAGGCCTGTGTAGAGCTCTTGGTCTCTGCTCACCGATTCTTGGATGGTGCGTCCCAGGTCCTGGTGCAACTGTCGGCGGACCGCTGCTTGGGGTTCCGACCGCTTGCGCATTCGAGCAAGTGCTGCTTCGATCACTCCCTTAAACCTGGTGATCTCGGCCACTACCTCCCCCTCCAGTTTCCTACTCTTATTTTGCCAGAGCGCCAATTCCTCCCCAACCAACTTCTCCTCGTTCAGCAGTCGCTCTCTTACTTGAGCAAGGCTTTCTGCCGTCTCTTTCCCCGCGTCAGATAGGGTCCAGTATGCTACCATCTGACCATTTTGGGTTTGGGTGACGCTGCGGTCCAACCGTCCGATCAGTGTCCCAATGTATGCTGCAAAAGCACCCAAATCGGTAGTGCCTGAGAGGGTTGGGGTCTCAGATCGTGACCTCTGCCCGCTTCGTCCTTTGATGATGCTTTGCGTCCGGCCTCGGGGCACTGATGGCCCTGAAGGGTTCCTTGGTGTGGGGGTGGAACCTAGCCGTAGCGGTGGGATGTTATCTCCGGGAGGTGGTGGTGGGAGCGGATAGGGACTATCTTGGTCTGGCCCCCATGTGGAAATTAGCCGCGGCTGTCTCTCAGCGCGCAGCATGTCATTGTCCCTAGAATCTTCTGACCCTTCTTCGATCCTAGGTTGCGACATCTTTTTTCTTCTTTCTATAAGTGTGAGATGTTTAAGGGCCCACTTGATTCCGTAATCAGTGAACCAGAAGGGAACGTTTTCGTCATTAAAGGCTTCGCTTATGGTGAGATCAAACTCAATCTCGTAGAGCTGTGGGTTTCGTTGGAGGTAGACTTAAGATAGATGGTTGAGAGCCTTGGATAACCAGTCTTTCAAGCTCATTGAAAGAGGTGGTTGTCAGCCTCAGTAGCGTAGAAGATATCAATATAGTGTTAGGCGGTAGCCGTCTCTAAGGACAAGCGAGTCTGGACTAAGGCCCGATAAGTAACGAAGTGATTTCTAGGAAGGCTCACTTAGAATGCCAAGAGGAAATGGTAGTTTGTATCGTAGAACGAATATATTGATAAGATCTCTTCTCCATCGCTTATCCTCTATAAAGCGTGGTAGACATCTCTATATTTATATTCTGCATCTGGGTCTTCGCGGCCTATCCATTCCTTCCACTTTTCCTGCGTGCGAATATCGCAGACCCTGAAAACCTTTACCACGCTTGACTCTGATTTCTCCGAGCAGCGGGGAGGGTGTCCTACCCCTCTCCTCGCTACCTTGGTGCTAATCATAGCCACTTAAACTCTTTCACTGTGGCAAGCGGCTACTGGTCCTTTCTCTGCATACAGAGTGATCAGCTCCGACAACAGACTTATCAATGTAGGTGGATTTTTCATCCGTCTCCATCAACCTGCTGGACGCATGCTCCTATCTTATCGTACCAATGGCTGTCAGGCCTTGTGGCGCTCAGTGTTGGTTTCTTCACGCGGTAGGTCCTCAACTGACTCTGCCTTGTCATGCTGCTGGGGGCGGGTGAACGATCGTCTCTTGGGCGTCGTTTCCTCATCAGGGTTTTGCTCTGCATTCCTCCACCAACGGACTTGAAATTCGGTCTTACTGCCCTCCTGGCAGCCGGGGACTCCTATCGGAGTAGCCGACCTCTCCCCGGTTGGCATCCATCCGTTAGTGCAGCTGAGGGATCTTTGCATGCGTTTATCTCCACAACCAACCAACCGATTTAGTTCATTCGACCTTGTCAGGATAGGCGAGAGTCCTCTCCTGAGGATTCTGCGAAAACCCTGCCTTTGGCGACCTTCGGTGGTGGCGTAAATGCAGCGTTTATGCCGCCGTCATATTGGTAGAAATTAACTCATTCCCCAAATACTCCGACGGACCCGGGGATCGAACACATGACCTTTTGGCAATAATCACGTGGCATGCCCATTTCGCTATGCCAGTTCATCTTATGGGTAACACTACCGCTCATGAGTGACCTTAGAGACCGAGCAAGTCGGGTCGCGTATCTTTACCAACTTGGACCTAAAGGACGCGTACCACCTGATACGCGTAAAAGAGGGAGACGACTAGAAAACGGCCTTCCGCACTCGGTACAGTCATAACGAATATCGGGTAATGCCGTTCGGGCTGGTAAACGTGTCGGCCACCTTCCAAGACATGATGCATGTGGTCCTGACAAGATTCCTAAACTCGGGAGTAGTCGTATACATCGACGACGTATTAATTTACTCCCAGGCCGAGCAGGACCACATCAAGTTAGTAAAGGAGGTATTAACCGAGTTGCGGAAATACCGCTTAGCAGTGTCTATCACTAAATCCGTATTCCACACCGAAACGGTGGAATTTCTAGGATACATAGTGAAGACGGATGGGATCACCATGAGTGATCGAAAGGTTAAAGCCATAAGGGAATGGAAGAGACCTGAGTCCGTAAAGGACATACAAATTTTTATGGGATTTGTAAATTTCTACCGAAGATTCATTAAGAACTTCTGCGGAACTTGCAAACCTATAACGGAACTATTGAAAGGTGACCCGAAGGGCCTCGCCTAGGGAAAAGAACAGGAGGAGGCTTTTGAATTCCTGAAGGAACAGTTCGTGGCGGTGCCAATCCTGGCACACTTCTACTCCGACAGGAACACAGTGGTGGAAACGGATGCTAGTAACTTCGCGCTAGGGTGCGTCCTATTACAATACATTGAGAAAAGGCTGCACCCTATAGCATTTCACTCCCAAAAGCTCAACTTGACGGAACGCAACTACGACATTCACGATAACGAGTTGCTCGCCATAGTTGAAGCATTCAAGGAATGGCGTCACTACCTTGCAGGAACTAGCGCGCCCATCATGGTATTTACGGACCATCAGAATCTACAATATTTCCTCACGACCAAGGCCTGGAGTGCCAGGCAGATAAGGTGGGCACAGAAGTTGGCAGATTTGAACTTCAAAGTTGTGTCCCGACCAGGGTCGAGTGGCGGGAAACCGGATGCACTAAGCAGATGGCTGGAGTACTGTCCCGAGGGGGGAGCTACGCAAAGCGAGAAGCTCTCAATTCTAAACCCCGCACATTTTAACCAGGTTATGGTTATAGTGGTAGGTCAAGAGGAGGAACCTGGCCTAAGTCAGAAGACACCCGAACCGGAGTGCATCCGAGCCATGAGGTTACACCCGGAGACTCGAATTCCGACAAGGGGCTCAAGCGAACTGGCAGAACACGACATCTACGCGCTGGAAGAAGCAGTAGTGCCTGCTCGCGGAAAAGTGACAGTAGCCACCGGAATAGCCTTAGCGTTACCAGAGGGAACCTACCGCCGTGTAGCTCCAAGAAGTGGCCTTGCCACCCGCCATGGCATCATGGTCGGAGCAGGAGTGGTTGACAGGGACTACTGAGGAGAGGTAAAGGTGTTACTGTTCAACCTGAAGGACCAGGACTACCACATGGGGAAAAGCGAAAGAGTTGCGCAGCTCGTAATAGAAAGGATTCACAATGGGGAACTCCACGATGTGATGGAGCTGGAGGACACCGAGAGGGGCCAGGATGGATTTGGAAGCACAGGAACCAGTGTGGTCGAAACCCAGACCAAAACCAGTCAACTAAGGGAAGAAAGCGGGCTAAACCAATACTTCGATGAATGCGATCAGGGACGACATAAGGCCCTAATGACGGAAGAAACCATGCTAACCAATGAACTGGTTGTCAAGGCGACGGCAAGGAGGTTTGACGCCCAATTCCTAAGACAGGTTGAGGAGAAGGGAGAGGCGGACCCGGACTGGAAGGGGAGGAAGAAGGAGTTGGAAAGACTCCGAGATGAAGGAAAAAGTATGCCAACGGATTGGTCTATGGAGAATGGCCTCCTGTATTACAAGGGACGGCTGTTTATTCCAAAGGACGAGGCCCTGCAAATGCTGATTGCTCAAAGCAGCCACGACTCCAGGGTCGCTGGGCACTGCGGCCAGGAAAAGACAGAGGAAATCATAACCAGGGACTTCTACCGGAAGGGGCTCGCGGAATGGGTCAATGACTACGTACGGTCATGTGATGAGTGTCAACACAACAAAGCGCCACGGCACGCGAGGTACGGCTTTCTACAGCCATTAAAAATACCCTACGCGGCGTGGACCTCCATCTCTGCCGACTTCATAATGCAGTTACCGGAGTCAGAAGAGAATACTCAAATCATAGTGGTAGTCGACCGGTTCACCAAGATGGCCCACTTTATAGGGCTAAAAGAAAATGCGACACCAAAGCACGTAGCCCAGGTGTTCCTCCGGGAAGTGCGGAAACTACATGGGCTGCCGATGGAAATCATCTCGGATATGGACGCCAAGTTCGCGGGAGAATTCTGGGAATCCCTCTGCAAACTCCTAGGCATTAAGCGAAAAATGTGAACGGCATACCATCCTCAAACAGACGGGCAGACAGAGAGAACCAACCAAGTGCTAGAAGGCTATCTCTGAAGCTGCATCAACTACGATCAGGGTGACTGGCACCAACTGCTCCCATTAGCGGAGCATGCCTACAATAACTCCATTACGAGTGCGCACGGACTCACTCCGTTCTACGCGAACTATAGATACCACCTACAGAGGGAGTCGGTGAAGGAGCGAGAAGCTCGAAACCCAGAAGCCACCACCTATGCTCACTGGATGAAGGAAATACATGGACAGGCGATGGCAACCTTGAAGGCAACCAGAGAAGCAATGGGACGGTACCATGACCAGAGAGTAAGACCACAACCGAACTTTCAGACGGGCGACTTGGTGATGCTTAACGCCAAGAACATCCGTACCAAACAACCATCCAAAAAGCTTAGCCCTAAACTATATAGGCCCTTCAAAATCCTGGAGCCACGCGGAAACCGAGCATTCAAGCTGGAGATCTCGGAACGCTGGAAGATCCACCCCGTCTTCCATGTATCATTGTTAGAGCCATATCAGACGTCCGTTCGACTGGCTCGGGAACAACCTCCCAGAGCACCAGAGGAGATAGATGGCGATTTGGAATAGGAGGTTGAAAAGATAGTCAAAAGTGAGGTCATTTCGTACACTCGCAGGGTTCACGGACGTACTAGGAGTTTCCGTGAACTTAGGTACTTTGTAAAGTGGCGAGGGTGCTCGGAGGATGAAAACACCTGGGAGCCACCAGAACATTTGGGGCATGCGGCGGAGATGGTAGAAGGGTTCCACATTGAGCACCCAGAGATGCCGCGCACATAAAGGAAGGATGACAAGGAAAGGTTTTCCTAGGCGTGGCCAAGTAAATGCGCACAGAAGAATAGATTTTTAGAGATTTAGGCCGAACTCTTAGAGAGGGGAGCTCATGTTACACATAAGACGAACGGGCATAGTGTAATGAGCATGTCACGTGATTATCGGCAAAAGGTCACGTGTTCGATCCCAGGGTCCGCCGGAGTATTTGGAGAATGAGTTAATTTCTACCAATACCACATCAGCACAAAACCCTCATTTACGCCACCACCGAAGGTCGCCGACCGCGGGGTTTTCGCTGAATCCTCAAGAGAGGATTCTTGGCTATCCCGACAAGATCGAACGAACCAAATCAGTCAGTTGGTTGTGGAAATAAATGCATGCAAAGATCCCTCAGCTGCGCCAACGGATGGATGCCAACCGGGGGGAGGTCGGCTACTCCGATAGGAGTCCCTGGCTGCCATGAAGGCAGTAAGACCGAATTTCAAGTCTGTTGGTGGACAAATGCAGAGGAAAATCCTGATGAGGGAACAACGCCCAAGAGACGATCGTTTACCCACACCCAGAAGCATGATAAGGTAGAGTCAATTGAGGACCTACCGCGTGAAGAAAACCAACACTGAGCGCCACGAGGCCTGGCAGCCATTGGTGCGATAAGAAAGGAGCATGCGTCCTGGAGGCTGATGCAGACAGATGAGAAATCCACCTACATTGATAAGTCTGTCGTCGGAGCTGATCACTCCGTATGCAGAGAAAGGACAAGTAGCAGCTTGCCAAGGCGAAGGGGTTCAAGTAGCTATGATTAGCACCGAGTAAGCGAGAAGAGGGGCAGGGCAACCTCCCCGCGGCTCAGGGAAGTCAGAGTCAAGAGGGGTAAAGGTTTTCAGGGTCTACGACGTTTGCACACAGGAAAAGTGGGAGAAATAGATAGACCGCGAACACCCAGACGCGGAATATAAATATCGAGGTGCCTACAACGCTTTATAGAACATAAGAGAAGGAGAAGAGATCTTATCAATATATTCGATCTACAATACAAACAAACATTTCCTCTAGACATTCTAAGTGAGCCTTCCTAGAAATCACTTCGTCACGTATCGGGCCTTAGTCCAGACTCCCTTGTCCTTAGAGTTGGCTACCGTCTAACACTAGCTAACCTATTAGTACAATTTTAAAGTATAAGAATTATTCTTACCTGCTACTGCTAGCTCTCCATATATCATTCTGCAATGATCTCTATTAGAAAGTGTTATTCTAACTAAATGGTACTTTTCAGCTTATGTCATATACTGCTGAGAACCTTTTAAGATATTTGGCTTGGGCTCAAGGTTCTCTGTAGTACAGAGATCAGGGTTTCCACTAATCTCTGCCCGGCTTTTTGCCTCTTGGATTATGTTAGAGCAAGTACTGATAAGAATTCCTGTTTTTTCTGAAACCTCTTTCAATTTTATTCTTCTTCCCTCATTTACTCTCAGCATGCTATATCCTAACACTTGACCATGCTTGGCCATTGAGGTCATGATGCTTCATGGGGTATGGGTATTATTTGACATTTCTCTCTCTTTTTTTCTTCTGAATATTAAAGTTGATTGAATATAGGTTTGATGATAATAAAGTATAGGATATAGAGCTCACTCGTTAAGTATGACGAGATTTTACCTAAAACTACCTCTAACTTGTCATCATTTCATTGGCTCAACCCAGCCATGCAGGTCATATGCAACCTCCTGCAGACCCAGTCTTTTCTAAAAACGCTTCGACATTGCGAGTATAGGTAACAGTACAGCCGGAGTAGGCACAGTACGCCCGACTGCCGTGCAGTTCCAAAACCAGGTGCATTCGGGGCGCTGGGTCCCGCCCCGCAGGGTAAGAGCTCTTGTGATTCGCCACCTCCGGCGGGCCTCCGACGTCCTGACCCGGAGACAAAAGCTTCTGAGAGGGACCAGTGCTTTCCTGACATGGCATGGACTGGGGCCTCTGGGGTGCTGGATCTCATCAACAGATGCCTGCAATTCTGTTCTGATATCATACCTGTCAAACGGAAACCGTGGGCTGATGAGGCGGGTTCTTCAGACAACCTGATATTGAATTCCAAGGGTTCAGAGTGGTACTGGGAGCCTCGAGTAAAAGGGATATAGCCCCGCATGTGGCCGGGGAGAGCGAACAAGGCGAGCCTATGAATTGAGGCGGCACAGGGTTCTTGGGGCAGTATCATATGTAGATGCTTCGTTGTGCATCTGCGGCTCTATTCCAAATTTGGACCGCTCGAGTGCCCGAGCACTACAGATATTCATCAAGTATACTACACTGTGCATTATACAAGCCTAATTGACCTAAAAACCTCTAGAGGTCGAATCATTTTAAGCACTGGATTAATTGAGCTCTCTCCTTGGATGAAAGGGGGGATTTTATGGATTAAATACCGGTACGATTCACGAGTCTTGGAGGGTTAGGGTTCTCCTGGATAAGCAGGCTGTTGAGGGTTTAGTGCGGCTCCTGTCAGTGTTTCGGACTGGGGTTAATAAGCAACTTTTCACCGATGGCCAAAAAATCTCGCAGTGCGCATTCCATAAAATTTCATTAACTAACTAAAATGCGTAGTCTTCAGACCATACACATAGTCACAGAGGAATGCTGGGGGGGTCAGACTCTCTTTGGTCATCTATGTCAAAAGGCTGACAGGCGCGACAGGGAAATTTTCGGTGTCTTGCCAGCCGAGGAGATGGGTTCTGATACAGTGTTCGACTGATGTTGATATAAGGACTGCTGGGGGGGGGTGGCCGTTTGGTTACCGCTGGGTCCATGGTGACCTAATCGAATACCGGTGCCGTACTGAGTAGCGTACGGTGCCTGAAATATGCGGGGTCATATGATTCAAAAAGGGGCGAAACTTTCACGTGCGAGCGGTGCAAACACTGGCAGAGATTTTGTGAAAACTGTCGGGCCAATCAATAACGCAAAATCTTGGGCTGTACAAATAATTCGTGAGTTCTACTCCACCTTGAGCATTTTTTAAAACTTCGAAAGAGAGAGCCGGGGGACCGGTTAGGCCTCCCGGTATTGTGGAACTTTGCCTGTGGATCGCCTTAAAACCGATGCACCGGTGCCCTGGGTGCTGGGAGCCTCTTCAGAAAAGTCTTCTTCTTCTTCTTCTTCTTCTTCTTCTTTTTGGTTCGGACCAGGGTTTGGCTTTCTCGCAAATGCAGGGCCCTGGGAGCCTCGAGCACGGGGTCTTGGTGGAGTCTGGTGAGCATCGGTATACAACATGCAATATATACAGAGTATCATACCGGTACTGTAACGTGTGGTGAAGGTTCTTGTGCCTGAAAGAAGGCAGTAGTGACCTGTCGCGTGCTTGGATTGGTGTTTGTAGGAGCAGGGTGAATCACTCTAACCCGATAAATATTAGCGCGATTAGCATCATTGTAGACATTGAAGAGAACACATCGCAACTGTCTCGATCTCCACACCTAAGCATTGACCTCGCTGTCCAAAGTTCGAAGGGGTGTTACTGTTCGGGGATTGACTTTTTTCACCTTTCCCATTGGCTGCAGTACAGCTTGGCCTGTTGACTTCGCTCCTTCTGACCCCCTCCTCGTATCATACTGCAAATTCAGCGCCGTGCTTCACCTCCGGGAAGAGACCCGCCGCGCGGGACGACGATACCTACCCCTGCCTTGTGAACCCACTCTGTCCTGACGGATTTAAGAATCTGCTCTTCAGCCACCTTATCCTAAACCTTCTGCTCTCTTAATCACTCTCCTCCTCCCTCTCGTCTGTGTCCGTCGACTTTTTCCTCCTTTATTTGTTATCCCCTCATCGGTTCTTATACCCAGCAGGTCCTTCAACAGGACCCTCAGCTACTTGAATTTCCATTTACACTTGGCTGGTGAAGCACGTGTGAGTGAAGAATCTTCGCATACATGGCTTCCAGTGCCTTGGAAGGGCCCAATGGCGCTAGCCTAGGGGATCGTTCAAAGGGAGATAAAAAAATGGAGGCCTCAACCGAAATGAAAGATGTTGAGGTAACTGAGAGCGTTAATGATGAGGATGTTTCAAAACCGAGAAAAACTTTTGGTCGGACTCCTGACGGAACAAGTAGGTGCCCCGTTCCCTTTACTGGGGACGAACCTTTTAACCGATTCCGGATCGATTGCTGCAGTTTTCGTTGTTCCCCAAACTCATGACATGGTCTCTACTCTACTTTCACCTAGACAGCCTAAAAACTTGTCAGACATTCTCATCCTCGTTATCCTCGCCATCCATATCATCCTTTTGTTTCTCCTTCCGCCATCACTACAGCCATCCGTTTTGGGCTGTCTCTTTGTCCTTTGGCGAACTTCGTATAATTTCGGTATTGGTTATCTGCTTCGCAATCAATCGAATCACAAACGTCTGGTGTGGTGGGCCCGAAAATCCGGTATCTTCGATGCGAAGCGGAACCCTCGCATCTGCGCGCTTGTCAAGCACGAGATTGAGGCAAAGATATCCGACGAGGTCAAGAGCGGGGATTATGTTTTCGAGGAAACTCCTATAGAATACAATACCTGGTTGGTGTTCAGGAGGGTAGTCGATCTTGTCCTCATGTGTGATTTTGTGAGCTATGTGCTATTCGCCATATCTTGTGCACATGTGCCTGCCGGAGAGGGATGGGGATTGACTGCTGGCCGATGGGTTGGTGGGATCGTCTTGTTCATGTTCAATTTATGGGTTAAACTTGATGCTCATAGAGTTGTGAAAGACTACGCTTGGTGTAAGTTTCCATTGTCACATTATTCGGAGACAATTTTCAGTAGCTTAAGACCTTTGGTCCGTAAAACATTGTATCTTCCAATTGGGATGTGGCAGCGCTAACAGCTTTCGGCACGGTTGGAAATTAGACTGGGGGGACTTCTTTTTCTTGATCGACCAGAATTTGACATTCGATGGTGTTTTCGAAATGGCACCTCATCCTATGTACTCTGTTGGGTACGCTGGTTATTACGTACGCCGGATTTTTCATATGAACTTTGTTGAGGTGCATCGGCTGATTTTGGATTTAGGGAATATCTCTGATAGCAGCATCATATCCTGTCTTGTTTATATCGCTGGCTGCCCATGCCGCACAATTTGTGTTTTTGTCGATTGTTGAGAACCCACATATTGATAAGACATACAACACTCCGGCGCCTCGTCGTAGATCAACACCGCCTCCTACCAGGCCCCTCTCTTCAGATGGGAAGGGGTCTTGCACTGCAATTTTGGCGGATGATTACACTCATGCTGTCAAGGAGCGCAGGCTTATCGGGAAATTCGACATGTTCTATAATACACATCTGTGCGCTGCTCTCCTTATTTTCTACCTAGTGGTAGGTGCGGTGGTGACGCCGAATACACCTATGGTTAAGGTGATTTTTTTGCTTCATGCTTTTGGGTGGAGAGTTTGGCATACCATCGGCATCGGCTCGATCCTTGTCGGGCAGAGTCAGAACAAGGCTTGGTTTAGACATTTTTTGAAATTTGGCCAAACAAGGGAGGAGGCCTGGGATCAGTGGAAAGGGCTCTACCATGTGTCTTTGGTTATGTGTCACGCCTCGTTCTTCGCTGCCGGATGGAAGTTCTACAGTCTTCCGGCCGGACAGGAAGGGATGTCTCTATTCAGGCATACGCTAGGAATTTTACTCCTCGCGCTTCAGGCGTGGACTGCCGCTTCAATCCATGAGTCACTCGGAGAGTTTGGATGGTTTTTCGGTGATTTCTTTTTTGAACAACCAACGCCACATCTTACCTATTCTGGAATTTATAGATACCTTAATAACCCGGAGCGCTTGATTGGTAGCGCCGGTATTTGGGGAATGGTTTTGATCACCTCTTCGCAGGAGATCTTCATGTTGGGTCTGTTCTCTCACGTTTGCTTGCTGCTTTTCATCCAGTTTGTAGAGCGGCCGCATATGGAGAAACTTTATGGTGGTCAGATTCGCAAGGAGGCCGGTGTGGTCAAGACAATCAAGAAGGCGATGCCTCCACCTGTCGCTGATGGTGTGAAGTCCTTCCAGGGGTCGATTGATAAGGCCCTTGCAGATGTTGGTGAATTCATTGAGGAGTTTTTAGAGACTGCAAGGCCTAAGCTTGCACATGGTGTTATGGGCGTTGTTAAGGATACACAGCTACTTATTTCGCACTACCCTGCTAGGCTGTCGCTCACATTCCTCGCGGATGGCCTCGCGGATTATGACGCACAGAAATACTCGATCGCCATTTTGAATGCTGTTAGGGAGACCAAGGGTGGCGTTGCGACAAGTCTATCTGTGCCATTTGGGCAACCTATCAGAATTGCCTGGACTGCCCCTGTTAACCATTCAAGATTGGATTGGATCGGGCTCTATAGAATTGCTGATAACGCTTCTCGAGAGGTTACGAAAATCGCCTCTATGGGCCGCTGGACCGCCCTCTGTAGGGACGAGTATGATACCGACATTGCGGAGAAAGGAATCATAAGCACTGATATCAAGACCCGTTCGCCCGAGAAGCCTAACGAAGAGGTCCTCACGGGCGAACTAGAGTTTGGTGGAGACAAGATCTTCTGGAGCAATGGAGTCTACGAGTTCAGATACCACCACGACGGAAAGCACAAGGTTATGGCAATCTCATTGCCCTTCGAAGTCATCGTCAACAAAGCACCACTTGCAGCTGACCAGACTGAGGAAGAGAATTTCATTGATATGCAGGAGATGCAGGAGAGCGTTGAGAAGTACCTGTTCCCAGTTGTTGTTAGATGTTTCGATAGGGACCAGGACATAGCACCCGGCGATGTTGCGGATGAGTTTGGCGGGCTAGGTGATGAAAAGTATGCCAAGAGAATCGTGTATGCTGTCAAGGAGATGTTTGGGGTTGATTTCGCTCCAGAGGTTGTCCAAGCTGATGGAAATGTCAGACGCCTTGCCTGGAGGATATGCAATGCGAAGAGAGTATTGGCAAGTGATTTATTTCTTTGTTTCCTTCATCCCCCCCGAATTTCACTCCATAAAGTCGACTAACTGGATATCTGATAGGCTCCCTTCAGCATGAACACCTCTGGCACCCCTTCATCTGCACCTGAGCGCTAATAGGTCATGAATACCCATATTTCTTTCTAGGAAAGGGGAAATAAAAAAGACTGGGTGATTCTTTTTTGCTTTAATTCCCCGTATGAGGGGATGTGATTTATGAGAATGGACGATAGTCGGTTAGCGTCAGCAGTTTTATTTTATTTTCTTGTGTATAGATAAATTTTTTTATAGTTTGGTCTTAGTGCGTGCATGTGAGAGGAGCATCTGGGAATTGCCATAACGGTTAGACACATGAGGGTTGAGTAGAGTTATGGAGACGCATGTCCTGCGAATTTTTGAAATTTGTTTTTGGCTGGTGTCGTGGGGAGAGAGTGTTTGTTGATCAGCCTTTTTTTTCTTTTCTTTTTTCCTTCCTTATGACTACGTTTTCTGAAGTATCATAGTGAGATTGAATTATCAATACTAGTATCTAATGCCTCAAATAATCGAAAGGTGTGCTAGGCAGCCCAAAATTTCCTTCTCTGTAAAAGGCGTGAAAAGAAAAAAAGAAAAAAGAACGGTAAAAGGTGAGTTGTTCGGCCCCTCTGGGAGAAAAAAGCATAAAAAAAATAAAAAAATTTACCAGATCTTACCAGAGGAGGCAACTCGAACGACATAGCGCACGGTTAAATTATTTGAGATTCTGCAGTATGCTATGCTTAACCATCCCATCCTGTCCCACATCCCATCCCGGCGCTGTAAAAAGTAGTGCTCTAGACAGGTATTGTGGGAGGAATAGACGGGGTGGGAACAAACGGAGTCATCCAGCATCACTCACCCCGAATAAACCTCCCTTCATCCCACCGTCCATCAATCGTTCCACCCGCATCCGCAGCATTAAGAACACCCTGCTCACCACCGCCCTCCTTGGGCACGTATTCCAACAACCAATTCACAGCCTTCACCTCCTCCTCCGTGAGCGCGCCCTCACCGTTACCCCTCCCCAACCACCCTTCCAAAAACCTCAGATACACGTCCTCCCACTCCCTACTCAGTGCCCCACCGCAGACAACGACCAAACTTCCCCTTCGCGAGATAACCCTTAATACATCCCGATGCACTGACCAATATTAGCCACTCCCCAATCCCCCCCTTCACCATAGCATAGCAGGGCAGGGGAGAGAACAAACCAATCCCGCCTAAACATCCCCTCGTAATCCCATACCTCCTCCCAAACGCCACCTCCCCTTCTTCTCGTAGCGCATCTACATCACCCTCAACGTCCCCGCCAAAAAAGTCGTCCGTGAGCGCTGGTGTTGTCGGGAATGTGTGCCGGATCCAAGCGTTCTCGAGGGATAACGATTCTAGCCGCAGGAGGAGCTTGTGCGTGCGCTTCTGCGCGAGGGTGTTCTTGCGCGATTCGCTTAGGAGGGTTGTTAGTGTGTTTGTTAGTGAGGTTAGCCTTTGGAGGAGGTGGGGGGTGGTAGGTGCTGTGGGTGCGTCGGTCATTTCGGTTGTTGATTTTTTATTTTTTTATTTTAAATTTTATTTTTGATGGGTGAGGGAGGGAGGAAAGCTTGTGTTCAGCTTTTGGGAGCTTTGGAGGGGTTTTTGGAGGTGGGTGATGGGATGTAGCTGATAAGGGAGGGTAACTTGACTTTGTGTGTGTGTGAGTGTGTGGAGAGGTTTGGGTTCGGTGTCTGGTTGGTTGGTGGTGTCGGTGTGATACCATTGGTTTTGGGGTCGGTACTTGTTTGGACTCGAATTCCTGTGATTGATAGAATTGATGTGAGGGGGCACTGGGGGTATTTACAAAGTGCAAGTGCAAAAGGGAAAAGGGAAAAAAAAAATGGGGGAGAAAAGTGAGGTATGCGGAGAAAAAGAAAGTCCATCACGGGTAAGGTATTCATCCGAAAGAGGGAAAAGAGTGCTCTCTGCTACCTAAGCAGGGAGAGGCACCATTTCTATCTTTAAAAAATGAGATCCTCATCCTCCTTTTCTTCCAGGATATCCGGAACACCCTCACCCCCATCGTTGGTCTTATCGGTTGCAGTAATCCCTACTTCCGCCATCTTAGCACGAAGTTCCTTTTCTGCCTCCTCAGCATCACGATGCTTTTTCCCTTTCACTTTCTTAAGCCTGTAAAATTCCTCGCGGTCCAACTCATCAAGTTCACTGTTGATGTACTTGATCGTGTTCTCGGTGCGAGGGATAATAACATGCTCAATAGCATTGACACGACGGTTAACGACTTTGATAACATCATCGAGGATTACAAATGCCGTCTATATTCCACATGATAGCCATGGAATTAGCCATGCATCCGCCCCTTCCTCTCTCATGTTTAGGATAGAGAGGGAAACATACCTGCAAACTCGCCAACTCAACCAATGTCTCCACCGCCCTCCCATAAACCTCCCTGCACTGCTGCACCTGCTGTCCACCCCTGCCCAGCCCCGTGAGACCAAAATCAGAGGTCCCCTCCGCAATGTAGCTCTCGAACGCGGGCAACAGTACACCAGATACATTCTCCTGCTTGGTCCTCACGCGGAACCTAGCAGTCTTGACGGTCTCTTGCACTTGGTAATTCAGGTTGGAGCCGCCGCCCGTGGCGTACGTGACTTCCGCAAGGGAGAAGGCAGCGATTGACATTACGCGGCCCATTTTTCGCTTGGCTTCATCGATGCGGTGGGTTATCTCGCGAAAGCGTTTTGTTAAAGCCTCAGATTTTCGCTTGAGCAGACTATGGCCTTTGTTTGGACATTCTATTAGAGCTGGTACTGCACTTGCCGGAGGGGGTGGGGGGTGGAGGATGAACCTGTTTCGGCGCCTTTGAGCTTGGATTTCATTACGCCCAATGATTGGCGGGTTGCGAAGACCGCTTCGCGGTTCTGGCGATAGGTCGGGTTAGATCTAATCCCACGGTGATGGATGGAGAGGAGAGGAGAGGGAGACTCACACCGGCTCCCGACATGCTGACGGCCTTTCTGACAGCGGTGGTTGTGGCGGTTGCAGCGGTGGTGGTGGTGGTGGTAATGGGGTTGATTTTTGTGGAGTTGCAGAGTGCGGAGGTTGGAGGAGTAGCTTCGGGAGTCTCCATTGAAGTTATTCCCGCTATGGGGGCTAATGATGGCTTGGCCCACTGGTGACATGATATATGCTGGCACGCGTAACATGTGGTACAACACTTCACGAGTCACAATTTGTGAAGGAAAGAGGCTCGTATCCTTGATTAAATTGGGGGCTACTCGTATATGACGGTTCCCGCCAAATTCTATCCAATAGAGATGCGCTCCTGCCCGTAAAGCGCACGCTGATAGAGAGATAATATGGCAATGTCTTGGGAATAACAAAAGTATACTCGAGTAGTATAGCGGTGGGGACTTTGAATAGTGAGTGGAAACACCCTTACGGCGATTCCTTTTCTCCCCAATGAGCTGCCGTCCCTAGACGGGAGGCTTTAGCGATTGAAATTTTAGAAACTGTGTGGGGATGGTCCTGGACCTCAGTTTCTCTGCCGAAAAACAGCTTTGGGGATGTTTACAACCCTGCCCTCCACAGCTTCCCCCACTATTACCTCCAGCGGCGATAGTGTCGACACTTCTCTTTGCTGAATTCTTCAATCAGTATAGGCACATACCGGGGTAGGATCATTGTGTAAAACCACTGGGCTGCGGCATAATCGGAGATGGTATCGAATTCCCTCATATTTTATCAATACCAGTTGGCATACGGGGGGAGGGCGAACTTGAACAAGAGCAGCATGCGAACAATGCACCAATAATTTGGCAGCTAGCGGTATTATTGTTAAACCTAAACTCCAAGAGGCTGTCCTCTTGACTGGTCTGGCGTCGCGGAGTATAAGCTACACCTAAAACGTACGAAATAAGCTGCAGGAAGCCTGCTTGTTTTCCCTTCTTAACTGAATTCTTGATGGCTGATATGCCCCCTGTGGTGGCCTGCGTATTTTTTATGAGTTCACCGGAGTGTCTGAAGCCACATTAAGGGGAAGTACTGGTAGTTAGACCACTTCTAATGGTGCCACTACCACCAGAGCCGTATGACCTACCTCTACGCATAGAGGCATTCAGCCCCGGGGTTGAAAAACGTTTATGCAAGTTTTTGGAGCTGAAAGACTTTGGTGTGTGTAACACCTTCATGCATACAAAACTGACAGATCAACTTGAAACTTGGTACTCGAAAACCGTCTTTCAAAACCGGGGCTGAATGCCTCTAATATAGTGACATTTATCAGAATCAGAATCTAGATGCCATGGCGCCCATTCCCTTCCACCATCCAAGCTGTCCGGGTTCAGGCAGGATATTTAATTTAGTCATAAATACAGGCACCAAGCAAGATGCTCTCGTACATAACAGAAATTATTTTGCGGGTTAACTTAAATTAACTATTCATCAACTCCCCCTCCCCCATAAACTTTTTCCATTTCGGCCTATATGTTCTATCTACGGATCGTCAGCCCTCTCCCTCTATTAGCATACAGGTCCCCCTTTTCCTTCAGGCCGGGCCTTTTACAACCCTTGCTACTGTTCATCAACTTTTTACCTGGTACTTGTACTGATCAACAATGCCTCTCCATGGCACCCTAGCATCAGTGACGACTCGAGAGACAAGGATGTATTCTACAAGATAACTAAGCACAGACAGATTATCCACCATAATGCATTTCACAAACAATGGTCTTTCTCCTGACCTCCCGTCTAGCCTAGGTGCCAATGGTGCCGAGGAACAATACGAAGCAAAGTAGTTCGGGGTTGCTCTGGCAAGTTAGTCTTCCAGATCTTAGTTTAAGTTCAAGGGTGTTTACCAAAAAATGTTCTCCGTTCTGTAAAAGTCTGATCGGTAAAAGGTACGCGAGTAGCCAGTCCCATCAACTCAGGGCAAGTATGCTGGACAATATCGTCGGGGTATCTGCCAAGGTATTGCTTGACCAGAGATAAGCGAAAAGAACCACGGGCAAGAAAGAGACTCAGAGGCACAAAGGAAAACTTACTAAATGTCTGTGCATGCTGCAACCCGACACGCCCGCTGTTTGAGAATGTGCTTGAGGCCTTGTCGGATCAAGGCTCATGATCCTCACGAAATGTTTCTTCGTAACGTGCTTTTCAGAATGCTCTGAGATAGGTTGTCTAGGATCTGCTGTTGTCCGAGATGGCCTAACTTGCGGTTGACAGAAGATATTGTTGATAAAGCGTGGACCGACAGAGAGAGAAATGAGATGGCGGGCCGGGTGAGGGGATGTCGTCGGGGCTGTTTGTGAATGAGAATGTGGAGAGGAGGGAAAAGAGAAAGAAATGATGGGAGTAGGGAAAGGGTAGCGAGGGGTGGAGGAAAGGAGCTGAAGGGGCAATATTCCGAAAGGTATGGCACTTGAGCAAGGGATTGATATGTACATTCACACCCCGTTATCCCGGACGGCCAAAATCCCAAGAATCTGCGCGGTACAGCGGGTAATCTGGGACAACAAGTCAGATTTTGGTGCCCTGAAATTTAGGACTCGCAGAGGTTCATACGGGACAGCAAGGTATCCGGATTGTCGAGATCCGGGATAGCGGGGTGTGAGTGTATCATAGTAATATAGGGGAAAGGGCAAAGGGGGATGGAGGAAAAGAGCTGAAGGGGCAAGACTCCGGAAGGTATGATACTTTGGAAAGGGATTTATGTGTATCATAGTAATATAGTGTGTGATATTTTCCACCACCGATGCTCTCTTTCTTGGAGAGAAGACGAGAAGGATGAGGAGAAATGATGGAAGATGAGGAGAAATGATGGAAGATGAGGAGGAATGATGAGGGACGAGGAGGGCGGAAGGGGGGGCTTTATACCCCCCGAGCGGCCAAATTTTGGGAGCTTTACCCCCGGGAGAGCGGCCAAATTTTGGGAGGAGATTTACTCCCGGGAGAGCATATTCCCTCCCAGATGCTGTGGCTGGGAGGTATCATATCTTATGGAATTGTGGGCCGATGGTGATGTGGAAGCTGACGTCCCCTTCAAGATAAGATCCTCTCATCAGGATAAAGAATGTCCTAAAAGGGAATTCCAATTTCAAAACCAGCATGTTTTGCATTTCCATATCTCGGGGGGGGCAAACTTGCTCGCACTAAAACTCTATTCTGGTCGAGTACGCGGGCGAATCTACGGGCTTCCCCTGCATCGTAATGTGTGTACCTCCTAGCCAAGGTCTACCTATTGGAGTGGGAATTCCAAAGGATTGGTTGCGATGTTTCTTCAGGATACATCGAGTATAATAAGAAGAAACTTGGGGAGAGGGGAGGGGCAGGACTCCCGCCTGGCCCTCGAGCGATACTGTTTGGGCTCTTTTCCACTAACAGGTTGTCTACCGTGTATAGGATGGGTAAATACGGCCCCTAGAGGTTGAATTCTTGTTCTATGATAGTTTAGATTTCTACGTTGGGCTTACTTGGGTAGTATTGTCTGGTAAGGTACTCGAGTACAGTACAAGCTACCCTGTTTATGCCCTCAATGGACGCTCGGAAATCACAACCTTTAAGATTGGATCGTTTGAAGCACTTTTCCGCAATTCAACCATGTACCGTACTGTACCTACTATAAGCAGATGGGTGAGTGTGATTTCCCCCCCCCCCGGAAGCAGGTTCTCATTCTACCCGGTTGCCTGCCGTAAGAACTTGAATAATTGGCACTCATGCTAGGACGTTGGACTTGCCTTTGCCAGTATGGTCCGGCAGATTTTTGTCTCAAGCTGGGGCTGCGAGGGTCAGTTTTCGCAGTGTTTTCACCCCCCTATCCGAGAGAGAGGGAGTTTTGGACGTCTTAGCGCGAGTGCCAATTATTTGAGTGTCAATTATTCGAGTTCTTACAGTATGTTAGGTTTACTCAAAGTATCATACTTGACGAGTCGAGACATGTCCTTGTCTGGATTCGGTACTCGAGTAGTGTAGCGCTGAGGTTCTGGCTTTACCAACTTTATTCGCAATATTTTAGTAATGGGAAAACTGTGGTGCCGAGCGCTTGGGCTAACCTTCATACCTGCTTCCTCACCCTATTCACCGTCCTCCTGTGAGAGTTTTGGTGTTGAGATTTTTTTGGTTGCCGGGGAAAGTGGTCTCATTATATTATAACCTTGAGCAATAGTAGAAACATTTGTGCCTCCCGGGCAACAAGTATGGTCAATTATCAATAGGGAGGTTTTGCTTGTTGCCAGGGCTACGGCATCCCGCTTCCCTCAAGGGCACTGTTAGGTTAAGTGCCCCGCAGCTTATTATGGTGGGAGACACGGCCATAAAGCCAAGTCGGTAGCCGGAGGAACTAGGGGCTTGCCCCCAAAGAGAGACAGATCGATTGGCCCCAATTATGTACGAGTATTCACGCGGGCCATGGTACTCGAGTAACACTGAACTTTTGACGTACCCGATATGGTATTCTGCTTGAAGATTTTGCAATTTAGCGGCTACTATTGTTTTGACCGATTACCCCCCCCCCCCCNAGTCGAGCGGGATGTGACCATCTCCCAGCCATGACCATCATTTCTCAACACTCTACTCGCCAAAATCAAAAGTCCGTCCCCGGCCTGTACCTACACACAACCGACCAGACCACCGCACCTTGCGGCTTACCTCTCGTAACCTCTCAACACCACTGGCGACGACGTTTTCTAGGGATATTTGATTTATGAGCGATAGCTATCAACTCCATTTTCCTACCCCGAGGGCTGCAAGAGGGGAGTGATTGCTGTGTTGCCACGGGCGGCTATACCTCGGGGACAGACTTTTGGTTTCGGCGAGCACAGTAGAAGTGTCCTGGGTGGTCTGCTTTCCCTATTACTGAAGTAAGTTGATTAATCTATCCTACCATTTTCTAGACTAATAGAATGTACAGAGCTCCTAGTGTTGCAAAAGATGGTAAAGATAGTGCTGGGTGGCGAAGCCATCAAAGAGGTCCCACTGGACGAGCTCAGAGTCGAACCCTTCGACATAACATACTGTGCAAATTTACATCGCTACCGCTTTATCGACACCGACGCCCTTATCAACGGGAACCTTCTACGAGTCATTGAGTATGCCGAGCTCCCCGAACGATTTGCCACGATCTCCTATATCTGGAAAGGCAATCCGTTACTCGAGGGACATCCGCCACCATTGGGCTCATTCAAGGTGGTGGGGGCCGACAGGGCCGACCCAGTGAGCATCGATGTTATCAAGAATGCTTGCTGTGCGGCCCTACACTACAAACAATTGCTAATCTGGCTCGATAAAGTCTGTATCGCTCAGGCGATTGCCGAGGACAAGCATTGGCAGATTCAAATAATGGGAAGTCTCTACAGGAGGGCCGATCCCTGCATAATTTTACCCGGCGGGCTGTCAAGGCTGTTGCCTCTTGAGGAACCCACTGCATGGGTGGGAAGAGCTTGGACACTTCAGGAAGCATTGCTCCCGCGATCAACCAAGGTTTTATTCAAATGGAAGCACGGGGACGCGAGTGTACAGGGGGTGATCGCCGGAGACATTTATGAGATAGAGCCCGGGGAGACCGCAGTTAGCGAGATGACAACGCTATTGGAAGGCACTATAAGGTCGAGTATGAATGTCGTTACATATCCTGATGGGCTAGACAAGGATCATGTTGAGTCTGTTGTCCCGACACACCTTCTTGGAAGTGAATCGCCTGGAACCGGCCAGTGCTTCTCTCTACGCTGCGCCTTGTGGAGCAGCTCCGACGACCCAAAAGATTTGAACGAATCTGCTATCTGGAAAAGTGCGGTTATGCGGACTTCATCGAGAGCGGTTGACATGGTATTCAGTATCATGGCGCTGTTCGACGTCCAACTTGATACCTCGAAATTCCACGAAGACGACCGACGCGGCGCTACTATTGCGTTAATCCAGGAATTGATGCGGTCAGGGCGGAGAGCATCCTGGATGATCGTCTCGCTGGCCTTGCGACCGGATCATGTCATATCGACGATGCCTGTGATGCCGAAAACGTCTGTGGAGGGTGTAGCCCAGATTGAGAATGACGGAAAACTGGTGCCTGTAGGTACCGTCGTCAATGAGTATTGGTGGCTCAAGGATGCTCCAACCGGAGATGTGGATGAGCTGGGGTATTTCAAGTTTTCCGTGCCGGCAAGAATGGTGCGAAAAGCGGTCGAGCCGGTACATCTGAAGACGTATGAGAATGGTATGGATGGAAAAAGATTTAATGCATATGCTGGTGGTCACCAATGGGAATTGTGCGGAGAGACGGAGGTGGAAGGACCTGATGCAGTCTGGGCTCTCCAAGTTGGTGTTGAGACGTTTTTCAGGATGGGAGCCTTTGGCACCATGACAACGCGCACTCCTATCGTTTTGATGATAGTAAAAAAGCATGGAGAAGATAAGTATCATAGGATTCAGGTGGCAGAGGTTCCAAAGGTGTTTTCTCAGGGCTGGGGCACACGTGCCTTCAATGTTGGGGGCCCCGATGATTATAAGAAATAATTACGTGTGATAGGGAGGGGATGTGGATCTTGTACTCGAGTATGCCCGGGGGTATATCTGCGACTGGCGGCCTGGGCCAATGTCATCCTGAGGCATTTATAAAGTTTTAAACGGGCTTTATTTAAATTCAATTGCGAGCTCCCATCACTAAAATAAGATGCACAATGGTAGTGGCGAAAAATAATTCTCTTAGCTAATTGGGTCGGATTTTCGTGGGATTTCCTATGCCCAAGATCTGCCTCTTATCAGACCCGCGGGTGATTGTTTACCATCGTATTTCCTAAACTAAGGCGTTATTTCAAACCTCCTGGGGCAAGATATGCGGTAGAGGTCCTAGAGATGTTATCCCAGTTGGATTTATTTGCGTGTGGGATTTTGTATAATGCTATCGACGTTAGGTTCTGGTATGATGTATCATAACCGGACTGAAAAGTTTGTATTTGTTCTCGACCACTTACTTTCTTAATATGCTCAAAATTCGTGGTTTCCTTGAAAGCTGGGACCTTCCAATAGAGATGTCTTAACCATTTATGTATAGCGGGGTAACTTTTTACCGTTAGCTTTCTCCCTCCCTTTTCCCCTGTACAGAAGAGGGCGAAGAAGGATAGAGAATCATACTCATGACGAATCATCCTGATATTACACTTGAAATGCTGGACATACACCGGGTCGAAGCGGACGATGGTGGGATACAAGCGCACATCCGCCTCCGTGATCTCCTTACCGAGAAGGTACGGCCCAGTGGAAGACTTCAGAAGCGCTTCCACACGGTCCAAGGACGCGAACAGTGCCGTCACAGCATTCTCATAAGCGCCCTGCTTGGTAGCGATTCCGGATTTGTAGACCCCGTTGTTTATGGTGTCGTAAACCCAGGAGTTGAGCTCGTCGATGACCCCCCTCTTATCCTCCGGGTAGAATAGATTTCCACGGAATCTCTCCTCGACCAGATCGTCGAATTCGGTGTAGAGGAACCTGATGATCTCGCTGCTCTCGTTGTTGACAATGGTATCGGTCTTCTTGTCCCAGAGGATTGGGACGGTGTAGCGGCCGCTGTACTGAGGGTCCACCTTGAAATAGATTTCTTGAAGATAGGTCGCTCCGTTCACGGGTTCTGGTGCCGCAATCATCTCCGGGGACTCGGCGACTTCTTCTTCCGTTGCGAAACGCCACCCCTTGGACCCCATGTGCCAGTGCACGACACTCAGCGATATGATGTCTTGCAGGCCTTTGAGTTCACGGATGATTTGTGTGCGGTGGGCTTGATTAGGATGGCGTTTCGTTAGCTCCAATTTTCACGGGGGTGGTATGGGCGGGACATCATGGGTGAGTTACCCCATGGGCAGGCATATGAGACGTAGAGGTGGTATCGGCCCTTCTCCGGAGGGAATTGAGCTCCAGGGGCTCTCGAAATGGTGTCGCGAAAGACGGACTGTAAAAGTCAGTTAGATCCCTCAGGTGGGGGAGGACTCGACCGAGTTAATATTTGGGGTGCAAAGGGAGAACAAACGGGTTTGCGTTGAAATTCACCAGTGTTAGAGTCCACTACCACCCACTCGGTGATCTTGTGCTTCTGGATGGGAGTCTATAGAAACTATCAGTCTGCATTGCGCTGTACTGTAGCTCCTGTAACTAATCGAGTAGAGATATCTATGCATACAGTCATTGCTCGTGATGGTATTTTAGGAACACTTCTTGCAAGTCTAGTGAAATAGCTGAGGATGGAAGGAGCTTCGGAGGAGGGAATGTTGGGTCATATAAGGGCCTCCTTTCCCACAAGATGGCCAAGTTACGGAGAGGAGGGTGCTGGAGGAGGAATAATAATCCTTCATTTGGAATAAATTGAGAGGACACTGATAGTCCATTACCAACACTTTTTCCTTTGATTGGTTCATATCATAGACTTTAGGAAATTCACTGTTATACAGCTGGAGATATGCCCGAAGCCGTCGGTGTTTACAGAGGTCCCGGAGCACCAAGAGAAATTATATCACGCAGTTTGTCGGGTGCAGCTTACCATTCGGCTCCAAGTATTATAGTCGGATCTGCGGGGGGCCAAATGTCCTGCTCGAGCACTGAGAGTTTAGCGGTGGGACAATTGGCTTAACCCGGCGGATTGGTCAGAATTATTAATGGAGCTTCCCCACGGTTTCCCTCTGTGAAGCCAAGCGATAACTGTTGGAGTAGGGTATGGTATTGTACGGGTGCTGTATCATACTGTAGCTTCAGCTTGCACAACCCTAACCCAGTAGACGAGCCCAACCACAGACCGAACCTGCCCCACCACTTAATACTACCGGTAGACTTCCCCACCACCATCACTATCGCAATGCTACATGAGCTGTTTCTGTTACTCTCTGGACACCCATCGCCAATACTCACCCCCTCTGGCCTTCCACCCTCTTTCCCGCTGGTATCTCCATCCGAAAGGTCTCTTGGCCCCTCTCGATTCTTCGGTCAGGAGCTGACGGAGGTTAATTAGGGCCCTGCTATCCTCGTTATCCTCCCTCGGACATCTCCACATCTCCCTCCGAGATGTTTGTTCCGCGATCACCACCACCCATCCCTCGACCATCGCACGCGCAGTTGCGAGCGGCATTTCTACGTCCCACCTGCATGCCTTCCGCGCACGAATCCTCATGGTCGAGCAGCAGGTTCTGTCACGATCCGCCGGTATTGTCGGTGGTTATGACATTGTGTCGCTAGCCAAGATAATGTCCGCATTTGAGGGGTGGGAGAGGATATTGTCTTACTTGCATTCGCTTACATCCGCCATGGGGGAAATGAGCGGGGGACAGTTGATCAACCGACTACGGACGGATATTCACACCGGCTTCCCCACATTAGAGGCTGTGTCGTTGCATCTTCTCAAGATCGCCGAGACAGCCTGGCTACGGGAAGTTTCAACGTGGATTTTGTATGGAAGGCTCCCGAGTTCTGAGGATTTCTTCATTACAGAGTCGGAGTCGGCGGTGCTGAATCCCGCGAACGAGGACGAGGCCGGCGTGCTGAAGGAGTATACTATCACCAAATCACGCCTACCTTCCCTTGTGACCCCAGATACAGCCTCTTCTATATTATTTATTGGACGCGCCCTCTCGATAATTCGGCTACGAGGTGGAGCAAGTACTGAAATTGCATCCGACACAATTAGTGCGGAAATGACACTTCTTCCGGTTCATCTGTCGCACCTGCAGTCACTTCAATCCCCACTATCACCTCAGAAACTTCTTACTGCGGTTTCGGAAATACGGCTGTCCTTATCAAAACATACCCTACAAACACTCCTGCCAGCTTCCAAAATTATTGACGTAGTTCATGTCCTGCGAGAATTCTTTCTTCTCGGTCGTGGGGAGTTTGCCGGTGCCATAGTCGAGCAAGCATCTGAGCAAGCACGCAATCGATGGCGGCGTCCTGGTGCCGGTGGGGGCATGGGTGCGTCGGGCGTCAAATCCAATTCGAGCAGTGTCGTTGTCAAAGAGGGCGAAGTATCATCGATACTGACAAGAACCTGGGGGGTACTTTCGTCACTCCAGGGGGAGGAGACAATAGATGAGAGATTAGACACTGCCAGGGATCTTTTGTACTTGTCCCTTGCGAAGCCCCCGTCTGTGGCTTCTACGGCTTCAACGCCTATTCATCCAAAAGCTAAACTTGGGGAGTCATTCAAAGACCTCTTGGTTGGTGTTCCAATTACACTGAATTTCCATCTTAGCTGGCCTTTGGAGCTCTTTCTACAACCGGCGGATTTAGAGACGTATGACGCCATCTTCGCATATCTCGTCTCTGTTCGCCGCACTCTGATTAGGTTACAAACCCAATGGCGTGGTAGACGATATCCACCCTCTCCCCCGGCCTTTTCTAGGAGTGAAAATAGGGCAGCGGCAAGAGCGCGCAGAGAGGTGATCAAGAAACGCGAGGGTATCGAGAGAGTTGTTTGGGCAACAGCTGGTCTAAATGTGTTTTTCCTAGAAACACTGATCGGCTACTGGCAAGGAGAGGTGGTGGAAGGCGCCTTTAGCGCGTTAATGGAAGTTCTGGACGAAGGCCAAGGTGAGGCCCCGGAGGAACAGCAGCAGCAGCAAGAAGACGAAGATGGGGATGTTTGGATGGCGGAAGGAGAAGGCGAAGAAGTCAAGGACGTTGACGAGAAGAGCAAAGAACAGCAAGACCCCGAGTCATTGATGCGGGAACATCACCTCTATCTCTCCCAGCTGAAGCGAGGATTGTTCTTAGCCGATCATCACTTTGCGCCTCTACTTAAAAAGTTCCTAATTGCTTCTGAAGCCCTCGCTTCCCATATCGAGCGCATGGGTCGAAGAAATCAACTCACTGATTTGAACATCGCCCCCGATGCCAGCACAAATGCTAAGGAAGTTGCGGAGTGTATGGCAAGCTGTAGGCTGGTGAGGAATTTACTGGGCATGCTGGCTGAGAGGTTGCAGAGAATGGACGAAGAGAGGGATATTGGGGGCGGTGAACTGCTGCTATCTGGGGGAAAGGGTGGTGGGGGGGTTGGGAAGATCGATAGGTTGCTTATGAGATTGGACCTGACTAATCTGCGGTTGGGGGATTAATACCATAATATAGTCCTTGAGCCCTGTATATTGGTGCGGCAAAAACCTTGCGGGTCAATAGTCCCCTAATAATACACAACAGGAGTGCGGTAATGCACACCTCCCGTTGAGCAAGAATTGATGCAAGTAACCGGTTGAATCGCCATCTAACCATTACACCGCACCATGATATCGCAACCCATCACTTGTCATAACGCTTACACCGCCTTCCAGCTCACCGCTGCATCCCTTCCGTCCCGTATATGGTCACCACCGCCACCGTCACTGTTTGCTTCCTTGGCTCCCACATCCTCCCCCCGCACTCACACTCACACTCTCTATTCATCCAGCACCCAAGTTTGCCTTGCCGTACCTATATGTTCACCCTTGTTCATAACTGGCCGGACCCCCTTCCAACAGCATCCCCTCAACAGCATCTCTCCCACAATCAATCTCGTTCCAAACCCGAACATCAATTAACAATCCCTCATTTCCTCCCTTTTCACCATGCCAGCGAAAGCTCCAATTGATGAGAACGTCAAGTTCCTATTCGCATGTCTTATCAGGAGTGATTATAAAACTGTTTGTCTCTCCTACTCCTCACCCCTTATAGAAAACACAGAGAGAGGACTAACACGGAATGAACAGATTGACTTCACTCGCGTAGCAGCAGACTTCAGTATCAATCCTGCAGCAGCCAGGATGCGCTGGAGCAGGCTCAAGAAGACCATCAACGTGGACAACATCGCCGCTTCGATACTGGATGGGAAGAAGCGGAGGATGAATAAGCCTCGGCCATCCCTGCCTTCCGTCAAGGTGGAAAAAGTTGAGGGTGATGCTTCGCAACCTCCTCCTGCTGCTTCAGCAGTGGGCATCATGCTTAAGGAGGAGGGGGAAGCGGTCTCACCAGAGGGGTTGGCACCGGAGTTATTCGCTGGCTTGCCAAAGCCCCCGAGTTGTAAGGGAGCAGGGACGGAGGAACAAGCGGCTATACCAGTCGCCGATGAGGCTGCAGGGGCGGTAGGCAGATTCGCCGCGACGCAGGTTCCGCATTTACCCAGAGTTACGGAGGCCGCAGTTGTGGAAGCTCCAGAGACCAAACCACAATCTCCCATGCCCCAGAAACCCCCTCCGGGGCCGGAGGTCCAAGTTTCCCCTATACTCAAGCCCGAGCCAAAGGCTCAACTAGAGAAGAGGGAGGAGGAGGGAAAGGCCATGATGTTCGAACCTCCTCCTCCCACCGATGCGATGCGCGAAAACACTGGTAACACGGTAATGCTAGTCCTCACCGCCAACGGGTCAAAAAAGAGGAAGATGGAGAGTATGTAATGTCTACTCGAGAACGAGAAACACCTAGTATTGCAGGGAGAAGGATAAGAAGGATTCTAGGTTCAAATTTTTTGGAAGTAGGGGGGGGTTGACGGATATTGACTATATTTTTTTTCTCTTCCTGTATCTGGAATTTCCAAACATCTCCCAACCTATTTTACACTAAATTAAACTAAACGGTTCGCCCCCCGATGCTACGGAAGCGATCGATAACCTGAACAGCGAGCATTGAGATGAACTAGTGAATTTTCGTTTGCCGCCAAGTTAGCCCGTGAGCCCGAGGCACGTCCGAGTACTAAGCCACTACCCACTTCTAGTCCACTGCTATGCGGCTATGCCCGAGTGATAGTTTATGCACATACATTGACTAGCGACATAGACTATCGTAATAGAGGCTCATGCTCGCAGGATTGGGAGTCGTCTGTTCCAATATGTAGTGCATCGCTGTTTCGTAGGAGCGGGCTATGATAGATTATCCTGTGAGGGTCCGTGCCTCGTGACAGGTCACCGCGCATTTACTACACGACTACGGTAGATTTCCAGATCAGGCAACTCTTTTTCCCATAGACTACAGACAGATATGGAACAATCTTCGCAAAACCCAAATCAAGTTAGAATAGGAGAGGGAGTACTTTCTTATAACTATCAGATAAAGCCTGCAGTACAATTACATTTTACGACAAGGCGCACCCATGGAGCCGTAAGAGCAAGCAGGCAAACCGGTTTCACCCTCTAAGGGGGGAACGGATCCCATGACAAATCGCATCTACCTAACAACAGCGCCTACTAGAGATTTAACCCCGCAGATACCACCACTCTCCGTAACCAATCTGCCCATCGGGCCTTCTCCCGGAGCTTTGCCCTGTGACGTGTATCCAGTCCATCCTGCTTTTTCCCTGTCAAAGACTACATCCAAATCAGATGTAGTGGTAAAGCCGGGCTGGATCTGCTCCCAAATCTTCTTCTTGGGGTTCAACACTGCCTCTGGTTCGGCCTTATATCCTTCAAAGCATACCCTCTCGCCGGCAACAGCACCATCAGGTGGTGCTACAAGCTCCACGGTCTCCTTCTTGTGTGCGGTTGGGTCCTCGCCCGGAGCGAGTGCGGGCGAAGCTGCAAGAACCATGGCTGCGGACTTGATTCCACGCATGGTCACGGGTTTGAGGTTTGCGACGACAATAACTTTACGGTCTTGCATCTCCTCGATCGGGAGAAGACCATTCAGACCAGAGCAGACCGTGCGGACGGTTGGAAGGGGGGTAAATTTTGCGAGAACCGTGCTCGGGAGAGACAGCTCAGAATGAGGGGTTACAAGAGGAGAGCCCTCAGGATCGCCCATTGAGATTGTAGAAACGAACAGCGAGTCAGCATTTGGGTGAGGCATGCAATAGAGGATGTGCCCAACGCGGAGATCAATTTGAGAAGGAGAGATAACCGGTTCTGGTAAACGTAAGTTTGGCGCGATTTCGATATGTGAAGCAGCCAGGCGCCATAATTACCTTCCTTTTTGGGAGCTTCCCTTCTTGGTTTATCCCTCTTTTCCCTCTTGCATTGCTTGTCTTCACCGGCCACTGGGACAGCAGCCAATCCTGCCGCGTCTTTGATGCCCTCCTTCACCTTTTCAGCCCCCTCCTTAACCCTCTCTACAGCCACCCTACCCTTCCCCTTTCTCTTCGAGTCCTCGCCAGCTGCGGTTCCCTCCTTCTTCTTTTCCTTGACAGGCTCCTCGGGCTTCAAGTAAACTAGCACCTTGCCAGGATCCACAGCAACCTTCTCCTCGGCAGGAATTTGCAATCCCAAATCTGGAGTGTTCTGAACAAAATCAAACCAACGGACAATGTACCTATATCCCTTTTCACCCGTCCGCTGCTCGTCGCTCCATGAAGCCACCTGACCCTTAATGCGGGCGTAGATAGCCACATCAGCAATTGACAATTTCTCGCCGAGAATGGTGGTGCGAAATTTCAGATTCCCGTTCAACCGAGCAATGGTCCCCTCCGGGATAGGGGTGGCAGATGTCAAAGTCAGCCATTGGTGAATTTCTGCGGACTCAAGGTCGGTGTACGCCGTCTCTGTAAACAACGGGATCAGAGTAGAGAGATGTGAGACAATGGTGTTAGTTCCGGCAACAGCATCATTGTTCGGCAATGTCAGACGAGAAACCGCGGGCTTTTCCTCGGTGGAAATGGCAATCGGGAGTGACCTGTACGAAGAGAGAATAAGGGGGAGGGTAATGTCTGACGGAGAAACAGAGAGAACCGGCAATGCCATGGTCCTTTGTATTCCAGTAGAATAGTGATGGAAAGCTTGATGGGCGGAAACTCGACGGGAAAGCGTACGAGCAAGATATCGAGCGGCCGGGGAAGACAGGATGGTTGTTTATTCGAAAAAAGGTACTGGTAATCAAAATTTGGCGAGATGACTCTATTGTTCTGCGGGGTGATTAAGAGTTTACCTTTAGCAAGCTTGCCAAGACAAGTGCCCCTCCAAATATTCCCAAACTCAGAAGGGCTCAGGGTTCAGGGGTGTAAGAACGGTTTTAAGCTCACTGCGAATACAGTACCGGTATGGTACTGTACTTACTCTTGACCATAACACGGATGGTAACAGCATATCACACAGCGCGTTGCAGGAGTTCTGAACAAATTTATCCACAACACTGGACTGCTTTACGTATTTGCTTGCAAAACGTATCTACTCGCAGCCCACAAGACCCCCACACTTCTCATGAAAACCCCCCAGAACCCAATCAATAAAGGCCACAGCTCTCACAGCACGCCTCTTTCCCATATTCAGTCGTGGCATTATCTCCCAAGCTCCCCTCCAGATCATCTATACCGTCCCATGCAAACTTCTTCTGACCAAAGTTAATGGAAACCTTTGCCCCAGCGCTGCTCATCCCTATCATCGGCCAAATGCGAAGCCCCTCCTTGAGCGAGAAAGCCGGGCCTGGAGAACGGATTAGCCCAATTCCAAGCCGTGGATCCAGCAGTCCTACCCAGATACTCGGCGTTCAGAGTGTAGAAGGCAAAGCCCCTCTTGAAATCCACCCCACAACCGACGACATCCCCAGTACCGTACATCGGGCCATATTTCAACCCCTGAGAGCGTCCGGGGAACTTGGCCCCGTCATCAGCGTGATATCCCCACGCGTCCACCTCCCAGCCCGGCATTCCATTCAGTGAAGTGTCCTTAGCGCAGAAACCGAGACCGATCCTCTTGCCGTCACCTTCGTCCACGACCGTCATCTCATAGTAGTACGTGTGGTCGTGGTCGACGGGAATGAAAGTGTTGGCACGGGCGCATTGAGCAGCATGCCCCCAACGTACTTCTCTCATTAGCTATTCATTCTCGCGATCAAAGGTGAGGGCCTTAAATGGCTACCTGGAAGGGAAATGGTAAGACCATTGTCCTCGATGATCAATCCGGGACCCTTGTCCTCCTCGGTGAAAAGTGATGGGGAAGGGATCTTGTGCATTCTTTTAAATCCTTTTCCCCCGAATTGCAGGTGGTTTTCGGAAAGTTGTTGGGAAAGGCCTAAAGGAGGAAGTTTGATGGGTTCCAAAGGAAGCGGTGCTAAACTCTGGATGCACTCTTGAAGTTGACCTGCGACGGCTCAAGTTGGTACGGCTGAGAGACGTACTGTCTTATGCAGCGTATGGGGTATGCACACGGTAGAAAAGGGGGGCTGAGCACGAGAGAACTCGACTTTTGAATCTTGCAAAGTTCCATCGCACGCCACGACGTCGTGACTCAACCATCGTTTTTACCGGTATGTATGATATTGAGAAACGATCAGTGGATTCGCCCGGGGCACAGTGACCTTGGTGACACCGTAATCCAACACCCGTGCTATTGACTCCGATGCATTTATCGCACCCCAAAACATCTGAGCTCCGACTCTCACAGCAGTGGGGGGTGCAGTGCAGCAAGCGTTGAAGAGAAAAAAATGGCAATGTTACTCTGCTTATCGGCGGTTGTCGATCGGATCTCAAAATATGACATCGACTTATGTGTCTTGCTTATGGTAATCCATAGCAAAGCGAGAGCCCAGTGATGCGAGAAACGCCCATACAACTTCCGCAGGACAGGGCTTAGACTATTTGTACGGGTATTCCCACCATACAGCGTGCTCGCTTCATCATAGAATACCGGTACTGCGAGCTCAATGATCCATCCCAAGCACGAGTACTCACTCATTATCACTCGCAATTTCACGAGCAGTATTCCAATCAGGCACCCAAACTCCTCGGCTAAAGCTCAATCAGGCCTCCCAAGAATTCGCACCTTCCCTCCTTGGGTGCTTTGCTTTATAAGCACGACAACAAGACCACCCGCCTTTCTAGTACTATGCATACTTATCCTACCAGTCCAGTACTGTACTCGAGTACACAAGGAGTGAGCCGTAACACCCCCAAAATCCCGGGCCCGGACAGAACCTTATACTAGCTTGGGGTAATGGACCCGGAACCGTTTTTCACAGTCCAGAGCAAACAACGGGAACGGCAATTGCCAGCTAGCTAGCTAAGCAAGCCCACGGGCAATCGACGGACGGTCAGTGTGTCTCGTAGCTTCTCAATCAGACGTATATTGACATGACTATCCGAGTGCCCCCGGCCTCTCTCGGCGATTTCTACCCCTCACCATTGGTTGGCAGGGTGCAGTTCCGTAGGCAATAGTCTACAAAAGCCTCTCTCTCCGTGGCCCTAACGGATGCTTTGAAGCCTCAGATACCGATTGATTGGGCCCGAGAAAAACGAGTATGATATCTAGAGCACATGCTTTGCAGCCCGGAATTATGCACATGGAACGCGAGAGAGGCCCTACGATGCCCGAGAGGCCTAAGGAGATGTCTATGGCCAGATGGGCGCCTCGCAGATCACACCCGGCCTAGGCCTTAAGGTATCCACACTGCCAGGAACAACCCGGAGCGTCTCGGAGCTGTATTCACTGTGAATTCTAGCACCATTGTCTGCAGCACTGTCCACAATATTCAGACCCCCCCCCGGGCCAACCGGACGTGCACCACCTCCGCTCTCCTAGGAAACGCGACCACCCCGAGAACTATCTCCACTGACCTTGTCGTCTACCCGGACTAGATATCATAATACAATTGCCAATTCCCAAGTTTTCTCCCCATCCTCCCCCCCATCCTATGATACCCCACTCACATCTCTCGCCCCCGAAAAAATCACTTCCTAGGTTCAAACATGGCAATCGAATCGCCAGATTACGAACCAGCCCCGAGCCAAGACACAGCTTAAGACGGACCAGACTCGGTCCAAAGACCACCGGTTGAATAGTGAAAAAAGAAATAAACCAAAAAAAAAAAAAAGAGAAAGATAGGAAGCCCGAGCACACATCACCTCCCGTCACTCACCCTTCCCACTTGAAATCAAAGCCACTCACAAATACGTCCCGAGTCACAGCCCATGGAGAATACCCAAAGCGACATCAGTGAATTTCTCCCCCGTACCCTCCCATTCAGCTCCCCACCACTCCACTTACCGGAAATTTCTATACTATCCAGAAATCATCCTACCACCCCAACGTTAGCCACCACACCAGCCAAGTTCGCAAATCACTGATCGTATCCAACGAAGGCTTAGCAGTAGTAGCGGAAACGGACTACATCCGGCTTATTGTTATAGATACGGGAAATTCGGAGTAACTTCCGGCTCTTCCGTAGAAATCATGGGATAAGGTAGGGATCCTTCCTGTAGGTTTTTTTTTTTTCACTAGTTTGCTATTTCTTCTGTTTGCAACTTTATGCTTTCTAGTTATATATGGAGGAGGAGAAGGACGTAGCTAGAAGCATGTGAAGCTTTTTAGTGTTATAGCGCGATTCCCGTTCACCATGATACCATACGCTCAAAGGGCGGCTTTCGAGCCAAGCGCTAAACCGCCAAACATTCAGTAAGGCGCGATACTGGGTAAGAGGGGCAATCCAGCGATGTATGATACTGGGTAGGGTGAGTTCCAGAATTTTTTATTTGACAATCATATCTTGTCACTCGGTAACAGGCCCACGACCGTTGCTCACACTTCTCAGTAATCTTAACATAGCTTGACAACCACGGAACAAATTTTTGATAGATCCTGCTCAAGCGATATGTTGGGCGCCACCGTTACCTAGAAGCTTCTATGCAATAACACTTAAGCAAAAGGTGCGGGTAGAGGCAGCCCATCAAACTCAATAGTAACATTGGCTCCCACAAACTAAAATCATCTCAGATACCTCCTTCGTCTTATAGTGTAACCACCAAGGCATCTCCCCTGGACAAGTTCGGCCTCAATGTCCCCCAAACCCCCTAGCCCGGCTATGTACCGCTCGTACCCAAAGACATACCCGTAGCCAGATCGATACCCCACACCCCGCCACTCCCTCAACTCTCCGTCAATGGCACACCGCGCGCGATATCCCGTGATATGGGGATACCTCCTCTGAACGCTCCCGCTCCCGACATACCGAACCCCGGACCCCGGGATTCGAGGTTCTACTATGTGCCCCCATTCATACACCTCACGGCGCCGCTCGTCCTGACAGTACCTTCGGTCTTCGACATCGAACCCACCACCCGACCAGCCGCCCTCCGTATCGGAGTACGAGGAGAACCGGTGAGAGAAATGCGGACCCCATGCTTCCCTGGCGTGTTTCCCGGGTAATGGGACTAATTGGCGATCTCTGTCGAAGGGAGTGCGACGCCTGTCATCGTAGCCACCTCGGAGCATCCAGTCAGCCCTCCGATCATCCCAGGACAGATACCGGTCCGGCGTTAGGCTTCCACGTCGATCGTAGCGATCGAGGATAGAGCTTGAGCGACTCCGCTCCGTGGAGCTTCTCGACAGGGGGCGGTCCGAAAACGGGGAGTATCTGCTATCGCTCATCTTGACCGATTTTAATCCTTCTTCCCCTTCAATGGATTTCCAAGGAAAACCTTAGACCAGAAAGGAAAGGCACCACGCTCGTTATTTGTAATAGCATGTCCATGGTGAAAAACCTGTCCCGACAATAGCGTATAGTCCGGTGCCCAGTTTCGTTTCGCAAGAGCCCAAGCCAAGGAAAGTGCAAACTCGCTCGTGACCTGGTGATTCCACCGCGGTCATTATCGGAAGCATCTTGCTTGTCAAATGCGGGGAGCCTTCCGATCTGCAGAACAGTTAACTGGGATCTGCAGCTGTACGTTGCCCACCCCCTCTCTCTAACAAACAGAGTGAATAAATGCTGACTCCCGCGCTTGCGCAAATCTATCACCCTTGCTTGTGACGCCTTTCCTGCACTTGAGATCACCAGGGCGGAATTAACCACCCTGCGAAGGCTAAGGCAGCCTCCATCGAGAGAATCGAGTGAGATACCATGGATTAGATAAAAGGTTATTACATATCATATCATACCCCATTTTTGTGTTACAAAGGTTAATGAACACCCATCCAATTAACCCTCACAAATTCATGTTAACTGCCGAGGGCTAGATCACTGAAAGCAGAAATCTGACTTCAATAACTTACAAACGTAAAGTCGATTGACGTAGATTATTTGTTTCAAGCCGGAAGCCTATGAGAGGCTCCACATTCCATTAGAACAGAAGAAGTGAGGCTTCGGCAAGAAAGGTTACCGAAGATACCGTACCAAGGAAGCTTCAGAGGTAGATGTTGAAGAATCAATTCTCCCTCAGCAGTTGTGGCAATGCCCCTTGTTGATGACATACGGTCAATGACGGTTGCACGCTTATCCAAAGTAATCAAAGGTATGGTAGCAGTCACAGATGCCCAGTCCTCTCCCTGGCCGCTATTTCCCGCACTCGTACCGGTAGCCCGCAAAAGGGAGGAAGCCTCAACAAAACCCATCAATCTTCAACGATTTCCCCTTACAGGCAACAAGTTACTATCTATCTGCCCAAAGTGCGACTACCCAAGCATCTCCCGGATAACAGTCTTATGGCCCACGCTAAGTGGATCAACAGCTCACAGATGATCGAAGGGATTTATCCAGGATAATAGTCGTCATACACCGACCATGCACCCCTTTGGCCACGAGGATACACAACTTGACACAAACCCCCTGAATCGTATTCATTTCTCCAAGGATGGGATCCATGACTTGGTAATCAATGCTGTCAGAAATTTCTCCAAGAGCGAGAATCAGGATCTTGGAGCAAACACAAGTTCGCCCAATTAATATCCGAACACCAACCAATGAATAAAACATCCACTTTATGTAAAGTACTTCGATTCCCAGTTTTTCTTAATGGTCACCGGAGACTAACTTTGCCAAGTTCTCTATCCAAATACCACGAGCTCTTACTCCACGTGGCATATACCTGCAATGGCCTATGCCAGAGACTACTATATGTGCCTGCTACCGTGGTAAACACGCAAGAGCCCTCGCGTGGTCCAAGATTTCCCGCTTCTCGTTCCTAAGAAAGGAGCCTGAGTTGGACATTCCCGGGACTAGCCTAGCCTAAATCCTCACCTCCCCTTAAGCCAATCCAAGTGACATATGGCCACCGGGCGAGATGAGCGGAACACTCCAAATGGCAACCCGGCTGGTAGCCGAAGGGATCGACCTATACCACGGAGGTATAACCTCCTGACATCACGATGTCAGAGCATAGCCATGACAACTGGAAATCAAGATCGTACTCTCCCGGGACAACAGAGCACTTCAAAACCCATCACCCGACAAACCCAGTGCGAAGGGGGGCCGTTCAAACATGGGCTTCAACACCCAGCTCCGCAAGGCGCCGAGTGATTACTGGTGATACGAAATCGGGTTTCCTCATTCATCAAATATCAAACCATATTCCCACGATTCCAGATAGATCGGTACGAGCTCGAGAGCAGGCGTGCTCCTAAGCAACCTCGAAAGTATAAATCGGGACTTACTTGCCCCGAGCTGGGAGGTATTCAGTTCGTAAACGTGTGCTCCTCAAATCCAAGCAACCATCCCCGTGAGCCCCTCTTCCTCGCCGAGAGGATGTCCAGCAATCATATTATTTCCAGCAACAGTTTCCTGACCGCAAAGAGGGTCCACAAACAAAACACCACGGACCTCGTGCCAAGAACCGGTGGGAAAGAGGTCAGTCCATTTACCAACCGGTAAGCCCCGTGAAGGGCATCCAGCCTTGTTTCCCCACAGAAGGGGGCATTCCTTGATAAACCTCGAACCCAGACAGATTTCGAATACTAGCGGCGGCGGTCAGGCATCGATGTTGTCCGTTGCCAGCTGTCCCGATCAACCGTGCGTTATCCCTCCAGATCTAGTTGACCAATGATCGTGAGTGGGATGAACAGGTCATAGGTTGACGAGCGATGGGAGTTAACTGAAGAAGGTCGAGAAGCAGTTGATAGGAAAAAACACGTTTCCGATCAAGTACAGCAAGTGAGAAAAGTGGAAGCTCGATAGATTTAACGACAAAGAAGCGAACTGACTCTCCAAATTGGAGTGGTGCCAGATTGCTTCGCATTGTGCTGTGCCCGTAGGCATGATGGACACCCGGTCAGTGGGTCCAAGGGTTAAACAAACCAGCATGGAAAACGTCGCGAATACGTAATCCGAACAGGGAGGAGCAAGCCCGAGATTATCTGCCCCAACACCAGAAGTCGCCGGCCAGTATAGTAGAACCTTGATGATGGAACTTGGACCCGAACTATGGTCCAAGGTATGATAGCCCACTGATCAATTGGAATTTCCCGAAAGCCAATAATGTATGCCGTGTGCAAATTCACCACAAATTTAGGAAATTTGAAGGTTCGGGTATGGTAGCGGGTTGGTAACTCACGGGGGACACAGGATGCAATTTGGGTGCTACAATACGATATGTGGGCAACATCAGTGGTGTTTCCAATACTTCTACTCTGCCCTCGCCTCCCAAGGCCCAGTCGCAGAGGAGCTTTGAAGAATCAATACCGAGACCGGC